>JAQIUQ010001549.1:0-32500 GCA_030378365.1 Hybognathus amarus
TGGGACGGGTGGGCGGGCGGCTTGCTGGACGGACGGGGCGGGCGGGCGGATTGGGCGGGCGGGGCCGCTTGGACGGACGGGCGGGCGCGGCGGCTGGACGGATGGGCGGGCGGCGGGCGGGCGGGCGCTTGGGCGTGCGCGGGCGGGCGGCTGGACGGACGGGCGGGCTGGCTGCACGGACGGGCGGGCAGCTGGGGCGGACGGGCGGAAGGCTCGAGGGCGGGCAGGGGCGGGGGCGGCTGGGGCCGGGCGGCAGCTGGGCGGGCAGGGGCGGGCGGCCTGGGCGGGACGGGCGGGGCGGCCTGGACGGACGGCTTGCCGTTTCCCACAGTCCCTTAGACTGGTCAGGGACATTGGAGACGGCGGGCCATTGGAATAAAATGTATTTTGTGTTGTAATGGTTCTATACTAGCACCCGCAGGCGTTCGTCTGGAAGGAATGCGGCTTAGCTGGAGGACAATAAAAAGCCGAAGAGAGACCATGCAAAAGGTTGGTGCAGATGGTGGTGACAGCCAGGGGGGATGGCCTTGAGCAGGGAAGGGCAGACGGAGACCCAGCCCACAGTCAGGACTGCATCCCACGGCGGTGTCGCAGAATGGAGTAGCCATGGAGTGAAGAGTCCCAACACTACCAAGGGGATTACCGGAGGTGATGGAGGTGGAGCACACCACGTAGCCAGAGAAGCAATGAGGCAGTGAGACACAAAGACCTAGGCGACCGCGACTAGGCCACAGCGCCGACCCCTTGAAGTGGAAGCAGCGATCCTGAGGTTAGAGGCTGAGCTGCAGCAACCATAGATGGAGGTGGAACCTGAGGGAGGGCGGAGCTAGTCAAAGGCGAAAGAGGTGGAGAGCCGTAGGGCAGCGAAGGGGCCGCAAGTCCATGGCGAAGAAGATGTAATGTCCAACAGAGGGAGGCCGAATGGCCGATGGTCCACACTGGAGTCAAGGGTGGTAAGAGAGCACAGCTATTCTCACTGGGAAGAAGCTGTAGACCAGAATCTGCACTGCTGGAGCCATATCGACGCTGTCACTTTGTTTGCAATTGGAGTCTTATCAAAACGAGTCATGGATATCTGTTAGGAATGATCAAGGTTAGGAAAGGGAAAAAAAAACAAAAAAAAAACACAGGACCATCATCCATTTGATCACTGGATGGCAAACAAACCAAGAGTAGTAATGGTGTTGAAGGAAAGCTTCAATGGTTCACAAAGCTTATTTTCACCATCTATAAAGTTTAGTAAACAACTCTAACATAAAAACAGAATGCTTCTGTTCACTTCAAAGTCTAATGGTACTTACCTGGTTCTTTAAGTTCATCAACAGCAAAGAGAAAAAGGATGAAAATGAGCTTCTTCCAAACACAAATCTCCCTCACAGCCATGAGGACAGAGAACCCAAGACTAACCCTTATCAAGCACTCTTCAGACTTAATAGATCAGGAACGCATTCATCTCGTTAATTCAATTAATTAACCACCACCTGGCAGTAATTAATGTTATCATTTGATTAGGAGTACCAACTGGCATTGATTTGAAACACGACACATTATGGAGGTTAGCAGACGAATTTTCTAGTTGCCATCAACACTATAGAATTTTAAAAATATATAGCCTATATATTGAAGATATTACTGAACATTTATTTAACCATAGCAAAAGTAAGTTTCTTGTGTTAATTTTAAACAAGTCTGATATTATTTTATCTTATATCTGTTAATTAACAGTTGAGATAGTTCTGCAAGCTGTCCCAGTTGTGCAGGCGGGGCATGTTGTCACACTGCGTTGCAATGAGCAAATGATTAGAATTATTGCTTTTCTACTCTATACTTGTATGAACTCTATTGCAGGAAAAGGGTGAATAAATTCTGAGATTCAATGTTCAGAAATTATTAATAGAGGGTGCGCGTGACATCACCGTTGGCTGGAGTGCCTGCAGTTCCTCACAGTGAGTCTCATTCATGAAACGTTCGTAAATATGAGAGTGATTTGCGCGTAAAGAGACATCGGATGCGCGTGCACGTTCATTCTCAATTACAATAAATCAAGTCCATCATATCCGACTGACTTCTATATATAGGCATATAATAACATGAATGCGAATTTGATTTGATTAACATGTCTGTTCAGGTGTACTGGACAGAAATTCATCTTTGACACTGGCACAACCACGTTACAAACCACATAAAAAAACACATAAGAAATAAATAATTAATACACACTGTTATGTGGATAGCAGATGAACCTAATTGCAGACAGTGTGCAAACACACAACGTTTATTGATAACAGAAAACTGGGAAAACAAAACCCAGGAGGGGGCAAACAACACTGGTAGAGAGAATAAGGACTAGACTAAAACTTTGACATTAAACTAATACAGTAACAATGTAAATCAGGATTTTACAAGATCACAAGTTCGTTAAGACAAGGATAGACATGGCACGTAGGACCCTATGCAGTAGGACAGCAAACAAAAGGGGATCAAATAGAGAGAAACAGACATTGACATCAGGTGACATAGATGAAGCAATGATGACAAAACGAGGGTAACAAGGAGGTGGGGCCAGAGAACAAGACACCGCAAACACACACACAGCCCAAACACAAGGCATGTGCCTGCACACAAAACAAGGATCTGTCATGATCCTGCCTCAAGAGTAGGACAAGAGGGCAGAATCATGACACAGACATAAGTTAAATTAATGTATGTGAAATTCACACACCTCAATTGAGTTTAAAACAGTCACTGCCAATGGAACAAATGATCTCTTATAAATATTCCTCTTGGCGAGCGGTATCCGTAGCCTGCGCCCCGAAGGAAAGGATCTAGAAGCAGGAATGGAGGGGATGAGACTGGTCTAAATGATAATGCCCTTTTCTCCCAAAAACAAAAAGGAAACTATAGCGAGCCGAGCATGTTTGCGAGACAGATGTTGAGCTCCAAACCGCGCACGCGCACAATGTCAGAGTGGTAAGCTAGCAAGAGAACTTGCGCGTGCAGCCAAACCCCCCTCAAGTTTGTTGCTGGTGCAAAATGATACTAGCTAATACTTTTTTCTTCGTCGTCGTTTTTTTTTTTTTTTTTGCTTTTATTGGCGGTAGTCCGGTTTCCCTTTGTGTTTGGTGGTTTCGCTGGGTTTCGCATGAAGTTAGAGAAAATAGAGGAGTCAAAGGTTACATGACGTCATAGACGGGCGACAAAACGGAAATGAAAGGTGCGTTCCATTCGAACAGGGTCCCTACGCAGTGTTCACTGCTCCCTACTTCCTGAAAACGGTATATCAGTTGAAGTGGACTTCACTGACTTCCTGTGAAGTGATGTATCGATGTTCCCTTATTCCCTATGCCGTTTGCAGTGTCCTTCAGAACTGAACATATTCGTTCCCTTCGAATTGGAATCTCACTTAAGATGGCGAAATGCCCTGTGAAGTCCACTTCGCAGTCCACTTCGGTCAAATGAGACGCACCTAAAGAAACGGCCCGTGTCTTCGAATTAAACTATACATTTCTCCGGATTTGAAAGTTGGTGGAAACTGTCTGGATAATGTAATCTAGTGCGGTTTTTAAGTAAAAAGAAAATACTTCAACAACAAACAGTAATTTGTTAGACAGAGATTTTATTTTGTATAGCATATTTATCTCTACAATAACATTAAATTGATTTTAATATTAACAGTGGTCTATGTACACTGCAAATAAAGCAGATGGATGTAACATTCAATGACCAACACCACAAACAATCTTGAATATTGGACTTGATCAATCTGGAACATTTATTGATACTGAAGTAAAGAGTTCACGTCCGGTTGTGACTCACTTCATCTCAGAACATCAGAAAACGAAATAACTGACTACGTAACACCTTAACGTAAAATTACAGACCATTGTGGTGCAAAGGCTGACATCACAATGTTACGGGTAAGACGGGTGCATGTGCGTAAATCATATTCCTCTGGGATTTGGAGAAATATTCTCTTAGGTAGATAGATCCAGAGCTCTTCATTGCCACCATCATGTGTAGTTTCTGATGAGGATCGAGATGAATTCAACGCTGCATGTGTCCAACAACAGAAGACTCGTCTCCTCATCTTGTATGTCCACCAGTTTTACATCTCCACTTGCAAGAACAAGTCTCTAATTTCCAGTGGATCTTTTACCTGTAAAGACAAACAAATGGAAGTTCAGGAGTTTTCAATCTTTTAAATACGATGAACCTCCCAAAATAAGACCCCATCCTAAAATGTAAATTTTTATTAAATTTAAATAAAAATTTTACATGTCTAAAATATTATTTGGAAAATAATTAGTTTCAATTAACTCATTATGGTGTTATTTTGGGTGTAACGTTTCTCTGTAAAAAAAAAAAGTCGAACCGTACCGAATGTCCACCCATGGTTCGACACGCACTTGCACCGCGGTTCATCTCAAATCTGACGACGCCTCAGCGATCTATAATATGGTTTGTTGAAAATAAATAAAACAGAAAGACAGACAGAGTTAGGTTAATGTATGTTTCTGTCGATGGATGCACAGTATGGTGGCTTCCCTTCAACTTTGTTCAATGCGAGTGCCGTATGCTACAATATGACAAGTCGTTTTCGCCATCATCACACAGGTGTCGATAGTGCACGAGAGACCTGAACAGCACACACTGCTCTCTGTGTTTAAACTAAACTCATTTGAGCCTTCCCAATTTAAACATTCAAGCAAGAAGTGAGAAGATTTGTGCGGAAAGTATGTGTGCAGAGCGCACATATTGAGTTCTTGATTTGATACGGAAAAACTACTGTTAGCTACCTAAAAAACCTGTTTATTTTATTTGCATCTTTGCCTAATTGTATTTATTTGTGGTGTTGCTTGTAGTTTGATTATTTGTTTGCATTTTCTTTATTTTTATTTGACAGTAGTACTTTTTTCCCTGAACATGGCACCAAACCGTCCCAAAACTATTACACCCCTAGTTGTTATACTGCAATTATTTACCTATTTATTTGAATATAATATTCATTCTTTTCTTTTAATTTACTTATGAGTAATATAGCTGCAAATGTGAGATGTACTGTATATAGTACAAATAAGAGAAGTCACAATTACAATTTTATTCTATATAAATAGAATAAACAGGAGTCAACAAAAACTTTTAGTGTAAAAGAAAACAGTAAATTGAGAAGATTCACCGGATTAAGTATTTCTGATGGTTGAAAGTCAGCCAAAACAGATTTTTCTTTTAAATCTAGTGTTCATTTATTTTAATAAAAATGTTGAATATTTATTTGAATTATTTTATACTCTTTCTGTTAACATTTCCACAGACACTCTAGCCAGGGTTGCAAACTAGCCCAATGACCAAATCACAAACAGTCCAAAACTAGCCCAATGGCCAATCCAAACCAGCCCAAAACTAGCACAATGGCCAATCCAAACCAGCCCAAAATTAGCACAATGACTAATTAAAAACGGCCCAAAACTAGCACAATGGCCAATCCAAAACAGGCCCAAAACTAGCCCAATGGCCAATCAAAAACAGGCCCAAAACTAGCCCAATGGCCAATCCAAAACAGGCCCAAAACTAGCCCAATGGTCAATCCAAAACAGGCCAAAACTAGCCCAATGGCCAATCAAAAACAAGCCAAAACTAGCCCAATGGCCAATCCAAAACAGGCCCAAAACTAGCCCAATGGTCAATCCAAAACAGGCCAAAACTAGCCCAATGGCCAATCCAAAACAAGCCCAAAACTAGCCCAATGGTCAATCCAAACCAGGCCAAAACTAGCACAATGGCCAAATCCAAAACAAGCCAAAACTAGCCAAATGGCCAATCCAAACCAGCCCAAAGGCCAATAGAACAAGCCAAAACTAGCCCAATGGCCAATCCAAACCAGCCCAAAACTAGCACAATGGCCAATCCAAACCAGCCCAAAACTAGCACAATGACTAATTAAAAACGGCCCAAAACTAGCACAATGGCCAATCCAAAACAAGCCAAAACTAGCACAATGGTCAATCCAAAACAGGCCAAAACTAGCCCAATGGCCAATCCAAAACACACCAAAACTAGCCCAATGGCCAATCCAAAACAGGCCCAAAACTAGCCCAATGGCCAATCCAAAACAGGCCCAAAACTAGCCCAATGGCAAATCCAAAACAAGCCAAAACTAGCACAATGGTCAATCCAAAACAGGCCAAAACTAGCCCAATGGCCAATCCAAAACAGGCCCAAAACTAGCCCAATGGCCAATCAAAAACAGGCCAAAACTAGCGCAAATACAAATCAAAACCAGCCAAAAATAAGCACAATGTTTAATTTGGACTTCTCTGTGCATGCTCTTTGAGGTGGTGACCATAGACCTGCATTATATGACTGAAAGTACTACCGTGGAAACAAAAGATTATAGACTGATGCTGCTAGTGGGTTTGGGAGTCTCATGTTGCAAATTCAATGATTCTTGTGTGATTTTCTTGACCAATCAGTGATCTGCAGTGTTTACACGTTTTAGTATCGGTACGCCAGCTTGGAACCTCAACCAAGGTGGTATCATTTCTGATCTGAGCCATACCGTGCCGTGGGAAAGCGCACATACCAGTACCTGTGCAGTGGTGCTTCGTTAGTGCATTAGACGGTTCCCTCCACATCGGTTCTTGTCCTCCGCGTAGCTCATCATAAGGCCTCCGGTTGGTCCGTTCAACATCCTGGACAGAGACAAATGGATGGATCAGTCATTTTAATGTTCAACAGTGACATAAAACATATGTAAGAAGTCTTACTTGGGGATTTTGATCTGACATGGACGTGAGTGGTCACTGTAAACCGTGAGCCTGACCCGTGGATACCTTTTCCAGAGAGCCGGATCCTCTGGTTCGGTCTGGATTCCAGCTGGGATCTACGAGACATCCACTGAGTGAATGACCGTGTTTACATGCATAAGGAAGTACTCAGAGAACGGTTGCGGTGTAACGCCATCAAGATGTCCCACCGAAGAGATTGACGGTTCGTTCAGTCCTCTGCGCTCGGACTCGTGCCGCCCAATATGGCCTGAGCCACAGAGATACTGACGTCTGAGTGGATGTCAGCGCCGTCTCTCCTGAAGATCGCACTTTCTGGACCTAGAACATCGACACAGATGATTAGCATAGATTAGCATAGTTCCTATAACTATTGGCAGAAGTACCTACTTTTCAGTGTTCACACCACAGAAGCTGGGCATTTTAGTAATAGGAACACCTGTTGGGAGGACTGCGTCTGAACTGAATACTTCCCTACTATATAGTATGCGAAAAACAGTACGCGTGCAGAGTAGTATGTCCGAAATCATAGGATTCGAAGACAACAGTAGGCGAAAGACCATTTCCGCGAAATTCTGAGTGCGCATTCGATGGATATTTACTATCCCATGATGCCACGGGACAGGAGTTGTTGTCGTTATATTTGAAAATGGCGGAAGCAGAACTAAAAACAGCACGAAGTTGGTGCAGTCAGTGGAATGGGCTCTTTAAATTTTCGTACTGTTGTGACAGCATATGTCATGCGTAGAAACAACATGGCGCATATAGTGCGTCCAGACTCCGGACTCATTCATACTAGGGCTGTTGGAACGAATTCCTCTAGTGGACAGAACGTGTAACAACAACCACAGGCTATAGTGGCATTGGCGATCCATAAGAATGTGTAATGTCGTAAATAATAATAGGATGAATTTGAGCATTTAATATTCTAACATTATTCTGAATATTACATAAAATATGGAATGGAATTCGATATAGTATTATAGAAGAATATTGATATAATCAGCCATAATTCATACTACCCATATTTATACTATATTGAACATACTTTTTTCAACGGTCACGAAGTACGTTCTTATTTAAATAGAGTACCTGACTCACATAGTACGCGATTTCGGACGCAGCCTAACTCTTACTTTAGAGTAGGATGTAATTGCGCACAATAACTAACCACCAGTAACATAAGTCTATGTAGCCTGCAAACCAGACCTATCAAGATGTTAGGTCTGGGAACTCACAATTGTCATACCTCAATCCGGGGGGCGGGATAAAAGGTTGTCTTTCAATATCCCTCTGCACGGCCATAGGATAGCGCTAACCAACCAGAGCGAACGAATGGCTGTGGCTGAGTGAGTCCCATGCGTTTTCCCAATGGTTTTCTCTCCAGCGGAGCAAGTTGATATATTAAACTTTTGCCTTATCCGGTCGTCAAAACTCTGAACACATCTTCCTTTTTAAGAACGACTTAAGTGACGTTCTTAACTCCAAGTCATCGAGTCGCGGCCAAAGCCGAATTCAGAAGAGCCGCTGTTCGCCAGCTGCGTCTTGTTTGTTTTTAAGTATCAGGGAAATCACCAATGGAAATCACGCGCAGAACCGTCACAACTCTGCCGTCATTGTGTTAAGCCCGCCCACCAACTCTATACACAATGTGATTGGCCAGGCCAGAGTTTGGATTTTCCACTTCGAAAGTCAACGGAGAGTTGCTAGACCACACTTTGCTGCAAAATAATTTTTGCTGCCACTAGGGTGCGTCTGAGATTTCTAGGCTAAAATCTATGGTGATGGGCTGAATTCACGCCATAAGAAAACACAGGCACCCATCATTTTTGCAACCAGGAAAATGCCCCTAGAGGAAGATTTAATGCTCTGTTGGCTAGTTCCTATAACCACCTAGTGCGAAAGCCCTTCATGTAATCACTTGACATGCTTATAGACTTCCTAAAACCTCAACGCGGTGATATACTCACTCTGAACGTAATGAAGATCTCTTCTTCCCCACAGGCATTCGGACTGTCTGCCCATCTTCAATTCCTGAACAACACAGCAAACAAAAGCTCAAAACTCAACTCCTCCGCTCAACCGGCCTCACTTCCCCAAAGACGACCGGCTAACTCACCAGCAGGAACAGGCACCGTGACGGTTCTCCTCTGTTTGGTCTGTCCCGTTCCTCCACACGCAGTACAGGGCGACGTGATGACCGAGCCCCTCCCGCCACAGCGCCGGCAGGTGGACCGCATCACGAAAGGCCCCGTGTTCACCGTCTCCTGACACAGATAAACGCTACGTTGAGTTATTGGACATGTCTAAATGACTGGATGTGCTCGCGGGCGTCACTTACCATGCCGGTCCCGTTGCAGTTCCCGCAGTGCTGGACTTTGAGATCGGGCTCATGGCCTCGCCGCGCTGACAGCGCTGACACGTCCCTCGACGCCGACCGTAATCTCTCTTATTCACTCCTTTGGCAGCCTGAGCGAACGTGAGCTCCATGACGTACTGTTAACAAACAGAAATAGAGTGTTAATGAAAATATAAGAGCATCTAACTGATTAACAAATAAAAATTAGGTCTTCATAATAAATCAAATTCAATTTGTAATAAATCTGCAAACAGAACTGCTACTGAAATCTCAGGGTTCCAGACTGCGACCAAATTGGTCGCATATGTCAGATTGCTCGCCATTTTTCTGAGAATGTGCGAGTTAATTTTATGTGGTCGCATATGCGCGAGTGGACGCTCGCGCAACAGACCGCCGGTGTATCAGCTGCTGCAGTCCGTAACTTATGTTCAAAATAAGCGAGTCGGCTACATCATGAATCCATTTTCCAAACCGTGTTTTTGACTTATCCTGAATCACTACGGTACGCCTCTAATCAGTGTTTATATCCTGACTGTTTTCTCCCGTGTCGACTTGGATGCGGAGTTGCCCAGTGCCTGCGGGACTCGCCATAGACATCAATGGAGAGAAGTAGCTCCGGCTAAAGTGTTCTTCCGCAACACACGTGCAGTTTATTTATTGACGAACGTAGACGTCACGAGTATTGCACACTAATAGTGGAACGTGCCAATTATGAAATTCACGAATTAAGGCATATACAAATGAAAATGTCTCACGAACAGCGGTGCCCCTTCCTACGTCTTTTCAGCGGTTAGATTAGAGTAATCGCTCGACTGGCGAAAAGAGAAATTATTATAAAATGCAGAAGGTAAGGAGTGAGAGATTTTTGTTACAACTATAAACTTTGATAATGAAAAATCTGTATTAGCTTATTATAATAATCTAATCTTTAAAAATGCAATGCATACATTTGAATGTTTAATAATTTTTAAAAGATAGAGAGATGATGCTGATAGAAAGATGAAAATAGACAGAGAGATGATAGATAATGATAATTAATATATTACAGGTGTTTATGCTGATGGATCTGCAACCCAGAAAGCCTTTGCTAGCTTTGGTCCATTAAAACCACTATTCATCAGCATGCATTGATTAATCCCATGGCATGTAGCCAAAAAAAAAAAAAAAAAAGTTGCGACCAAATCATATGCTGGTGCGACCAACTGAGAAAGTTGGTAGCACCAGGTGCAACCAGTGGAAAAGTTAGTCTGGGGCCCTGAATCTGAAGTCTGCATGTTTTGTGTGTTTCTAAGTGAATGAATGGCGCAGTTTGGTCTACTGATACATACTCAAGTACGCTAATGCTAGTGGTGTTTTCAGCACCTCACTGTATGAACACATGAACTTCATCTCCAGAGCTGCTCTGACACTCATGTACTCACAGAAACTCAAAGGCTTTTGCACAGGAAGAGCCTTTTCAAAGTTCCTTAGAACCATTGGCGGAAGATACCGGTTTTGCCGTGAGTCGCGCCGCAGGAACTAGGAACTGAGTTTAGCTCCTTATTTTAGAGTAGGGTCTAAACCAGCACTATAGGAACTATCACTCACTGACGTTTTCCTAACCAGAAAAAACCAAAAAAAAACACACAACATAGATTGCCCTGCTCTGCCTCTGATTGGCTAGTACTTGTTGCCATCTGGGTCAGAGCCAATTAGAAGCAGGATGTGGGTGGGAAAAAAACTCTTTGAATGGGGATAAGGAGTGAGAAGGAACAGGTAAGACAAACTCCTACGTTTAAATAACATAGAAAATATCTGCTTGGCAACGAGCTGGGAACAAGCCCAAATAAGCAACTACACTTTAGAAACAAGCCCAAAAAAACGCAACCCGCGACTCCCATTATTTGCAAGCGACTTTACAGAAAAACAAGCCCAAAGTCGCTTAGAATAAGCGGACTTGGCAACACTGAGTGCGAGCTCAGGCTCTGTGACCGGTTGCATAAAACACCTTAGTTTTTCCCTTAAGAATGATACTTAAGGGGCCACTTCCCCTTACCTAAGAGAATAATTTAAGGGTGTTGCATATAATCTCTTAAACGGTTCTCTTAGGTAAGGGAAAAATTAAGTGTTTCACGACAGCGATCCTGGATTCACGTTATAAAAGTCTGTTGTTACCATGGAGACGCAAAACACTAACAATAGCAATTTTGCGGTTTCATCAAATAAAGTAGGATATCGGAATGGATAAAGAAATCAAAAAAGAAAGCCTAATTGGACAGGGGATGATAAATGTTTTCTTCTTGACGAATATGGTAAAATAAAAAATAAAATTGAAAAAGCAAACTACGAGTCAAATGACGAGAAACAGCCCCCGCAACCCGGTGAACCCCTCTGCTGACAGGCGATTTATGCACGTGGAAACATATCCCACGCACTGTCTGAAACATACGCGTAATTCTATGGGGGACACGTATCTGATATCCAATATCTAATATCCTCGTATCCAATATCTGATCATACTGTATGATTGTGCAGGCAATATCTATGTGATTGCAAATAACTTTACGTCTGTCTTTCCAGCTCCGAAATATAAAATCCCGGCTCGGTCCATTTCCCAAATCCATTCGACTTGCCATAGGCTTACACATTAACAAAACCTATTTCTCCTGAAATCCATGTCATGTTTTCCCTTTACCTTTAGTGGCTTGTGCACCGTCGTCAGTGAGTTAGGAAAAACTAAACAGAAGAAGAGAGCGCTGAAATCTGACAGACATTTGGCACATATCTGTTAATGGTAAATATCCTGTTATCCTATAACAGTAATTTAATTAAAATGTTAATAGCCACTATATAGAAGAGTATAAGAGAGAGATCACTGGTCGCTTTGTTGTTAATTCAGGTTTTATTGCCGATGTTGTTGGTTGCTGTTGCTGATACGTTGGTTTGACGATCAGATGTAGCCTAATAAAACTCCTTGTTGCGTTATACAATTCCAAACATTCAGACTCTTTTATTTTATTTTTATAAAAAAAATGAGTGCATGCGCCAACATAAAAAGGGTCCAAAGGGTTCTCCCTATCCCTAAAAATTCTTCTTGGCACATAATGATCTTCAGCTGGTTCCATACATTCAGCCATTTCGTCTTTATTTTTGTCAGTGTTACTCTTAAGGTTACGATTCCCAAACCTTAAATTATACTTAGGGAAAAGACCGTTAAGGGGTTTTATGCAACACTTAACGCTTTTTAAGGGATTACTTAAGTGAAAAAACAGCATTTAAGGGAAAATCTAAGTGTTTATGACGTTTCACTTAAAGAAACCCTTAAGTAACAGATAAGGGTTTTTTTCTGCAACACCCTTAGGTTTAAGGGAAACATAAGGGTGAACTTAAGGGAAAATTACACTTAAGGTGCTTTATGCAACCGGGCACTGGTGTTCTCAACGGTGTCGAAATAAAGGTCCACCACGCTGTCAAAATAAAAGTCACAACAACACTACGCTTACGTCACTTCAGAGTTCTAAGTGGCGGTGCGAAATGCAACCAGAATCAGTAAAAAAAAATAAATCCAGTGAACTTGTAAAATCAACTTATCAAAGTAATAACCATACCCTCTTAAAAAAATCATTATGATCGATTTTCGTTATTATTTTAAAGAGAATTATAAAAGATTTTTATATCCAAGTTTTAATTTACACAGTAAAGTTCTGTTGTGCAGCAATTATTTGACAAGGAAAATATATAGCAAATTGTTACTTTTTCTTTTGATTGCATTTTTAAAGACTGACTAAATTGAGTTTTATGAACTCATTTAGACATGCTTTTTAATGACTAAATTTGAATTAAACCATCAAAACAGAATCAGAAATCAGAAGCAATAAAATCTAACAAAAATAAAAGTCCAGCTTCTGTAACATTGGCCACACCAAAAAATCTACTAGGGTAGAGCACATCTGAGCCTCTGTGGCTGATCAGAAGATGGCATTGAAATCCCCAAAGCCTCGGCGTTCCAGAAAACTCCCCAAAGATCTTGCGGAAAAGCTCTTCTGGGTCGACGCTGCCCCGCCCCAGTACTGCTGATGTCCCGCGCCGGCCCTGACCCGCGTCGAACCCGGCGGAGCCGGCACGTGTTCGTACTGTTTCCTCTTCCCCCTCGTCACTGAGCACCTGACCACAAAACATCAGCACATTATTTCAACCGGACTCAGATATCAGAACAAGCTTTCACAGAGACACGCTTCACACCTCGTAGGCTTCAGCCAGCTGCGCAAACTTCTCCTTAGCTTGAGGGTCCTCCTTGTTAGTGTCTGGATGATACTTCTTTGCCATCTGAATGGGGAAAGAACAAACCATGGTTAAAAGCTAGAAATTACACCGGGGCTAGTTGTCACACTTCACTTCAGTGATTATTTAGCCTACATTTACCACAAAAAAGCTATTTAACATTTCTATTACTTCCCAGGAAAGAGATACCCAAATAGTTGTGACAACTGGCCCAGGTTCTCACTAGTCAGGTGTTTTACCTGGTAATAAGCTTTCTTAATCTCCTTCTGTGTTGCAGAGCGTGGGACTCCTGAGATCTGGTAGAAGTCCTGTTTTCTCACAGGAGAGCTGGTGTGGAACGACATCTTGAACGTGAGATGGGAAGAAGAAGGGCCCACAGCTGTGACACACAATAATATAATTACAATTATTAACAAACAACATATTTACTATGGTTTTACTACTATAACATACAGCATTTTTACAACAAATACCAACTTCAGGTCAGGTCCTTTTTAAGGAACCCAATGGAAACAGAGATCTACCATTGTACAACTTAGCAAAACATAACTATCATAAATAAGGGATATATTACTATGTAGACTCGTAAAGTGTGTTTATTAGTCCAGCTGACAGTCTGTGCTGAACTACAATAAGGTCAGAAAAGTTTCTGGAAACTGAGCCAAACCAGGTCTCTGATTTCACATCAGATCCAAACTCTTATTGACACATTATCGATTAGGTAGTTCTTGATCACTGTGATTATGTGCATGTATTGATCAGTGCTCAATGTTTGCTTTCTGACCTACATGTTGCAATTGAACGTATATGGTAACACATCATCATGTCATCTAACCTATGAAGCTGAATCTATATCGATCAGCTCGGACCTGATTTAGTTTGTAATATGCAGTTGGATGCCCAGGCCTTCTCTCTCACCTGTCATGCCTCTCAATGTCACCGCGCTCCCGGCTCCTCCAGCGACCCCGACGCGCGTTGCCCAGAGCTGCCGGCCCGACAGCGTCGAGACGCGCCTGTAGGTATCATGCGCCCCGGAGATGAAGGGTGAGCAGGCCCGTGTGTGGCTGCAGGACACGGCCACTGTGATCCAGCGTGCGGAGCTGCGAGCCGCGGAACACGCCATCTTTGCTACTCACTCAGTGACACGAGAGCGACTGCGCATGTGCACTGCGAGCGGCATACGCATGCGCATTACTGTATAGAGGGAGATTCTTGATTAGCCTGGGCATTTCTTTATTGAACGCATGTGAACTTAAATTTGCTGGGCTCGTGCATTTGCTGTTTATGAAAGTGAGGAAATATAATGAAATTATGAGGAATTTTTGTTTAATCTCTACATTATCACAACTCATTATACAGTTAAAATACGATTTACGACGCAAAGCCAAAATAATTCAAATCAATCACTATCTATCTATCTATCTATCTATCTATCTATCTATCTATCTATCTATCTATCTATCTATCTATCTATCTATCTATCTATCTATCTATCTTATCTATCTATCCATCCATCCATCCATCCATCCATCCATCCATCCATCCATCCATCCATCCATCCATCCATCCATCCATCCATCCATCCATCCATCCATCCATCCATCCATCCATCCATCCATCCATCCATCCATCCATCCATCCATCCATCCATCCATCCATCCATCCATCCATCTATCATCTATCTATCTATCTATCTATCTATCTGATCTATCTATCTATCTATCTATCTATCTATCTATCTATCTATCTATCTATCTATCTATCTATCTATCTATCTATCTATCTATCTATCTATCTATCTATCTATCTATCTATCTATCTATTGAGTGAGCATGATTGAGAAGGTTACAGCTTTTCTCTGTCGCTTTGGTGCATTTCTCACATCACTATTTACATTTGCACAACAGTTAATGCAGTCCTCAAAACAATTAGTACAAACGGCAAAACTTAGTTGATAACCTGCAAAAGTGTGTCACTTGCTCAAAATGGATAACTCATTCCTCAAAAGCAAGTATTCATGTCATTGAAAGTGTCAGTGTCGTCAAGATGAAAAGTCTTAACACCAGTGTTTATGAACAAGATAGTCAAATGGCTTTGTCATGTTTTCATTATGACAGTTTACTCTGTAAGTGTTTGACAATGCAAAAAAAGTCAGATCTTGGTGACACTACCTGAAAATGCTCAAGACAGTCCTATAAACTATTTGCACAGCCATTTGAAAACTACAGTAAAGTTTCACATTACTGTATTTAGTGAGGTACAGTAATTGAGTACAAGACAGTGAATATGTATGTTTCACATTTTTACTGCATGGTCTTTGCAATTCTAATTTGTTCAGAGCATTGTGCAAAAGAAAAAATACACCCTTAAGTATACAACAAACATAAACTCCCTTTGGGTATATTCGGTGCACAACTGTAAACAATATCACAGTACATATTGGAACTGAACATACAACATACATATACTGTAAATCATTCATGCACATCTCTTCTCATCAGTGAAAGCTGAGGTTCACCTGCGAGAAATTGTTCAATTTAGGATACAAAAAGTTTTTTTTAAAGATAAAAAAAAAATTTGCTTGACGGATTTTGACAACTAGTTCAACATTTTTGTATGTGATGACTCAAGCAATGAAATGAGGACTATTAGTTTTATATGGAATGACTATTCAGCATTCACAAGTATAGTTAATTTGGACTGATATGACATAAGCAAATGATAATGTTATAAAACAGCAGAGAGTTGTATGAAAGCAATTGATGCATGTCCAAAAGCATTTGCAATTTGTTGGAAGGAATGAGAAACTGCTACTATGATGTGCACAAATGACAAAATGTTGTGGAGGTTGAACTAACTGTTGTGCAAATGTAAATAGTGATGTGAGAAATGCACCAAAGCGACTGAGAAAAACTGTAATAACTGAATGGATAATTTTGCATGTGATGGCTCTCACAATGAAATAATATTTTAGAAGTTGTGAAGAGTTTGACAGTTTGTGCATGTTTAACATGTATTACTGTACAAATTGTAGATAAACTTAAGTTTTGTGCAAAAGTGAAAAAATAGGCTTATTGTTCAGTGATAAAGAAATACAAAAATTCGAGAATTGAGCCAAAGCAATTGAGAAAAACAAAAAAGTGTCAATTTTTTTTTCCAAACAGGGGTAAAAAGACATGTTTGTCATTTTTAAATTTCTTTTAGGGAAGGATATGGTAATTGAACAATATGTGATATATATATATATATATATATATATATATATATATATATATATATATATATATATATATATATATATATATATATATATATATATATATATATATATATATATATATATATATATATATATATATATATATATATATATTAAGGCATATAACTATTGGAGACCATACAGCATTTTGTAGGTGAACCCTTTAGCATCGACTGCGTTTTTATTTCGCAGATAAAACACAATCCTGCGTGATTTCCTGAATGACCCGAATGTGCGAGTTTATGATTTGTAAATCAGCGTTTGAGCGACGCGTATCGCGCGCGCCAGCTCTGCGTCACAGAAACGCACTCATTCGAAACGCACAGGATCACAACAGCGAGACGCCCGGAAGGTTCAAGCGCGCGACCAGCACCTCAGAATGAATCGCTTTAAGACGTCCAAATATAAAAACACCACTCCGAAAATCCCCAAGAAAGATGTGAGTACAGCCTCTCTGCGCCTCAGAGCCAGCTGGGCAGCGCGTGATATCACTGAGCGTCTTGTGATTCGGGTTTCGAGCAGAAGGAGTGGTGCCGATGCACTGACGGTGTCTTAACTTCCTCTGTCCTCGACTGAAGCTTCATGCACTTTAATATGCAGGATCTTAAGGCATTGCATGTGAATGTGTTGTGTATGAGTGATGATGACGCTGTCATTTCATGCTGAATATGTTATGAAGATGCATTGAATACTGTTCGTTGAGATTGATTGAACTTGATACCGTTTCATTCTGATCTTGGTGGAAGTGATTTTGTGTTTTGCAAAATGCCATAAATGCGCATAGTGCATTCAAAAGATGTGTAGAGTCGATTCACGTGACAATTAAATGTATCTGTCATTAAGAAATGTAGGTGAATAACAATTGCAAAAAGTTAAAAGATGTAAAAGATTGTGCATTCAAAAGCTTTTGGTGATCAGATTCACTGTGATAACTAAGGACTGAAGTCTTCAAGATGATGTCATTGAATCGATTAATAATTACTTTAACAAAAGAGAGATTTTGAGATAATTAATGACAATTAAAGCTTTTTTTCCACAATAGCCTACTCTATGAACACCCCCCCCCCAAAAAAAAAATCCAAATGTCATTTTTTTTAAATAATAAAATGGTTAATTTCAAAGGGTACATGTAGGACTAAAAATGAAAACGTTTTTCCTCTGTGTTTTTAGCGTACAGACGACAAATGTTGTCAATTCTTAACAAAGCATGCAAATGAAACTAATTCGGCCCAATTTCCCAGCCCTGATCTCATTAGCATAATAGGGTCATAATATGCTAGCTAGGGCTGGCTTTTGATTTTTGAGACATAAGTGTTTATTGAATCGATTGTAAAATCAGTTTTCCATGTCGAATGTTTACATTTTCAACACCAAATATAGGCAAATCAACTAACAGGCATTAAGAACGCAAGTCAGCAATGTTTTTGATGATTTATTGGCGTGAAGTTTCGTGCACAATGACAAACAATGCAACATTCAGGGTTTGAAATTAACACCCTCCAACCTGCCAAATGCGGGTAAAAATGAACTTTAGCGGGTTACGAATGTAAAATCACGAGGCAATTTGGCGTATATGTTCACTCACTTTGCCGGGGAAGTTCGTGTAAACCAAATCTACGCGGATTTAGCAACTCGTGAGTGAGTCCTCATGATACAGTATATTAAATACAGTGCATAATGTGTGTATTTCTGGTTTACTTGAAACAAACTTTCTTTCAAAACTTGTGTTGGTTTGGTCCGATCAATTGTGCAATTGATTTTCGTATCGTAAAGTGACAGCCATAGATGCTAATCCAATCAGCCTAACAACTCATTGACTGGGCCCAGGGGCTCCTAGAGCCATTAAGACGAAATGTAAAATAAATCTCTGATGTCCCCAGAGTGTGTATGTGAAGTTTTGGCTCCAAATTCCCCACAGATATTTTGATATAGCATGTTAAAGTTGTCACTTTTTGAGGGGATGCAAAATGCACCGTTTTGTGTCTGGCCCTTTAAATGCAAATGAGCTGTAGCTCCCGACACAGTGGGCGGAGCTTCAAGAGTGCGTGTTATCAGCTAGATTACCTCAGGCAGACACGCGCTAAAATGTCAGAAACGGTTCTGCCTTTTATGTTTAAACCGAGAATCAGACAAAGATGGAGAGACTAAGAAGAAGTGGCAACATGTAGAATACAACAGGACGTCTCTGAATGGTTAGTTGATTAATTTATTTTGCTGATGTGGAGATAACTATCTTCAATTAGCATATTCTGTCAGGATAATCTATAAATGGCTTGTAGGAACTGTTGTGAGATGCACACAGTGTGACTGTAACAGCTCTTCCTCTTCTCAACATGGACCTGGTGTTCCCAGGGATGGGGTTTATGTCAATTTTAAGGTTAGTGATGTCACTAACCTGTAGCTCCTTCCAGCTGTTTGTTGTAGTACTAAAAAAAAACGATTTCTTTAAAAGCATATTCTCTCTTTGCTTTGAACTTTGACACACTAACTAAAGTTAGAAAAGTGAAATCATAATCATAATCACAACCACCCTTTAACTCACAATAAAGAGAACAGGACTGGCAGGAATCTCTCGGATGACATCACCATCGTAACCATACTCCACTTTCTCAGTTTAAATATGATCGTATTGGAACCTAGATTAAACATTTTATAAATTTGTCAGTCCAACGACACAAATTCGGCGAAAACGACTGAAACGCTGTATTGTCATGCCAGGCCAGTAGATGGCGCTGCCGCTTTGTAAAGAAACACTACACACCTTTAGACTATAATACACATGTGTGTGATGTCACCGTTTTCACAAATTCTTTGTAGTTTTGTAGTTTACATGGAGACAATAATAGTATAATTCCACTTTGAAACCAGTTTTCAGGCCCACAAAACACCGTTGACGTGTAAATGAACGGCCAAAACGCCTAAGGGTTGGGTTGAAACGGTGTCGTGTAAACGGCCCTGAATTCATTATTATTTGGCACTAGGGCTGGCGATATAGCCAAAATATCGATAATTTTTCTTATATCAGTCGATATTCGATAATTATCACGATATATGTCAAATATTTATTTCTTTCAAGTTTAAAGGCAGATTTTTTTGCTCCTAAGTGAAAGTTGTATAAAACAGAGTGTTAATTGTGTTTTAAACGACTATTTAAATTTATGTTCATTAACAAAAACAGTAACATCTGTTTTTTTTGTTGTTGTTTTTTAACAACCACATTTTTATTTGGTAAAAAGTAATATTCTGACTGTTTGAGTTGTATTAAAATTAACCATTGTTCATCCAGTATCATGCATTTAGATCATGATAACCACAGATAAAACCAGGTATAGCCTATAACTTAGCACCTCACTATTATGGCATAACTTTATGGTTTCTGTGGTATTTAAATGAAAAACAGTAGCCTAACAGTTAAATACATTATTAAATACTGTACTTATATTCCATTAGTCATTTAATACATTGTCTACATTAATAATATTATACAATTCAATATGTATATCCCACATTTCATGGTGCAGTTAATATTACTAGGCTAACCTTACAGTAAATCCATTGATAGGCTAAATGGATTCAGTATCAATTCAGATTCTGCACGCAGTGTTTCTCCTTTTTGTCAGCGGTGTTTCATCTGCCTTTAAACTGGTTTAAACTTGACATTTGTGTTCTTCACTGAACTCAAGCGCTTCTCACTGGATCTCGTGAGAGAGACGATCAGAGTGCGAGTGTGCGTGAGCTCGCGCTGCCGCTCAGTGCGCTGCCGTTTGGACTTTGAGCCGAGCGGATAAATGCTCCGTGTGTGGCGCGCGCGGTTCAAATGAGTTTCGTTCCGCTTTTGCCGCATAAACATTATCGAACATTTATCGACCTCTTGATATCGTTTTATCGAGAAAATTCTATCGCGATAATTATCGTTCTCGTTTTATCGCCCAGCCCTTGAAACGACTACAACTTGTGATGCTGTAGAATGATTTTCCTTCGTTCTCAGACCGTCTTTCCAGCAACACATCGGAGCTCCTGTTTCTTACCTTGTTGTTAAATAACAGCCCCGTCAGTGTGCTAGGAATGGGAATTCTTCACATTCCTGAGCTGTGTATGATTTTGTGTTAATGTGTGCACGACACATGTAGAAGTGATGTATGAATGTCATAGGTAACGTTATATCTAATCAAATGCCATTTTGTCACTGTTGTGATCTCACATCATGATAAAGCACTGTGATTTTCATCCGGCTTTGCTTCAGGACCCAGTTTTGACATCAAGTGGCGACTCAGCACAGTGTTTAAACTGTTTATGGATGAAAAATTCTTACAGGTCACACATTTAAATGTATTAAAACGATCATATTAGATGGATTTTGATCTCATTGAGGCGTTGGGAGCATGTTTTCCCAAAGAATGCTTCAGATACAGTGTTTCATTGTTGTCATTGGTGTTCACCTCTACCTGATAGTGCTTAGGACTAGGTCACATGACAGGAGGTCACACACCGTTAAAGATTGACAGACAAGTGTGTTTTTAGCTGACGAGTGTGTGTTTTTAGCTTTAAGTTTTTAGTATGAGTTCAGAAAGAAATGAATACTTCTATTCAGCAAGGTCGCATTAAATTGATCAAAAATGACATTACTGGCGTTTATCATGTTACAGAAGGATCGTCTGAGGTCATGTGAGCAGTTTTATCATCCAACATGCAGCTGATAACTGTGTGTGTATGGCCAGAACTGCAGAGGTTGGTTTTGTGCCAGGGTTAGAGTATTTTTCTGTGCTTTTGAAGGCCTTATTGTCATGTTTTATCTCGAATGCGCTGGCTTGTCACCTCATCATGCCTGTGTTCCCCAGTAACCCTGTCCAGATGATGCAGCAGGTGTGTGTGAGTGTGTCAGGTTTTGTCGCAGACGTCTGTGTCGGGCTCATGCTGCTTCGAACACTGTCCATTCTCTGCGTGTTGCTTCTTGTTGACATTCTGGAAGGATTTGAAACCACACAGATGCCCTTTGCTGGAGCTCTTCTGCATTTCTTCAAGCACATCTGCTGTTTCTCGTGTGTGTGTGTGTGCCGTTGTTTGGAGAAAGTGCTGCGTTTCTATCCGTTTCCTCTTTCCTGTTTGTGATGATGTCAGATGCATCAGCTGGTTCGATTCAGTTGCATTCAGGTATCGTCTTTTGTCAACATTTGTGTTAGTTTAGTATTATGCATATACTTTTACTGTATTTAATACTATTTTAAATTAGCTTTGTTTTAGTTAAGTTTTAGTCATTTTGTTATGTGATTTTTGTCTTTTTAATTTTTCTTTCCGATTTCTGTTTAATCTTAACTTATATTTTATTTTAGTTTGTTTAAATGTATGGGCTTTTGTCATTTTTATTAATTAAAACAATCTTTCTAATATATATATATATATATATATATATATTTTTTTTTTTTTTATATATATATATATTTTATTATTGTTATTTATTATTATAATTAATTAGTATTATTTTTTGTAATTTAAGTTACATATTTCTATTCGGTGTTTATTTATTATTATTATAATTAATTATTATTGTTTTTTGTAATTTAAGTTACATATTTCTATTCAGTGTTTATTTATTATTATAATTAATTATTATAATTTTTTGTAATTTAAGTTACATATTTCTATTCAGTGTTTATTCCTGATAAATTAATCAGAGATTCAGTGATTTTTTTTTTTTTGTGCCGGTGTGTTCTTTCTTTAGCCCTGCTGTCCCTTCCTGAAGTATTTTCATTTCGACTGTCAAGAGAAACATTGTGGCTTTTAGGTTTAGCTGCCACGACCTCATCGCAATCCCCAATCTGACAGCTAGTGAACCACATTAAAGTGCATGCTACACTTTCAGTCTACAAGCACAGGGGTGAACGCGTGTCCAACAAGTTGCAAGCGTGCCGTCCTATTGTGCACGTGTGTTACTGTTGCAGAACAGGACTCAGTCAGGACTCAAGGAGGGAATGAAGGTTCCCTGAAGTGTGTGTTATTGTTCTAGCAACAGTAACTCTGAAGCACAGGGATGGTTTAGTTCTGAGGACACAAACACTTGTGACACTGTTGTTTGGGTCACCACTTGAAGTCAAATCTGAGATCTTCAGAACATTCTCAGATAGTTGGAAACTGTTTTTTGTTTGGCGAAGCCCTTTGACCTGTAGATTTTTTGTGACAAATTCAATCATTTAAAAATACATTTGCATGTCATGGGGTCTCTGATGTTGGTTAATGGTCACATGATTTGCAGGTGCACATATTTTAAAATTGTTTAATATTTTTGTTTTTAAGTGTTTATATATAAACACAGTTTGTATTATTTTTAAAATTATTTATTGATTTTAATTTTACATTATGACTTTAATATAGAACAAGTTTCTATTTTTAAAATGACTTATTTCATATGATTGTATATAAAATATTTATTTAACTTTTAAATTGGTTTAATTTTTAGTGTTATAAATTCATTATTTTAAAAATAATAATTAAATGTATTATTTTTATTTTTGTACGTTTTTGTGATTTTTTTATAAGTTTGTTTTTAAAAATAATTTCTTTATTTAAATTTGATATTATGCTTTCATTTTTAGTGTTATACTTTCTTTTATTATTTATTTTGTAACACTTTTTTCACTTTTTATTATTTAAAATTTTAGTAAGTTTTGATTTAAAAAATAGTTATTTAAATTTTACATTATGCTTTAATTATTTTTTTAATAGCTTTGTTTTACATTTTTATTATATACATTTTACAACTGAACAAAACAGTTGTATTATTCAGTTTTATTTTCATAACAGGAGTTTGCCACTTTGATAAGTTTGAGAAAGCTTGTCCTGTGGCTGAAACATGTATTTTTCTAAAGGGAGTGTGCCAGATGCTCTAGTAGTGTCTCAAGTGTTTCAAATATTCATGTGTCGATGTCTTAATGAAGGCATTCTGATTTAATAACTCTGATTTAACAACATCCCTGTCTTTCTGTTCAGGGCTGGATTGCAAACGTATCGAGGAGGGTCCTTCACTTCTCAGGGCAACCACATCAAATCCAGTTGCGGGTTCGTTGCCTTCAACACGGATCAGGCTGGTACGACCCCTTGAACCCGCCTGCCCACTAAACAAATGCAGAAGATTAAACACAGTCCGTCTTGAGTTTGGTAAACAGTGTTTTTGAAGGTAATCTTGTGTTTTCTGTCTCTGGAGGAGGTGGAATGGTCGGCCTGTCTTCTGTGAACGCCGGACCTGACGGGAAGTGGACCGTGACCCAGATTTCATGCCATGCGGGTGAGACTCAGCACTGTCGGTTCAACTAACATGCTCATGCTCGGCTCGTTTAACTTCATTTGGAGGAAAACGGATGTCTGGAGTTAATAATAGCCCTGTGTGAGATGCAGTCAAGCCTATATGACTTTGTCCTAATTCTCCTTCCGATCTTTCTGTCCCAGACCTGGTGACCGACCTGGACTTCTCTCCGTTTGATGATTACCTGCTGGCGACCTGCTCGGCGGATCAGACCGTAAGTTTATTCTGAGCAACATTTAAAGGGACCAACCATGTTTAGGGGCTGGTATATATGGAATCTGATGTACTCAATAAAATGGTAAACCACAATATATAGTAGGCTATATAATAAAATATTTTTTTTTTGTCAGAAGCTCATAGTAGCAGCCTGAAAACTTATTAACATGATTGTTTCCTAGTATATTGATATAAATAAACCTAAATATACATAGACTATTTGTGTATTTACTCAAACAACTTAAAAAATATTTATTTATTTATTTATTTTTACGGTTTTGCATTTATTTATCAATTTTTTTACATTAATTTATGTATCTATTTTTACATGAATTTATTTTTTAATTGATGTATTTAGTGTTGGAAAATTATGTATTTATTTATTTATTTTTGATATATTTTCAATTTAATTTAATTGTAAATGCACAGGTGAAACTCAAAATTTGCATATTTTGCTAAAGTTCATTTACTTCAGCAATTCAACTTAAAGGGTGAAACTAATATATTATATAGACTCATTACACGCAAAGTGAGATATTTCATGTAGACTTTAAGATGGCGTGTAATGAGTCTATATAATATATTAGTTTCACCTTTTAAGTTGAATTGCTGAAATAAATTAACTTTTGCATGATATTCAAATTTGTAAGTATCCACCTGTATTTTATTATTAAATGAATTACAAAAATATTTTAATTAGCTTATTTTTAAATGTATTTATGTGTTAAATGTATTTATAGGTTTTGGAATTAATTTATTTAAATGTGCTTATTTATTTTTAATTTAATTTTATTTATTTTTTGTAGAATTAGTTTTTTTGAGATTTATTTATTTATTATTTATTTTATTTATTTATTTTGCTTACCTACTAAATTCTAGACCGTAAATGTGTTTACTGGTTACATAGGTTTCATTTGAATTGGAAAGTGTCTTCATTCAAATGTTTTTTTGGTCTTTATATGACTTTATATTGGTTTTCTTGGTCTTTACATGACACACCTAGTCTTGGTCTCAGTCTGTAAGAATGGGCATCATTCATTGGCCATCAGCATAGAGCAATGCTTTTATTAATGGCATCTGCTGATCTGTTGAGTTGTTTTGTCTGTTCAACATGACAAACAGAACAGCAAACACACACACAATCACGTTACTCTGGAGGTATTGTTATATCATCTTCTATAAATAGGATTTTTAGCAGCTGTAACGCCACACAGATGTTGAGGAGGTTGTCACTCGGGTCAGGTTTTTCTGTCTCTGCGTTAAAAGCTGTGTATTTAAGAGCTCAGCAGAATGAAGAGACAAACACAAATGAGGCTCTTGATGAATCTGTCTGCTGATGCCTTCATATTTCTGCACAGCTGGCCTCCACCTGACATCTGCTCCAGTGTATATCTGAGTCAGTGGAGTTTAGTGTTTAGTAGTCCCAGCACAGCACACTCCAGACTGAGACCTGCTCGCCTTCTGCCAGAATACCAGCGCTACTTTAGCTTCAGTTAAACTGCTGTAAATTGGTGTTAGCCACTCTTAATGTTAGAAAATAAACTGACTGAAAAATTCTCAATGCTTTTTGTAACTTGTCTGTCTGTCCTTTGTCTGCCTGTCTGTCTTTTGTCTGTCCTTTCTTTCTGTCTGTCTGTATTTTATCTGTCTGTCTGTGTCTTTTGTCTCTGTCTATCTTTTGTCTGTCCTTTCTCTGTCTGTCTGTCTGTCTGTCTGTCTGTCTGTCTGTCCTTTGTCTGTCTGTCTGTCATTGTCTGTTGTCTTTTGTCTGTCTGTCTGTCTGTCCTCTGTCTGTCTGTCCTTTGTCTGTCTGTCTGTCATTGTCTGTTGTCTTTTGTCTGTCTGTCTGTCCTCTGTCTGTCTGTCCTTTGTCTGTCCTTTGTCTGTATTTTGTCTGTATGTCTGTCTTTCCTTTGTCTGTCTGTCTGTCTTTCCTTTGTCTGTCTGTCTTTTGTCTGTATGCTCTGTCTTTTTTTGTCTGTTGTCTGTCTGTCTGTCTGTATTTTGTCTGTCCTTTCTCTGTCTGTCTGTCTGTCCTTTCTCTGTCTGTCTGTCTGTCATTGTCTGTTGTCTGTTGTCTTTTGTCTGTCTGTCCTCTGTTATCTGTCTTTTCTCTGTATGTCTGTCTGTCTTTTTCCTTTGTCTGACTGTCTGTCTGTCTGTCTTGTCTTTTGTCTGTATGTCTGTCTTTCCTTTTGTCTGTCTGTCTGTCTGTATTTTGTCTGTCTGTCTGTGTCTTTTGTCTGTCTGTCTATCTTATGTCTGTCCTTTCTCTGTCTGTCTGTCCTTTGTCTTTCTGTCTGTCATATTCTGTTGTCTTTTGTCTGTTCTGTCTGTCTGTATGCTGTCTTTCCTTTGTCTGTCTGTCTTTTGTCTGTATGTCTGTCTTTCTTGTCTGTCTGTCTGTCTTGTCTGTCTTGTCTGTCTGTCTGTCTGTATTTTGTATGTCCTTTGTCTTGTCTGTCTGTCTGTCCTTTCTCTGTCTGTCTGTCATTGTCTGTTGTTCTTGTTGTCTGTCTGTCTGTCCTCTTGTCTGTCTGTCCTTTGTCTGTATTTTGTCTGTATGTCTGTTCTTCCTTTGTCTGTCTGTCTGTCTTTCCTTTGTCTGTCTGTCTTTTGTCTGTATGTCTGTCTTTCCTTTGTCTGTCTGTCTGTCTGTCTGTCTGTCTGTTCTTTTGTCTGTCTGTCTGTCTGTATTTTGTCTGTCCTTTGTCTGTCTGTCTGTCTGTCCTTTGTCTGTCTGTCTGTCTGTCATTGTCTGTTGTCTGTTGTCTTTTGTCTGTCTGTCCTCTGTTATCTGTCTTTTCTCTGTATGTCTGTCTGTCTGTCTTTTGTCTGTATGTCTGTCTTTCCTTTTGTCTGTCTGTCTGTCTGTATTTTGTCTGTCTGTCTGTGTCTTTTGTCTGTCTGTCTATCTTATGTCTGTCCTTTCTCTGTCTGTCTGTCCTTTGTCTTTCTGTCTGTCATTGTCTGTTGTCTTTTGTCTGTCTGTCTGTCTTTCCTTTGTCTGTCTGTCTTTTGTCTGTATGTCTGTCTTTCCTTTGTCTGTCTGTCTGTCTTTTTTGTCTGTCTGTCTGTCTGTCTGTCTGTCTGTATTTTGTCTGTCCTTTCTTGTCTGTCTGTCCTTTCTCTGTCTGTCTGTCATTGTCTGTTGTCTTTTGTCTGTCTGTCTGTCCTCTGTCTGTCTGTCCTTTGTCTGTCTCTTTGTCTGTATTTTGTCTGTATGTCTGTCTTTCTTTCTGTCTGTCTGTCTGTCTGTCTGTATCCTTTGTCTGTCTGTCTGTCTGTCTGTATTTTGTCTGTCCTTTGTCTGTCTGTCTGTCCTTTTCGTCTGTCTGTCGTTGTCTGTTGTCTGTTGTCTTTTGTCTGTCTGTCCTCTGTTATCTGTCTTTTCTCTGTATGTCTGTCTGTCTTTTGTCTGTCTTTCCTTTGTCTGTCTGTATGTCTGTCTTTTTTGTCTGTCTGTCTGTCTGTCTGTCTGTATTTTGTCTGTCTGTCTGTGTCTTTTGTCTGTCTGTCTATCTTATGTCTGTCCTTGTCTCTGTCTGTCTGTCCTTTGTCTTTCTGTCTGTCATTGTCTGTTGTCTTGTCTGTCCTGTCTGTCTGTCTGTCTTTCCTTTGTCTGTCTGTCTTTTGTCTGTATGTCTGTCTTTCCTTTGTCTGTCTGTCTGTCTTTTTTGTGTCTGTCTGTCTGTCTGTCTGTCTTTTGTCTGTCCTTTCTCTGTCTGTCTGTCTGTTGTCTGTTGTCTTTTGTCTGTCTGTCTGTCCTCTGTTTGTCTGTCTTTTGTCTATATGTCTGTCTGTCTTTTGTCTGTCTTTCCTTTGTCTGTCTGTCTGTCTGTCTGTCTGTCTGTCTGTCTGTCTTTCCTCTGTCTGTCTGTCTGTCTGTCTTATCTTTTGTCTGTCCTTTCTCTGTCTGTCTGTCCTTTGTCTTTCTGTCTGTCATTGTCTGTCATTGTCTGTCATTGTCTGTCTGTCTGTCTGTCATTTGTCTGTCTTTTGTCTGTATGTCTGTCTTTCCTTTGTCTGTCTGTCTTTTGTCTGTATGTCTGTTTCTTTTGTCTTTCTGTCTGTCTGCCTGTCTGTCCTTTCTTCCGTCCGACTGTCCTTTGTCTGTCTTTTGTCTGTCGGTCTGTCTGTCTGTCCTTTGTCTGTCTGTCTGTCTGTCTGTCTGTCTGTCTGTCTGTCTGTCTGTCCTTTGTCTTTCTTTCTGTCTGTTTGTCTGTCTGTCTGTCTATCCTTTGTCTTTCTTTCTGTCATGTCTGTCTGTCTTTTGTCTGTCTGTCTTTCTGTCCTTTGTCTTTCTTTCTGTCTGTCTGTCTGTCTGTCTGTCTGTCTGTCTGTCTGTCTGCTTCTCTTTCTTTCTGTCATGTCTGTCTGTATTTTGTCTGTCTGTCTGTGTCTTTTGTCTGTCTGTCTATCTTATGTCTGTCCTTTCTCTGTCTGTCTGTCCTTTGTCTTTCTGTCTGTCATTGTCTGTTGTCTTTTGTCTGTCCTGTCTGTCTGTCTGTCTTTCCTTTGTCTGTCTGTCTTTTGTCTGTATGTCTGTCTTTCCTTTGTCTGTCTGTCTGTCTTTTTTTGTCTGTCTGTCTGTCTGTCTGTATTTTGTCTGTCCTTTCTCTGTCTGTCTGTCATTGTCTGTTGTCTGTTGTCTTTTGTCTGTCTGTCTGTCCTCTGTTTGTCTGTCTTTTGTCTATATGTCTGTCTGTCTTTTGTCTGTCTTTCCTTTGTCTGTCTATTGTCTGTCTGTCTGTCTTTCCTCTGTCTGTCTGTCTGTCTGTCTTATCTTTTGTCTGTCCTTTCTCTGTCTGTCTGTCCTTTGTCTTTCTGTCTGTCATTGTCTGTCATTGTCTGTCTGTCTGTCTGTCTGTCTGTCTGTTTGTCATTTGTCTGTCATTTGTCTGTATGTTCTGTCTTTCCTTTGTCTGTCTGTCTTTTGTCTGTATGTCTTGTCTTTCTTTTGTCTTTCTGTCTGTCTGCCTGTCTGTCCTTTCTTTCCGTCCGACTGTCCTTTGTCTGTCTTTTGTCTGTCGTCTGTCTGTCTGTCCTTTGTACTGTGCATGTCTGTCTGTCTGTCTGTCCTTTGTCTTTCTTTCTGTCTGTTTGTCTGTCTGTCTGTCTATCCTTTGTCTTTCTTTCTGTCATGTCTGTCTGTCTTTTGTCTGTCTGTTCTTTCTGTCCTTTGTCTTTCTTTCTTTCTGTCTGTCTGTCTGTCTGTCTATCCTTTTGTCTTTCTTTCTGTCATGTCTTTCTGTGTTTTGCCTGTCTGTCTTTTGTCTGTTTGCCTGTCAGTATTTTTTCTTTCTTTCTTTCTTTCTTTCTTTCTTTCTTTCTTTCTTTCTTTCTTTCTTTCTTTCTTTCTTTCTTTCTTTCTTTCTTTCTTTCTTTCTTTCTTTCTTTCTTTCTTTCTTTCTTTCTTTCTTTCTTTCTTTCTTTCTTTCTTTCTTTCTTTCTTTCTTTCTTTCTTTCTTTCTTTCTTTCTTTCTTTCTTTCTTTCTTTCTTTCTTTCTTTCTTTCTTTCTTTCTTTCTTTCTTTCTTTCTTTCTTTCTTTCTTTCTTTCTTTCTTTCTTTCTTTCTTTCTTTCTTTCTTTCTTTCTTTCTTTCTTTCTTTCTTTCTTTCTTTCTTTCTTTCTTTCTTTCTTTCTTTCTTTCTTTCTTTCTGTCTTTCTTTCTCTTTCTGTCTTTCTTTCTTTCTGTCTGTCTGTCTGTCTGTCTGTCTGTCTGTCTGTCAGATCATTTGTCTTTCTTTCTGTCTGTATTTTGCCTGTTCGTTCTCTTAGTCTGTCCTTTGTCTCACTGTCTTTTTTATTAGTACACACTGACAAACTGTGCACCATTAGACCATAAACATTGTTTAAGACCACAAATGGTGATTGATGTTGTGTTTATACAAATTTAGCACATGTATTTAGGAATTACCACTATATAGTGTTTAATAATATCCTTCTTTCATTCAGGTGAAGCTGTGGCGTGTGAGTGATCCGGATCAGGATCAGCCCAGTAATGCTGAGGTCACTCTGAGCCCCGGAGACGGCGACTGGAGGTCGTTCTCTTCCACCCTGCGGCCTCGAGTCTGCTCGCTGTGGCGTCTGCGAGGGCCATTCAGGTGTGGGACGATAGCACGAGACTCCGCCTTGACAGGTAAACACACCTTTCGCATTCCTACATACACCCATCACTGCTGTTAAACACCTGATTTAGTCTTGTCTTTAATTACTTTACGTGTACACTTAAGCCCTATTCAGACTGTAATTGTTTTTCATTTCAATATGCTAGGTCATGTCTGGGGTGCTAGATTTATTTATTTATACATTTATTTATTTTTACATTTTTTTACATTTGTTTTTGAATTTATTTTCAATTTATGTATTTGTTTGTTTATATTTTTTCTGTTTATTTATTTAAATTTATTTTAACAAAGTATTTTGTTTAAATGTACTTAATTTACTTATTATTTAATTTAATAATTAAATTAATAAATTAATTTGTTTGTTTATTTATTTGTTTATTTAATTAAGCAATGTTTTAATCAATTAATTATTTTATAAATTCATTTATTTAGAAAGTGATGTGTTTTTTTTATTTCATTTATCTTTCACTTAATTAATAACCTTTTTTTAACATGCAATATGAGAGTGTAGTAAGTTAATTCACACCCAAACTGATGTACCAAGACAACATTTACAAGGCCCATAAATCTGTTTATTTAAATCAAATATGTTTTGACAAGAGACAAGTGCTTTTGGAGCACAATATTGAAAAAAGTCCAATCAGGTCAAGTGTAAAAATGGTCTCATCCTCTCGTCTAAACTCATGACTTGCGATTACAGCCTGAATAATGCAGTTCATGAAGGTTTTGTCTGCAGCTTTTTTGTCTCTGCTGTGTGTTTCTTTTTTGTTTGTTTTGTCTCTGTGTATTTCAATGTGTGGTTTGATCTGCTGGGCCTCTGGTGGTTGTTACAGTCCTCTGGGGTCTGACGTGGAGCGTCTGAGGTAAATGCCCCTCAGAGCTTTGGGCCGCGTGTCCCCGGGCCCCATGATGGCTGCCTGGTGCTTTCCCAACCTCACATCTCACACCGCTGTCTGCCTTCATGCGTCTTCATGTGTCAGCTGTGTTTCATTCACTCCTTCTGTTGTTTTACACTCACAGCAAATCCAGCGCCACGGAATCAGATCTCTGAGAAAACCAGAAGTGTTTTAGTATTAGTTAACTATATTAACTTCTAGAATGCATTTCCTAATATATGGCCCTGTTTACACCTGGTATTAAGAGGTAGAGGTGGTTGGAAACGCATTGAACCTTGTCATCTGGAGACCCTTGTTTGGTTTAAAGATGAAAAATGTACCAATCTCAATGTTCTCTCACCATTCTTGATTTCGAACTTGCGTCTTGCGTCTGTCAGAGCAGAAACTAAAGCAGATGCGTGTGTTTTTTCTGTCATCACATGAGCTTATTTCATCCATTAGATTAAAAGCTCTGAAAAACCCCATACATCTCCCCTCCCATAGACCCTCCCCTCGAATAAATCAGGACAGAAGTGGTTAAAAGTGGACAAAAGAGACGGATTAAAACACCAGGTGTGAATAGGAATGTGTCCTCATCTACCTATGACCCGAATCGACCAAAACACATCTGGTGTAAACAGGGCCTTAGTTTTGGCCCAATATTGTAATCTGATAGAATACAATAGAATAAATAAAGCTAATAAACTATAGACAACGTATTATTTTTTAGTAGTTTTATAGAGTTTATTTTGAATTAGCATGTGTGTTCAATTTATGCCCTGTTCAGATTACACTTTTTTTTGTCTGTTACGATAGTCACTGTGTCAGATTACGCGATTTTGAATAATAAAATCTTGTTGTGTCGTGGACAAGACACAATGTCAGACTACACGTTGCTTCCTGACCTGTCATCGCATGCCGTCTTTAACGGCGCGTGATGTCATCAAGAAAGCGAAACTAGCGCGTGACTTCCGGAAATGAACGTAAACAAACAATGGATGAAGCGGTGAGTGTTGTATTAGCTGTCCTGTGTTCAGAAAAACCCGACAATGGACACGTTACTGGATTGCTCGGCATTGCCTTTTCAGCGTGAGAAATACACGGTGTGGCGAGTGAGCGTGTGAAATGGTTGAATTGCGTATGTCTCACGGCCATTGCGTGAGACTTGAGAACCCTGCTCGAAGAGGAAAGTACGGGCTGTCAATCCTCCAAAGAGAACTTGAGGTAAACTATTGTTTTCTTATATATTTTTACTTTTAGTTTTAACGTTAGCACCATAGTCTCTCTTTCGTTTCGCCATTTTTGAAAGTTGTGTACAGAA
>JAQIUQ010001549.1:37500-95000 GCA_030378365.1 Hybognathus amarus
ATATTTAAAATGTTATATGTAACATTTTTATATTAGCTTTATTATTTTTTTCATAATAATTTATTATTGGTTTATATTAACTTAATCATTTGTATTATATTTACATTAGTACATGTTTGTTTATCAATTTATATGAATTTATTTCTTTGTATGAAGTTATAATTTGTTTGTTCTAACTTAGTTTACATCATTATATTTATTAATTCTTGTATGAATTAATTTTAGTATTTTTATGTTAATTCTCTTAATTTATGATTTTATACCTATTTATTATTGTATATTATAGTTATTTATATGAATTTACTCTTTTTATAATATTTTAACATTTATAAATTAATTTAATTGTATAGTCATTTATTTTATATAAATTTATATCATATTCATTTTTTAATACAATTAACTTTTTATATAAATTTTATTATTTTATATTTATTCATTTTTAACTTTTTGATATTAATAAAAGTCTATTTTTTAAATATATAATAATTTATTTTTTTATCATTTATTTTTTATAATATTTAAAATGTTAGATTTAACATTATTTTATTTTATTATTATTTTCATAATAATGTATTATTGTTTTATATTATCTTAATTATTTGTAGTATTTTTACATTAATACATGTTTGTTTATTAATTTATATGAATTTATTTCTTTTGAATTAAGTTTTTTGTTTTAACTTATTGGTTACATTATTATATTTATTCATTCTTTTATGAATTAATTTGAGTATTTTTATGTTAATTCTCTTTATTTATTATTTTTATACCTATTTATTATTGTATATTAAATTACTATTTTTAATAATATTTTAACATTTTTATATTAATTCATTACATTTTATTTAAATTTTATTTTTTATATTTATTGCATTTTTTATTTTATAGTAAATTTATTTAAATGTATATGCAAACAAATCAAGTATATGTATACCCCAGAGCTATATCCCATCCTGAAGCCATTAAGAATAACACCTCATCATGACAGTGGACCAGAATGCATCCTAAAATTTCAGAGTAGAGTTGGAGAGGAAAATGGAAACGGGACAAAGCTATAAATGTGACAGTAGATCACAGAGTCGTGGAGTCGAGCTGTAATTTAAGCTAATATGCTCTCCAATCTCCAGATCCACCGTATTAAAGCAAATAAGCTCTGCCAACATGTGCGTTCAATTCCAGACGTTTTCCCCCATTAGGTGAACGGGAGGAGAGCGCGGCTCGGGACAGGCCTGGTTTGGAGGCATGGACCCGCATATTTTATGACACGCAAATGCCTGCCACATGAACGCTGAGGCTTTGTTGCACAGCGACGGGGGAAGTTTATGATTAAAAACGCCATCAAAGCGTTAAAGCAGGTGTTGATTTATGAGCTCATGTCTGCGTCTATGCGACTTATTCGTACTTTTGAAAGTATATACTGTTAGCTAAAACTAAAACCATAAAATACATTAATGTTACTTGCAAAAAAAGCACTTGAACTTATTTTGCAAACTTTTTAATTTAGTTTTTTCTTGATGTACTAAAACAGAAAACACCTATTTAAAAGATAAAAACTAAAATTGAAATGAAAACTATTTTATTTTTCAAAAAGCGAATTTAAAATATGAACCAAAAGGTAACACTTTACTTGACGGGGTGTGCATAAGACTAACATGACGCCTTCATAATCATGACATGACATGTTATGAATATGAAGGCAGTTTTATGCATTTTTGTGACAACTCAATAAGTGTCATTCGCTCAATAATGACATTTTTAATGCAAATATGACATTGTTTAAGATGTCTTTGTTATGACATCTTGACATAAACTACATCATAACCTGTCAGTGTCGTTGTCATGATAACTTGACATTACTAAGACAACACAACCCGTCATACATAGCATAGCAGATTAATGATCAAACTTAAGAAAGCACCTAGCTTTATTGGTTAACATTACATTAAACTGTCAGCTGGTTGGTTTTGACATTGGCTGTCATGAAGCCATTATAACTTTTTAATGAGAAATTCGATTAGTACCACTGTAGTTGAGGTCACGAAAAATATTCATGACACAGTTATAATGCCTCATGACAGCCAATGTCAAAGCCAACCACATGACAGTTTAACTTCATTTTATGTCAAGTTGTCATGACAAAAACATCTTAAACAATGTCATATTTGCATTCAAAATGTAATTATTGAGTGAAAGACAATTAACGACAGTTGTCATAAACATGCATATACCCTACTTCATATTTAAGAGCATGTCATGGTTATGAAGGTGTAATGTAAGTCTCATGCACACCCCTTTAAGTAAAGTGTTACCAGGAAAAACTATACAAGTGATAAAGTAACTCTGCACACAGATTACTCTTCCAAGTAGACAGACTTATGATGTAATATCTTTATTCATAGTTATTGTACATTGATAAAGTCTATATGTAATACTAAGGTATTCCACCCTTTTATTGAACAGAACTGAATCAACATTCAAATGAATCAAAGTGAATCCCGACACTTGTTTTCTGTAGAGCTGCTTTACAGCAGAATTGAACAGAACTGAATCAACATTGAACTGACGTCAGCTGAACAATGACATGTTGTATTTTAAGTTGCCTTGAAAAAATCTTTATATGAATAATGCTCACTTGACTTGACTGGAAAAACATGAGTTTTTCGGTAACGCTTCCTTTTACAGTCCAGTTACCCATGTAAATACTATGTACTTATTTTAGTAACTACAATTACTGGGTAATAACTAGTACTAACCCTGAACCTACCCCTAAACCTACCCCTGTTCCATGTACTTACCTTATATTAGCCAGTACTTTCTAGGTAAGTACACTGTAAGTACACTGTTAGTACACTGTTAGTACTGTACTGTAAAAGGAAGCGTTACCAATTTTTCTCATGTTCATGAGAGCATTAAAATCTAGATTGTTCATGTTTCTTTTTAAAATTCAAAGAAACTGTCAGTTTTTTAATGCATCCAAATAATTGACAATAATTCTATTGATTTTCTTTATTTATTTTTGTAATTTTTTGGTGGCTGCTGTTCATAGTTTGTTGTCCATTATAACAAAGAGGCCTGTGGGAAGTTTACCTGAGCGCATTCAGATGAACGTCTGAAAAAAAAAAATGAACTGTCAATCTACACACACATACGTATGTGTTTTTCTTTATTGCAGCATGTGCGATGTGCGTCAGGGGTCGGACGGGTCAGACTGTGTGTAGTCTAAGTTTGTGTAGGCGAGTAATAAAAGCCTCCATGTTAAATCACGAGCCTGTCTTTAAAGCCGTGCAGATTCTGATGTGAGATCAGGTTCTTCTGTGTGTTTACATTGATGTAATCTCAGCGGCTGGTCTGGGGTCAGGAGTGTCAGATGCGTACGGTCTGTGGGTGGGCTGCCAATGACGGCTCCTCGTTTGCAGCGTCAAACTATAAACAGCAAATAAAAGAGCATGACTACACAATGCATGACATGAAACAGTTTCAGTAACAAACTGGATTCTCTTGAAGGGATAAATTAGTCGTTTTGAAATATGGATTTAATGTACTGTAAGTCGGCTGTGTTCATAATGAAACACTACTGCTTACTGTGCAGGGCACTCACTTATTGCCTTACATACAGTAGTCAACATTTGAAGTGGATCAAAAAAGTTCATCAAAGTTGTCAGACAAGAACGGGTATTGCTTAAAATGAATGTATATCTTTGATGAAAGGTTTTGAATCAACTTCAAATGTTGTCTACTGTATTTTGAAATCACATCGGATAAAGTCAACATTATGCAATGGCACATTTCAAACAGCATGTATGCCACATTTCATGACAGTATGTGACACTGAGTAAACCATATTCAAAATTACAGTAGTCTGTAATTTTATTCCTTTAAAACTCATCTTTGATCACCAAAATTCAGAGGTGGAGAAGTACACAACTTCCTTCATTGAGTGAAAGTACATACACTACTGGTCAAATCTGTTACAAGTAAAAGTTGTAAAGGCAGATTTTTACTTAAAGGGATACTCCACTTTTTTTGGAAATAGGCTCATTTTACAACTCCCCAGAGTTAAACAGTTGGGTTTTACCGTTTTCGAATCCATTCAGACGATTTTCTGATATTTAGAAGAATTTCAGTAACCAAGTAATATCTGGTCCCATTGACTTCTATACTAGGGAAAATACCTTCACCGGCCACTTTATTAGGGACACCTGTCCAACTGCTCGTTAACACTTAATTTCTAAGCAGCCAATCACATGGCGGCAACTCAGTGCATTTAGGCATGTAGACATGGTCAAGACAATCTCCTGCAGTTCAAACCGAGCATCAGTATGGGGAAGAAAGGTGATTTGAGTGACTTTGAACGTGGCATGATTGTTGGTGCCAGAAGGGCTGGTCTGAGTATTTCAGAAACTGCTAATCTACTGGGATTTTCACGCACAACCATCTCTAGGGTTTACAGAGAATGGTCCGAAAAGAAAAAAACATCCAGTGAGCGGCAGTTCTGTGGGCGGAAATGCCTTGTTGATGCCAGAGGTCAGAGGAGAATGGCCAGACTGGTTCGAGCTGATAGAAGGGCAACAGTGACTCAAATAACCACCCGTTACAACCAAGGTGGGCAGAAGAGCATCTCTGAACGCACAGTACGTCGAACTTTGAGGCAGATGGGCTACAGCAGCAGAAGACCACACCGGGTGCCACTCCTTTCACCTAAGAACAGAAAACTGAGGCTACAATTTGCACAAGCTCATCGAAATTGGACAATAGAAGATTGGAAAAACGTTGCCTGGTCTGATGAGTCTCGATTTCTGCTGCGACATTCGGATGGTAGGGTCAGAATTTGGCGTCTACAACATGAAAGCATGGATCCATCCTGCCTTGTATCAACGGTTCAGGCTGGTGGTGGTGGTGTCATGGTGTGGGGAATATTTTCTTGGCACTCTTTGGGCCCCTTGGTACCAATTGAGCATCGTTGCAACGCCACAGCCTACCTGAGTATTGTTGCTGACCATGTCCATCCCTTTATGACCACAATGTACCCAACTTCTGATGGCTACTTTCAGCAGGATAATGCGCCATGTCATAAAGCTGGAATCATCTCAGACAGGTTTCTCTGAACATGACAATGAGTTCGCTGTACTCAAATGGCCTCCACAGTCACCAGATCTCAATCCACTAGAGCATCTTTGGGATGTGGTGGAACGGGAGATTCGCATCATGGATGTGCAGCCGACAAATATAGTATTCATCACAGTTTGCTCTGTTGTACCCGCAGGTTTTTGTGAACTATTGCGTGCTCTTAGAATATATCTTGAAATATCTTAGTATCTTCCACATGTATACTATTTATGAAATATGCATACTAAAAATTCCATTATTGCTCATTTTGCATGCGACGCAATTAGCCAATCATAACAGAGATCAGTTAGAAGGAACAGTAGTGAAACCATCTGAGAGCAAGTGAAATAACGATCATCAATCTAACATTATAAGATGGGTACAGTAGTTTGTAACCTGACCCGTTTGAAACCCTTCTCTCTTGAGATGGTTCTGCTCGTGTATTTGAGGTTTTTCAGCAGTAAACACAGCATGTCACTGTGAAATAGTGTGGCTCTGTGTGAGTGCTTACTGTTTGCTTGTGCTGTTGTCTTGATTTGTAGTGTTGGTTTTGGTGACTTGTGTCTGGTGTGTTTGTCTGGAGGAGAGGTGGCAGTGGAAGGGTGCGTTATGGGTAAAAAGCATTATTCCTTGTGTCTTTAGGGAGGGTTTGAGAGCATCTGACTCACAGGACTGAAACCACACAGTGACACTGAAGGCAGGATTTAAAGGCATCATAGGCACATTGCAGCAGTCCCTATATGACATTTTAATTGTAAATATACTTTTTTTAATATATGTATCATATAATAACTCAAATATTCATATAAAGGGTTCAGTCTGATTATAAATAGACTATTTTACACAACATTTGTCTGTTCTGTAAAGTTTTATTGTTATTAGAGCATCTTGTCTAGCTCAGTCAGTGACGTGCAAAAACTCCTATTACCAGTATGCTATTTCAAAGGTTCCTATGACCCAGTCTGTTGTTATTGGTCGACTCTGCTCTGATTGGTCAGATGACCCAGTCTGTTGTGATTGGTCTACTCTACTCTGCTCTGGTCAGATGACCCAGTCTGTTGTGTTTGGTTTGGTCTACTCTGCTCTGATTGGTCAGATGACCCAGTCTGTTGTGATTGATCTACTCTGCTCTGATTGGTCAGATGACCCAGTCTGTTGTGATTGGTCTACTCTGCTCTGATTGGTCAGATGACCCAGTCTGTTGTGATTGGTCTTCTCTGCTCTGATTGGTCAGATGACCCAGTCTGTTGTGATTGGTCTACTCTGCTCTGATTGGTCAGATGACCCAGTCTGTTGTGTTTTGATTGGTCTACTCTGCTCTGATTGGTCAGATGACCCAGTCTGTTGTGATTGGTCTACTCTGCTCTGATTGGTCAGATGACCCAGTCTGTTGTGATTGGTCTACTCTGCTCTGATTGGTCAGATGACCCAGTCTGTTGTGATTGGTCTACTCTGCTCTGATTGGTCAGATTACCCAGTCTGTTGTGATTGGTCTACTCTGCTCTGATTGGTCAGATGACCCAGTCTGTTGTGATTGGTCTACTCTGCTCTGATTGGTCAGATGACCCAGTCTGTTGTGATTGGTCTACTCTGCTCTGATTGGTCAGATGACCCAGTCTGTTGTGATTGGCCTACTCTGCTCTGATTGGTCAGATGACCCAGTCTGTTGTGATTGGTCTACTCTGCTCTGGTCAGATGACCCAGTCTGTTGTGTTTTGATTGGTCTACTCTGCTCTGATTGGTCAGATTACCCAGTCTGTTGTGTTTGGTTTGGTCTACTCTGCTCTGATTGGTCAGATGACCCACTCTGTTGTGATTGATCTACTCTGCTCTGATTGGTCAGATGGCCCAGTCTGTTGTGATTGGTCTACTCTGCTCTGATTGGTCAGATGACCCAGTCTGTTGTGTTTTGATTGGTCTACTCTGCTCTGATTGGTCAGATGACCCAGTCTGTTGTGATTGGTCTACTCTGCTCTGATTGGTCAGATGACCCAGTCTGTTGTGATTGGTCTACTCTGCTCTGATTGGTCAGATGACCCAGTCTGTTGTGATTGGTCTACTCTGCTCTGATTGGTCAGATTACCCAGTCTGTTGTGATTGGTCTACTCTGCTCTGATTGGTCAGATGACCCAGTCTGTTGTGATTGGTCTACTCTGCTCTGATTGGTCAGATGACCCAGTCTGTTGTGATTGGTCTACTCTGCTCTGATTGGTCAGATGACCCAGTCTGTTGTGATTGGCCTACTCTGCTCTGATTGGTCAGATGACCCAGTCTGTTGTGATTGGTCTACTCTGCTCTGATTGGTCAGATGACCCAGTCTGTTGTGTTGATTGGTCTACTCTGCTCTGATTGGTCAGATTACCCAGTCTGTTGTGTTTGGTTTGGTCTACTCTGCTCTGATTGGTCAGATGACCCACTCTGTTGTGATTGATCTACTCTGCTCTGATTGGTCAGATGGCCCAGTCTGTTGTGATTGGTCTACTCTGCTCTGATTGGTCAGATGACCCAGTCTGTTGTGATTGATCTACTCTGCTCTGATTGGTCAGATGACCCAGTCTGTTGTGATTGGTCTACTCTGCTCTGATTGGTCAGATGACCCAGTCTGTTGTGATTGGTCTACTCTGCTCTGATTGGTCAGATGACCCAGTCTGTGATTGGTCTACTCTGCTCTGATTGGTCAGATGACCCAGTCTGTTGTGTTTTGATTGGTCTACTCTGCTCTGATTGGTCAGATGACCCAGTCTGTTGTGATTGGTCTACTCTGCTCTGATTGGTCAGATGACCCAGTCTGTTGTGATTGGTCTACTCTGCTCTGATTGGTCAGATGACCCAGTCTGTTGTGATTGGTCTACTCTGCTCTGATTGGTCAGATGACCCAGTCTGTTGTGATTGGTCTACTCTGCTCTGATTGGTCAGATGACCCAGTCTGTTGTGATTGGTCTACTCTTATCTGATTGGTCAGATGACCCAGTCTGTTGTGATTGGTCTACTCTGCTCTGATTGGTCAGATGACCCAGTCTGTTGTGATTGGCCTACTCTGCTCTGATTGGTCAGATGACCCAGTCTGTTGTGATTGGTCTACTCTGCTCTGATTGGTCAGATGACCCAGTCTGTTGTGATTGGTCTACTCTGCTCTGATTGGTCAGATGACCCAGTCTGTTGTGATTGGTCTACTCTGCTCTGATTGGTCAGATGACCCAGTCTGTTGTGATTGGTCTACTCTGCTCTGATTGGTCAGATGACCCAGTCTGTTGTGTTTGGTCTACTCTGCTCGTGATTGGTCAGATGACCCAGTCTGTTGTGATTGGTCTACTCTGCTCTGATTGGTCAGATTACCCAGTCTGTTGTGATTGGTCTACTCTGCTCTGATTGGTCAGATGACCCAGTCTGTTGTGTATCTTGGTCTACTCTGCTCTGATTGGTCAGATGACCCAGTCTGTTGTGATTGGTCTACTCTGCTTGCTGATTGGTCAGATGACCCAGTCTGTTGTGATTGGTCTACTCTGCTCTGATTGGTCAGATGACCCAGTCTGTTGGTGATTGGTCTACTCCTGCTCTGATTGGTCAGATTACCCAGTCTGTTGTGATTGGTCTGACTCTGCTCTGATTGGTCAGATGACCCAGTCTGTTGTGATTGGTCTACTCTGCTCTGATTGGTCAGATGACCCAGTCTGTTGTGATTGGTCTACTCTGCTCTGATTGGTCAGATGACCCAGTCTGTTGTGATTGGTCTACTCTGCTCTGATTGGTCAGATGACCCAGTCTGTTGTGATTGGTCTACTCTGCTCTGATTGGTCAGATGACCCAGTCTGTTGTGATTGGTCTACTCTGCTCCTGATTGGTCAGATGACCCAGTCTGTTGTGATTGGTCTACTGCTCTGATTGGTCAGATGACCCAGTCTGTTGTGATTGGTCTACTCTGCTCTGATTGGTCAGATGACCCAGTCTGTTGTGATTGGTCTACTCTGCTCTGATTGGTCAGATGACCCAGTCTGTTGTGATTGGTCTACTCTGCTCTGATTGGTCAGATTACCCAGTCTGTTGTGATTGGTCTACTCTGCTCTGATTGGTCAGATTACCCAGTCTGTTGTGATTGGTCTACTCTGCTCTGATTGGTCAGATTACCCAGTCTGTTGTGATTGGTCTACTCTGCTCTGATTGGTCAGATGACCCAGTCTGTTGTGATTGGTCTACTCTGCTCTGATTGGTCAGATGACCCAGTCTGTTGTGATTGGTCTACTCTGCTCTGATTGGTCAGATGACCCAGTCTGTTGTGATTGGTCTACTCTGCTCTGATTGGTCAGATGACCCAGTCTGTTGTGATTGGTCTACTCTGCTCTGATTGGTCAGATTACCCAGTCTGTTGTGATTGGTCTACTCTGCTCTGATTGGTCAGATTACCCAGTCTGTTGTGATTGGTCTACTCTGCTCTGATTGGTCAGATTACCCAGTCTGTTGTGATTGGTCTACTCTGCTCTGATTGGTCAGATTACCCAGTCTGTTGTGATTGGTCTACTCTGCTCTGATTGGTCAGATTACCCAGTCTGTTGTGATTGGTCTACTCTGCTCTGATTGGTCAGATTACCCAGTCTGTTGTGATTGGTCTACTCTGCTCTGATTGGTCAGATTACCCAGTCTGTTGTGATTGGTCTACTCTGCTCTGATTGGTCAGATGACCCAGTCTGTTGTGATTGGTCTACTCTGCTCTGATTGGTCAGATGACCCAGTCTGTTGTGATTGGTCTACTCTGCTCTGATTGGTCAGATGGCCCAGTCTGTTGTGATTGGTCTACTCTGCTCTGATTGGTCAGATGACCCAGTCTGTTGTGATTGGTCTACTCTGCTCTGATTGGTCAGATGACCCAGTCTGTTGTGATTGGTCTACTCTGCTCTGATTGGTCAGATGACCCAGTCTGTTGTGATTGGTCTACTCTGCTCTGATTGGTCAGATTACCCAGTCTGTTGTGATTGGTCTACTCTGCTCTGATTGGTCAGATGGCCCAGTCTGTTGTGGTTGGTCTACTCTGCTCTGATTGGTCAGATGGCCCAGTCTGTTGTGATTGGTTTACTCTGCTCTGATTGGTCAGATGACCCAGTCTGTTGTGATTGATCTACTCTGCTCTGATTGGTCAGATGGCCCAGTCTGTTGTGATTGGTCTACTCTGCTCTGATTGGTCAGATGACCCAGTCTGTTGTGATTGATCTACTCTGCTCTGATTGGTCAGATGACCCAGTCTGTTGTGATTGGTTTACTCTGCTCTGATTGGTCAGATGGCCCAGTCTGTTGTGATTGGTTTACTCTGCTCTGATTGGTCAGATGACCCAGTCTGTTGTGATTGATCCACTCTGCTCTGACTGGTCAGATGACCCAGTCTGTAATTGGGTTGCTGCTTACAGCATGTGTAGGACACCAAACATCCATTACCATATCTGAATTTCAGCTCTGGATCTTCCTCAGCAATTAATAAACAGAGATACGAACAGTAATGATGGTGTCATTTTTTTCCATATAAATTTAGGCATGAGTTCTCATTTAGCAAAGTGGATTTGCTTTGGAAGTGTAGAAAACAGTGTCGTCTTAATATTTGGACAACACGAACCAAACTCTTCCAGTCTCAGCTACATCTACAGTGTTTGAGGGTCAAAGTAGACGTTGATCATGGGCAGCCAATGAAGAACGGCTGGCATTATGGAAAAAAATTGTTACAAACCAACATAGTTTTGTGCAGGACGTAATACTGGTATTACTGACAACTCATTTCAGGCAGTTCATAATCGGTTCCTTCGTTTTGGAGACAATAACTCCATTTTTCTGCACTTTGATCTTTGAATCTTTTCAGACCATTTACGTTCACAAACAGCTCTATTACTCACCACATGAAGGGGGCACTTTAACACGTGAAGTGCTACTTGTTTGATATTGTGATAATTAAGATTCTGTCTCAATAGACAGCTCCCTATGTAGACAGTGTAGTTGGTGAAAATGGTTTTGAAACCCTTTGTGTCCTGATTGTAGATGATTACGCTCTGTTTTTATGGTGTGTCAGGACTCTTGAGAGTGTGTGTCAGTCTCTGGTCTTCATTAAGGATTTGTTATATTGAGTGAAAGACGTAGTGCCGATCGCAGCCTGTTCCTATTAGTGCTCATTTCCCCTCACTGATCCGATTCTCTCTCCTGATTGGCTGTCTTTGAGTGTAATGGGGTCGTCTGATGGTCACAGATTGACTGAACTGATTTTGACGTTGAGTTCAGTCTACACAAGGATTTACGCTGCCAGTTATGTTGACAGACTCATAACAAATACCACATGAAGCACATGAAGTACTTAGTCACTTCACAAACACTAGTGTTGATGCCTAGAGTATGTTTTTAAAAAATGATATCTTTTTAAAGGTATATGCATGATGTATAATTCAGATTAATTTGTAGGAAATAATATATATGTGTACATAAAGAATTATAATCAAATATTTCAGTAATTACTTCATATATTAGAAAACAGACAATATTAACTTTATTTTAATTAATATTCCTCATTGCAGCCTCATTTGTTTTAATGTTATTTATTTATTTTTGCTGATGTTTTGATTTTGTATATACAAAATTATATGTATTGCAATCTATTGTGTAATACACAGTTATATTTTAACCTGATTATGTTTGACAGACTCAAAACAACTAAAGCCATTTATACAACTATATAATAATTGAGGCCCTTTGAAATAAAAGAATAAAGAATAATTTTAGAATCACAAAAGTGTTCTATTAAGAAAATTTGACCCTTTAATAGTAATTGTGGGATAATGTGGTATGTTGTACGATCTCTATAGAGAGCAGATATACTGTTTTTAAATATGTAACCATTATACAGTTCAGTTTACTATATATAAAATATTTAAAATATAAAATATACTATATACTATAAATTAAAATATTTTATTATTAAAATATATGTAAATAAAAATCTGTATATTATTAATGAATAAACCAATTTTACTAAATATTGACAGAAATTAGAAAACAGAAACTTGTACCTTATTGTTGCCTCAATATCTGTTTTTAAAATATTTCTTTATTCTGATATTTAAGTTTGAAATGTTGACTCATGTTATTGTAATATAGTTATATTTTAACCTCTGTATTTTTGTTCTCCCTTAGGACAAAAAGCTGCGCCTCTTTGACCCGCGGGCCCAGCCATCTGCCGTTCAGGTTGGATTTTAATCTCATATTACCTGCTATTTTGTCATTTACCGGTGGTAATAATTGTAATAATTTTGAGATTGCAGAAGTCCTTTAAAAGTTGCATTTTCAGTTGAATTTGGCGAAACCACTTAAAACATTTTGTAGTGTTTAGCTATTTCGTATATATTTTCATATATATTTCATGTTTATATTGCCAATAATCCTGAAATGGGATTTGAAATGGGAAAATTTGAAAATGTATACATATCAAATGGAGAAATCATCATGACTTTTCCATGGTATTTTAGGAGAATGGGAATATGTGTTGACTATGGTTTGACTATGGGAATATGGTTTGGTATGAATTTTAATGTTTTTGAAAGAAGTCTCTTACTCTCACCAAGGCTGCATTGATTGGTTTATTTCTTTTTCAGGATTCAAAGTAAAGATTAAAAAAAAAAAACTTTTTACTGACCTTGAACTTTGGAGCAAAAGTGTAAATGTGCGTATATGTCCTTTTTCACCCCTCAGGTGTCATATTCTACCTTTAGCCAATCATATCAGGCTGTTTCTTCAGTGGCTTATTCTGATTGGCCTGGTTTATTAATTCACTCTTTCTCATGAGCTGTTGAAACCATGGGAGCCCATTCATTGAACCCTGGGAAACAATACGCCATGATGCCCTGTGTGAACATGACCCTGATTGTGTTTTTGACTTTCGTAACCTGTCAGGATCATGTTTGATGGCTAATCAATGCCACCGATTTCAGCAGGAACGAGGAAGTTCAGGTCAAATCACACCAAACATTCCCACAGTCCTCGTCAGGGCAGAAGCGGTGACCTCATTGGCAGTTTCTCTGCGTGTTTGTGGTTTCTTTTGAAGGTAAATAAAGCTCAGATGAATCTGATGGGGTTAGGTGGATTAGACATTACCCACGCTGCTCTCTGAGCAAACACCCGGTAGCTCTGACACTTTACTGAAAAGACCAGTGTCTCAGAAATGCATTAGATGACCTCAAACACACACACACTGATTTTCTGATGTTTGTCCAGATCAAAGCATTTCCTCTACACCTGCTTTTTTCATGTCATCTGATTGCAAGAGGATAGATCTGTTGGTTTGAACCGTGTATAATATGATCACATATTGTATTTATGCACAGACACATTTCAGTATATTCCCATTGTTTCCACACACATTCAGGATAATATTTTGATTTGTCATGTGTTAAGTGATTCTGAATCTGTGGATTTAGTAGGTGTTTGAGCCCCTTTCACCTTGAGAACTGCCTTAATTCTATGTGTTATTGATTCAACAAGGTGTTGAAAGCATTCTTTAGAAATGTTGGCCAATATTGATAGGATAGCATCTTGCAGTTGATGGAGATTTGTGGGATGCACATCTAGGGCACGAAGCTCCCGTTCCACCACATCCCAAAGATGCTCTATTGGGTTGAGATCTGGTGACTGTGGGGGCCATTTTAGTACAGTGAACTCATTGTCATGTTCAAGAAACCAATTTGAAATGATTCGAGCTTTGTGACATGGTGCATTATCCTGCTGGAAGTAGCCATCAGAGGATGGGGACATGGTGGCCATAAAGGGATGGACATGGTCAGAAATAATGCTCAGGTAGGCCGTGGCATTTAAACAATGCCCAATTGGCACTAAGGGGCTTAAAGTGTGCCAAGAAAACATCCCGCACACCATTACACCACCACCACCAGCCTGCACAGTGGTAACAAGGCATGATGGATCCATGTTCTCATTCTGTTTCCGCCAAATTCTGACTCTGCCATCTGAATGTCTCAACAGAAATCGAGACTCATCAGGACCAGGCAGCATTTTTCCAGTTTTCAACTGTCCAATTTTGGTCAACTCTTGCAAATTGTAGGCTCTTTTTACCTATTTGTAGTGGAGATGGTGGTACAGGGTGGGGTCTTCTGCTGTTGTAGCCCATTCAGTTTGAAGTTCAGGAGATTGTCTTGAGCAGGACCACACCCCTAAATGCATTGAAGCAACTGCCATGTGATTGGTTGATTAGATAATTGTATTAATGAGAAATTAAACGGGTGTTCCTAATAATCCTTTAGGTGAGTGTATAACCAGTCAGATCAAGGCGGTTGGTGGTCCATGTGTTCGATATCGCAACGTGTCTAAAATGTAAACAAGCTCTTTGCTGTTGCACTATACTCATACATGGGTGCTTTGTTTCAGACATTTATGAATTATATGGACTCCTTATATCATTTGGTTATTTGGTGTCCTTTTTTGGAAACACACCTAAATTTATCTTAAAAAAAGCTTGCAGAAAATACAGTTTTCTAAGAATCTTCAATCTGATGGTTTACTACTAAATGATGACAAAATGAATGCTGTTAAACCAGACAAATGCTTAATTTCACGATAAGGGTGTAATTAATTCACGGTTAATCGATACAGAAAGCGTGCGATTGATCTCAATTTCACATTTTAATCTATTGACAGCCCTAATTTAAATAGCTATAGTAACATGTGTAACAAGGATACTGTAAAGTAAAGTGTTTACCAACTTGCTTCAAATTAAAAAGTATGTACACTCACTTTAATTTTACTTAGTTTAGTGTGTTTTACTTGAAAAATGAGCAAAACTGAAATAAAAAATACATCAAGTCATTTTCTCTTGTTAAAAACTAGACAAAAATATAGCTGCAAGCAGCGATTATGGGCCCATGCCCCAGTGCCACCGCCACCTCTATGGCTTTAGGGCAACGGTGCACAACGTGCAATATGACTTTAAATGAATTTAACTATATCAAAAGTTGTCTAAATACGCTATGTAACCAATGATAACTCCATGCTTGTTTTACTCTGGTGGATTCTGGGAAAACCTCAATGATATGCAAATGCGAGAGATTAAAAGTCTGATTTAGGATCTTTCTCTTTCAGGCTCATTGAGTCGAATTCTTGACGGACCAGCTTGTTTTCTGACCACATCCAGCTGGCAGCTCAGGAGTCGTGTGTGTGCGCAGCGTCCACCACCCCATTAACATCACATTCACTCTATAGTGTCTTTAATGAGCCGTCACGGGCCAACCCTAACAAAACCCAGCCTGACAGGCCTTATGACCGACCCACAGCAGAGAGTGCAAAGCTTTGTTTACTCACAAAACCCTAAAACGGCCTAGCCACGCTCCTTTGCTGACAGAACTCGAGGCGCCCGTCCCGCCAGCTCCAGGGCGAGCCGATGCCCAGGCCACAGTGTAAACAGAGGCGCTTGAGACGTGTCTGAGTCGTGTTGTTTATAGACTCGACCTCATGCGAAAAGCATCCGTTTGTCATTGCAGAGCCCGAACCGCCACACACTGACACACACACACACACTCCCATAAAACATTGCTTTCATGCGCCGGGTGATGAAAGCCGTTGACCGCACAGAACGGCCGCCTTTCTTCGACAGATTGTCTGATATAGACAGGTGGGGTAAAAATAGAGGCTAATTGTAGTTGTGTGTACGTGGTATTTACGGGAAGAAGCGAAAGTGTGTAATTTGCGCGTTCGGACGGCACGAGTATGATCTGTAATCTACGCTCGAAGCACACGGCTGTATTTAGGGAGCTGGCACCACTGTGTGTGTGTTTGTGTGTGCGTGTGTGTGTCTGAAACTGTGGGTTTGAGAGACGCTCACATTGAGATTTCCTGCCGAGTCTTGATTTTTATATGATAAATGCATATTTAAGTCGCACCAAACCGCTCAAAGCTCAGACTGGGTTTTGTTTTTAGACTCTGGCTAGTGGTTTGGTGCGTCTTAGACCTCCCCATCACCATGATGTGTAAGTACTGGAACTATACATCTTTGGGTGTTTTATGTCCCAGATTTAATTCAACATAATATAATAAGATAATAATAATAATATACAAGATACGAGCCATATCACCAGCATTTCTTCGTTTTATGTTGATTTTCACAAATAATGATTTTGAGTTACATTTATTAGTATTTAACCAATGTAAAATGTTAATTTTATATTTTTGTTATTTTTATTTTAATCTTTCATTTTTTTGTTTTATTTTTATTCATTTCATTTTAATAATTAGTCAAGTAAAAATATTGATTTGTATTAAATATTTGTATTATTTAATTTTACATTTTTTAAAATTAATTTTATTTTTGAATTTTTCAAGTTAAAAATCTATCTATCTATCTATCTATCTATCTATCTATCTATCTATCTATCTATCTATCTATCTATCTATCTATCTATCTATCTATCTTATCTATCTATCTATCTATCTATCTATCTATCTATCTATCTATCTATCTATCTATCTATCTATCTATCTATCTATCTATCTATCTATCTATCTATCTATCTATCTATCTATCTATCTATCTATCTATCTATCTATCAGCTCTATCGCTCTATCGTCTCTATCGCTCTATCTATTGATCTATCTATCTATTGATCTATCTGTCTTTCCATCCATCCATCCATCCATCCATCCATCCATCCATCTATCCATCCATCTATCTATTGTTTTATCTATCTGTCTGTCTATCTATTGTTCTATCTGTCTTCCTATCTTTTTATCTTTCTGTCTTCGTTCTATCTTAACTCGTATTGACTCTTTTAATTGATGGACCTGAGGGGTCACTGGGTTTGATGGGAATCTCCTACCCATCATCCTCTTCAGTCACATGCTGTGGTCAGCATTTTACATTTTTGCTGTGTCGTACATTTTTTTGTGTGGTTTACACCAATTAGGAGAACTCATCCTGTCTTTCAGAAGAGTGGTTATTGGAGTGGGTGAGAGCAGTGCAGGTCTTTAACAGACGCATGTTTTCTCGATGCATGTGTCTCTCTGTCCTTATGTGCGTTTGTTTCAAATTACAGAGCTGAAAATACTCCTCATAGTTTCAGGCCGCACTGGCTGCGGAGTGCGGTCTCTGGGCAAACAGGAAAGGGAATATTTTCTGGACACAGGGCCCAGATTTCTCGATTTCGTCTTAGGCTTCTGCTGCTTTTGCTGAAATCGGAGAGGTTTTGGAACGAACTCAGAGAGGAGAGGGAAAAAACGCGAAACATTCAAAGCAGACTGAGTGACTGCAGGGGTTTGTGGGAGACACACACACACAAACACACACACAGACACTTCAGAGAAGGAAGAATGGGTATATGTTAGTCCCGTGGGTTAAGGTTACACCAGGATATGCTGAAAACAAACAGGCATGTGCTTCAGCAGAAGAATGGAAACTCATAGTCCATAACTCACAACAGATAATACGAGAAGCATCATAAAAGTATTACAGAAAGTACTTCTATCCTGTTTTTCATGCTAATTCATATCATTTGAGACAAGCTGGCTGTTCCAGTGGGACATTTAGATGTGAGCGTGTCCAGAGAAGATCTGCCAGCGTATTTTTGACGTTTGCTGCTTCTGATTAGAGTTGACATAAAGTAGACGTGTGGTGTGCCATGAGAGCTTTGACTGTGGCTTTATTTCCATATGTAATGTTAACCCTTACTAAAATTACAGTTTATTTCCATATGTAATTTTGGGGTTGGTATATGTTTTTTTGTGTGTGTTTTTGAAAGAAGTCTATTATGCTTACATAGACTGCATTTATTTGATCAAAAATATTGTAAAAACAGTAATATTGTGAAATATTACTACAGTTTAAAATAGCCGTTTTCTATAGAAGAAAGAAAGGTTGTATTAAGAAGGATGTATTAAATTGATCAAAAGTGTCAGTAAGGACATAATGTTACTAAAGATCTGTTTCAAATGCTGTTCATTTTAACTTCCTATTCATCAAAGAATCCTAAGAAAAAATATGTTGCTGTTTCCACAAAAATATGAAGCAGCACCACTGCTTTCAACATTTCTTTAGCAGCAAATCATCACATTAGAGTTATTTCTGAAGGATCATGTGACACTGAAGTAATGATGCTGAAAATTCAGCTTTGATCACAGGAATAAACAGATACAGTTAATACAGTTATTTTAAATTGTAATAATATTTTATTGATATTGTATGTAGTTGTGAATGGTTATGTGGGTTGCTACACTGTAAAAAATAAACCGGTAAATTTTACGGTAAAAAAACGGCAGCTGTGGTTGCCAGAACTTTACCGTTAAAAATACGGTAGGAACGTTAATGGTTTTACAGACTTATATTAAAATTTACTGTAATAAACCGTATTTTATTTTCTGATAAAATGTGGATTCACAGCAGTGATGACAGTTACATGAGCAATCACAGCTCATCATAAGTGAATACTTGTACAATGCAATTCTTATTTAAAGACACTGCACAATGTCATTCATACAAACATTATGCACCATCATGGTAACGCACATAAAATAAAAAAAAATGCAATAAACATTAATTTAAAAACATTAAATGTAACATAAAACCCTAATGTACAGTACATAACTGATTAGAAAAAAACAATAAAACTATGAGGAACCATAGTTATTTCAACAAAAATGCATAAAATATGAAATGCCACACAGGGAATTGTGGGAATGTCAATTTACGGTTTTTCACTGTAAATTATACAACGATTTGTTCTTTTTCACTTTCAAAAACTGTAAATTTAACGGTATTTTACTGTAAAATCACAGTTATTTACCGTGTATAGTACGGAAACTTTCTGTTTACCAATTAACAGTTTTGCACTGTAGCATTTTTACAGTATTGTACTGTTAAAATCACGGATATTTTTTACAGTGTAGGGTGTTGTAGCAAATGTTGGTGCTACATGCTTATGTTGATGTGTGTTCTGAGTGGTTGCTAGGTGGATGCTCATTGGTCAGTAGAGTTTATAAATGAGTTTGATCTCAGAAAGGTAACAGCACACTCTTTTCGTAACAACAGCCTTTAAGGGTTTTTGCTCTGGGTGGTTCTAGGAATGCAAAAACCAGGATGGTTCCTCGAGAACTGATGGTTTCCCCTAGGAACTTTTTCCTGGTTGTATTCGCTCCGCCAGTCAGGAACTCTGAAAGTTGCGTAAGCCACACTTGTTGGTGTGACTTTTATTTTGACAACACCTGAGCCCACAGCGCTCGCATCCTCATTGTTCATTAGTTTATGATCTGTTTAACAGTCCTGCCTCATACGTTATTAGATTAATATTGAACATACTGTTGTACATTGAAAGGAGACAGTAATGAAAGGTTATTACCGTATGCCGTGTGGTTGATGTCCAGTGTTGCTATCTGAGCAATTGCCCATCACATCCATTGCATAAAGAGTTTGTTATCCTTCCATCTGGCCGCAGATACTAGAGTAATGGGGGAGAACTAGGAGGTTTAAGAACTCATTCATACCAACTGCTATTTTAATGCTGAATAGTCTGTAACCATGTGTGTTCCTTTTGTTTCGTGTGAGTCCATTTGAGTTTGTGATGTGTAGCACTTGTGCAAAACTAATTTCCTAAGGGATAAATACACAAAACTGAGAACTGAGCAGAAAAACATAATCATGTTTTCGCTTGGTTTCCTCAAAGTTGCGTTGGATTTTCTCCTCAGCGTCAATTTTAAAGTCCATGTAAAGTCAAAATTAGGTACGTGTTCTGAGTTTGTCACACCAAAGAAAAAAGTGTTATTAGCCACCCAGCCAAATTTGAATGATAAAAAAGCCGGCAAGTGCATAAAATAAGCTATCAAAATCAGTATTCTCTTTTAAAAACATAAAATCTTACCGATCTTAAACTTTTGACCGAGTGTATATATATATATATATATATATATGTGTATATATATATATATATATATATATATATATATATATATATATATATATATAATAGCCTATGTCTGGTGTAAAACTGTAAATTAATGTCAAAATTACGAATAACAAAGGGTTTTGACAAAAAGATGTGCGGGAACGTAAGTCTAGTCTGCAGTGGTGAGTTCCGACAGAGGTGGCTGCGTTAGAGCCAAAAAAGCGCATTTCAAAATAAAATTATTTTTATTGTTTTGAAAATGGCTGATACCGATAACCATAAAAACGCGTAATATCGGCACAGATAATTCGGCCAGGCCGATAATCGGTCAACCCCTACTCTGAAGTAGGAGCTAAATTAGTTCCTAGAACTAAAATCGTTCCTAGTTCCTGCGGTGCGAACACGCCAAAAGACGACCAGGATCTTCCGCCAATAGCTCTAGGAACTATGAAAAGTTTCCTCCGGTGCAGAGCCGCTTTTGTCTGCACTGCTAATAGTTGGCACCAGGTTGGGAAAAGTTACTTTTAAAAGTAATGCATTACGATATTGTGTTTATACACAATATAATTTAAACTTTTTTTTGTTACTTTTTATGGAAAGTAAGGTTTTACGTTTAATCTTTATTACTACTAATCTGGGCTGAGCTAGCTTGTTTGTTTTTTAAGAACAAAAATGTTGTATTTTTGGCAAATTAAAGCCCTCTAACACCAAACGTGAAAAGAATAAGCCTCAGGCTGATGGAAATACAAATTCACTCCTGTCCAGTAGAGGGCGCCACTTAAACAAACCTTTCAGATGTGCTGCCATTCTGGAGTAAATGAAGAAAGTTCAACTCAGCAATAAAAAGAAAGTAAACACAAATGTGATGTTTATCTTTTTGCTCATTGTTATATTGTTGAATTTAATCATCGAAGGTCAGCAGCAGATACTGGTTAATAAAGTGAGATTAAATACATAAAGTAGCCTATATTTGTGTAATTTAAAGGGCGGGTTTACTGCTCTTTTTCTTTGCATGATTGTGTTTATGGGGTGCAATATAACATGTATCCATGGTTTTTCTTTTTTTAAGTCTTATTTTTCATAAATTTCACCTTTATTGTCAGCCGCGCTCTCCTCTGTCCCCTGAACGAGCGGATGACTTCCTGATTCTATGAAAACACTCCCTCAGAATGACGTGGCAGGCTCAGATTGGTTCGTTTTGGGCCGGTGTGTTGTGATTGGCTAAACTGTCACTCACGTTGTCCGGAAGATTAACGCCCATGACCTTTACGGGCGGGCATGCCAAATGTGGATACCATAGACGGTGGATACACGTAAATAATGATGTCGAGACTGCAGTATCAGTGAGGCAGAATCAGACCAGAGAAAGCCGCGATGAAGAGAGTCAAGCAGAACCTCACCACACACGGCTCTTGATAAAGGTTTCTGAATGATAATTTGCTTCATTTTTTAACTTTATACACGTTTGTTTTACACAGTAGCATCTGACTGGCAACGATAGCAACTGACTGGCTAACTAATGTTAAACACAAACAGCGTTTGCAGGTTTACGTTCTTGATCAAATCGAAAATAAAGTCATAAAGCATATATATATGAAAAATACGTTTACAACATTAGTACTTATAAAAAAAGCTGCGTTGGTAATTATACATGCAAATACATTTAAAATGATGAAGTCTTAGCCTACTTACAGGTTGTGGCCCAACAACTGCTGACGTTTAACTGCTGGTTTTAAAGTTGGATCTGCTTCATGATTTAGAAACAGTTTCTTGTTTACGTTAATTCAGTGTTGAACTCGATGGAGATTCTGGAAGCTGTCTCTCGTAAATGCGCAGCACAGAGAGCTAGATTACGATCGTAACTTTCAGGAATATAATCAAACACATATTGTATCCATTGTTGTTGAAGTATAGTGTCCGTGGAAGCCCGAAACACAGAAGACCTGATAACTCACTCGACTGCATGCCCTTTCCTGCATATTCCGGAGGAAGTGGTTGATGCAAATGTGTGGGTTAGTGATGTACCATAACCCAGCTGTAGTTCAAAACGAGTCGTAGGCAACTTGTAGTTTGTAGGCAATTTTACTTCCTGATTTTTAAAAGACGATATCTCTGCTTACACTAAACTTTCAGTGCTGCAACTTTGCAGATACTGTTCATGCACCAACAGCAACATTACACACTATTTAAAATGAAAAAAGTGAAATCGCAGTAAACCCGCCCTTTAACATATTTAACTATTGCATATTTATTGCATATTGAATATTCTAAGTTTACATTTCACGGTTTTTATTCATTTTGAGGAATACTGAATCTGTTTTTGTGCAAAACGAGTAAATGCCTGCTCACATTTAGAACTACAAAAAAAGCATCATGTTCACACAGCGCACACACTGCACATATCTGTTCGCACATCTGCACTTGCGGTTTCTCTCAACACGAGAGATCAAAAACAAAGTAACTTGTGTTAAAAGTAACTCCGATATTTTGACGTAAAATGTAAACGTTACTTAACTAGTTACTTGAAAAAAGTAATCTGATTACATACCTCTGCGTTACAGCCAACACTGGATGGGACATTTTAGTTGACTTTATTACAAGATGCATTCGTTATTTGTATTTATCTAAACCTTAGTTTTATACTGGAAAAATAATAGGTTAGCAGTGCAAGGTCACTCGCGGTCCTTGAAATCCTGCATGTTTTCCGGTTATGAAGATGAAGAGCTGTTGGAGCGAGCAGCTGGCAGCCGAAGGCAACAGCTCCGGTGTTTGCTGGAACTGGAAATAAATGCTAAACGATCACAGCTTGATTCTGCGCACTTTCCCTACGGAAACAAATTGGTGTTTACTGTGTGATGCAAACATTACATTCTATAGTATGAATGTTTGTAAATATAATATACTGACGTATTGTTGTACTCAAGGAAAATTTGACGGCATTGTGCAAAAATGTGACGTTGATTTATGTGGAAGGGATCAACTATTAAATATATCCCATATTCCCAAAGCCAGGGTTGTTCGTTCTGGTTTTGCTATGACAACTGATTCATCATCACAACATCATCATCACACTGCGGATCTGTTCCTGTAAACACTTCAGAGCGGAGAATACACAGCGTGAACACACACAGGACACACAGGGAGGCCAAACATGCTTTTCAAATATTAGTCTATTTTTATTTGTATATTTATTTTATATATTCATTTACTTTTACTTATGTTATTTATTTAATCATTCATTCACTCATACTTTTTGCTGTATTATTTTTAAATTCTATTTTATTATGTTACTTGTTTGTTTTATTTATTTAAACTTGTTTATTTATATATCTTTCATTTTTCTTATTTGTTGTTTACTTATTTTATGTATTAGTTTTTTATGCATTTATTTACTCCTGCTTATTTTTATTTGTATTTTTTCATTTATTTATGCATCCTTTTTTTGTTTGTTTATTTTTTTAGACATTTTTTTCAAACATTTTATTTATTGATTTATACTTTATTTATTTTTACTTGTTAATAATTTATATTTTTTATGCAAGTATTTGTTTTCTACTAATTGTTATTTTTTAATTTAAGTATTTATTAAATTATTTTTAGTTTTTTTTTTCCTTTATTTGTTTAAACTAAAAGTATTATTATAATTTTAATTAATATATTTATTTATTTTCCTTGTGTCCTGCACTCTAAATAATCATTTTACCAGCACATTAAACCACTGACCATCTCTGCCGTCCAAATGTCAGCCTCAGCCATAGTTACGCGCATAGTTCTGTGGGTACATTGTGGTCATAAAGAGATGGACATGGTCAGCAACAATACTCAGGTAGGCTGTGGCGTTGCAACGACGCTCAATTGGTACCAAGGGGCCCAAAGAGTGCCAAGAAAATATTCCCCACACCATGACACCACCACCACCAGCCTGAACCGTTGATACAAGACAGGATGGATCCATGCTTTCATGTTGTAGACGCCAAATTCTGACCCTACCATCCGAATGTCGCAGCAGAAATTGAGACTCATCAGACCAGGCAACGTTTTCCAATCTTCTATTGTCCAATTTCGATGAGCTTGTGCAAATTGTAGCCTCAGTTTCCTGTTCTTAGGTGAAAGGAGTGGCACCCGGTGTGGTCTTCTGCTGCTGTAGCCCATCTGCCTCAAAGTTCGACGTACTGTGCGTTCAGAGATGCTCTTCTGCCCACCTTGGTTGTAACGGGTGGTTATTTGAGTCACTGTTGCCCTTCTATCAGCTCGAACCAGTCTGGCCATTCTCCTCTGACCTCTGGCATCAACAAGGCATTTCCGCCCACAGAACTGGCCGCTCACTGGATGTTTTTTCTTTTCGGACCATTCTCTGTAAACCCTAGAGATGGTTGTGCGTGAAAATCCCAGTAGATTAGCAGTTTCTGAAATACTCAGACCAGCCCTTCTGGCACCAACAATCATGCCACGTTCAAAGTCACTCAAATCACCTTTCTTCCCCATACTGATGCTCGGTTTGAACTGCAGGAGATTGTCTTGACCATGTCTACATGCCTAGAATGCACTGCAGTCGCCGCCATGTGATTGGCTGCTTAGAAATTAAGTGTTAAGCGAGCAGTCGGACAGGTGTACCTAATAAAGTGGCCGGTGAGTGTATGAAGCTGGATGGATAGATTTTACGTACTGTAGATAGTTAGACCACTGTTTTTATCATAATATATTATTTATTATCATTTATATTTATTAAATTTTAAATATAAATGATAATAAATTTATTATCTAAATGTATTAATGAATATAAAATGTAATAAATTAAATAATAAACATTTTATATCATTTATGCATTTATATTATACAATAATAAATGCACAGAAAAGCTCATATGTTGTAAAATATTTCACATTTAAAATAAAACGCATGCAGGTATTTTATATATTTCTTCATTTTTAATATACAACTATAGTATTTTAAAATTTTATAATTTAATACTTATAATCATTATGTATTATTTATAATATGTAAAAAGGGTTAAACACAATGATTTACATGTACATGATATACCATCTATGATATAAATTATTTATTTCAAAATACATTTTACATTTTGTAATATTTTATAATATAAAGTAATACATAGACATTTTTGTAGTTTTTGTATTTTACAATTGAAATAGTAATAACTGACAATGCGTACATAAAAATAAATTGTACATTTTGTTGATCAAATATTTAATCCATATTGTAAAAGAATAAATACAAAGATATTTTTTATATTTGATTACAATTTATTTATTTTATTTAAAATGTATTATTATTATTATTATTATTATTCATAATTTATTTATTTTATTTGCAATTTAAATATAAATAAATGACAACGCATAGATTTATTTCTTTATTTTGTTCCTGTCCAGATTAATATCTTTTAATGTTTTTGAAAGTTTCTTAATGTTCATCAAGGCTGCATTTATTTGATCAAAAATACAGAAAAAAAATAATATTGTGAAATCATTACAATTTCAAATATTTTTCTATTTTAAAATGCTTTAAAATATAATTGATTTATTTGATTATAACAGATTTCTGACTAGCTATAAGCAAGCTTGCATGGAATCTGCGATCACAACCGTCATTTAAAAATGTAGCCGCATAAGCTGTGTTTATGAATTTAATTATACTTTCAATACCAATAAGAATGTACTCGTCTGTAATCTCAACTCCATTCCCATTAATTCTGGTGGAGAAATAGGTGGAGAAAATTGTAAAAGTCTGACTTTAAGAGATTTAAGCCAGAGAAAGTGCCATGTTAGTGCTAATGAAGAGTGTGTGTGAAGTCTGTGAGGTGTGTGTTTTTGGAGTCAGGAGCAAGGTCTCTGGCCAGATGGCAGTGTGTGTGTGTTTTCCACTGCCGAGGCCTCATTAGCAGAGACGTTCCTCTTCTAGCTGATTGTCCCAGTGCACACATGTGTCCGACTCCTGGAGCCAAGATGGCGGGCTTTGTGGACGAATTCTGGGAGAGAGTCCAGAAGAGCCCTATCAAGATCTCGTCCCACGCCACAGTTTGGGAGCAGCACATCCCAAGCACCTTCAATCATCCGCTGGGGCCGAGAGATGACGCCCGGATCCCTAGGGAACAGAAATCCTGACCAGACCAGATCAAGACTTGTGGTTAGTGTGAACTCCAGCTCTTCCCAAACCTCCCATCTCCCGATCTCTGTGAAGAACTGTAGGACGAGCGTTCTGGATTCATCCGGCGCTGTTTGGTGTCAGTCTTCTGTGACCGAATTCTGTTCCCCCAGAGAAAATCCACCCCTTGTTTTCCTATGACACAACATCCTCACAGTGTTCACAGCGTCTGTAACTGTAAACACTTCAGAGACGGAGATCTTACAGTGTGAACACTGGACACACAGGGAGGGAAAAAGATCAAAAATATTATACGATTTAAATTATTTTATTTATTGCTGCTTTTTATTTTTTTCATACCTTTTTATATATTTATGGATTTGTTTATTACTCTTTTTATTTATTTGTCCTTCTTTTTTTATAAATGTATTTTTATTCATTTATGAATTTATTTTCTTATTTTTAATTATGAATGTTTTTATTTTTACTTATTTATTATTTCTACGTATTTTAATGATATTGTTTAAAACAATTTTTTTGTATTTATTTATTCATTTATTTTTACTTTTTTCCTTGTATTTTATGCATTTATTTTATTTTTACTTGTATTTATTTATTAATGTATTTTTATTATGTCTATTTATTTTTATTGTCTAATTGTTTTTTAACCTTTTTTATTTATTAATGTATTTTTTACTTTTTGATTTTTTTTGATTTATTTATTTCTACTTATTTGTATTTCATTTATGAATTTATTTACTTTTAATCATTTTATTATAAATGTATTTCAGTTAATTCTATTTATTCATGAATTATTTATTTTTACTTTTTTCTTTTTTACTTGTATTTATTATTTAATTTATTTTCATTTATTTATTTACTTAAATTTATATTATTTTAAATATTTACTTATTTATTTATTATTTAATTTACTTCTGTTTATTTATTTTTATTGTTTAACTTTTTTACTTGTATTTATGAATTTATTTGTTTTCCACTTATTTATTTATTATTCAATTTACTTTTGTTTAACTTTTTTAACTTATTTTTATTTATGAATGTATTTTTAATTATTTATTTATGAATTTAATTACTTTGACTTATTTTCACTGGTAGTCTATTTATTTATGAATTTATTTTCTTTCTTTTAACTAACTATAAAAAAAATTCACAAATTAATTTTTTATTTATGATTTTATTAATTTTAAACTTTTGTTTATGAATTTATTTGACTTGTATTTACTATGTACTTATTTATTGTATTTATAACTTTGCCTGTGTCCTGTTTCCATGCAGTTAGTCCCGCTCAGTACAGAGCAAGGTGTTGTTTTGTTAATTTTATTTTCTTCTCAGATTATAGATGTACAATATAAGTGTTAACGGGGGTAAGAGTGTTGACGTGCTTCAGTGTGTTCTTGATGATGGCTAAAGACTCGGGTTGAGTTGGACGGGTCATTGGGTAACAAACCCTGGAAAGTGATTGTGTGCCTCTTTGGGATGTATTAGTATATGAACTGGTATATATTATAATAGTTAATACAGTCTAATAGTGTAATATCTGCTGGAGGTGTATTGCTGTCTCTTTAGTGACACACACTCGTGGCCTGAATGATTCAGACATTTCAGGACGCTTCTGTCTCTGATGTCCCAGCGAGGACGTGTCTCTTCCTCAGCGGATTATAGACACGTGTTGTAGAGTACAAGATTCAGCAGGTCCGAGTGTTTTTCTCATGATGCAAGCTTGCACGTGTGTGTAAGACCCTGCACTTGAACAGCAGCTCAGCCGTCTTCAGAGCAGTATTGTCCAACTCTTCTGATTTTAGATTAGAAAGCGTCTGCTGATATGACTGATTGTCCGTTGGCGGGATAGGGAGCGTCAATCCAGTGCTGAGAGGAGTGTGAGGCAGTTAGTGTGTGTGTGTGTGTGTGTGTGTGTGTGTGTGTGTGTGTGTGTGTGTCCAGTGATGTGCTGGTAAAGCAGGTTATCATCAGCTGCGATCGTGATCGTGTGTGTTTGCTGAATCAAGAAGGCCTTCTGGGAGTTTTAATGGGAGGTGCCACAGCCATCAAATGTAGATTTTTAATAACCATTTGTTTGTTTATTTAAACCTTGGAATTAAAAAAAAGATATAACATGTTTACATTAATTTAAATATTTTTTTATTTTATTTCAAGTTTAAAAATGAATTGATAGTTTGAAAGAATTTAATTGTCAGTTAATTTTATTTGAAGATTTTTTTGAATTTTTTTAATCTTCTTGGATCATAAAAACATGACACACACACCTCTCTCTCTCTCTCTCTCTCTCTCTCTCTCTCTCTCACACACACACACACACACACACTGTGACTTTGGTATTCATATTTCTTTAAATGATGTATTTGTTCCCCTCTTGTCTTTATATGCAGTGGAAGAACACCTGTGGCACTGATGTTTGTGTGGTTTATTTGTAATTTTGTAATTTTAATTCCAGGGAGTCTGTGAAATGATGAGCAGGTAGTCTACACTCATCCGGGCCACTTTATTAGGTACACCTGTCCGACTGCTCGTTAACACTTAATTTCTAAGCAGCCAATCACATGGCGGCAACTCAGTGCATTTAGGCATGTAGACATGGTCAAGACAATCTCCTGCAGTTCAAACCGAGCATCAGTATGGGGAAGAAAGGTGATTTGAGTGACTTTGAACGTGGCATGATTGTTGGTGCCAGAAGGGCTGGTCTGAGTATTTCAGAAACTGCTAATCTACTGGGATTTTCACGCACAACCATCTCTGAGGGTTTACAGAGAATGGTCCGAAAAAGAAAAAACATCCAGTGAGCGGCAGTTCTGTGGGCGGAAATGCCTTGTTGATGCCAGAGGTCAGAGGAGAATGGCCAGACTGGTTCGAGCTGATAGAAGGGCAACAGTGACTCAAACAACCACCCGTTACAACCAAGGTGGGCAGAAGAGCATCTCTGAACGCACAGTACGTCGAACTTTGAGGCAGATGGGCTACAGCAGCAGAAGACCACACCGGGTGCCACTCCTTTCAGCTAAGAACAGGAAACTGAGGCTACAATTTGCACAAGCTCATCGAAATTGGACAATAGAAGATTGGAAAACGTTGCCTGGTCTGATGAGTCTCGATTTCTGCTGCGACATTCGGATGGTAGGGTCAGAATTTGGCGTTTACAACATGAAAGCATGGATCCATCCTGCCTTGTATCAACGGTTCAGGCTGGTGGTGGTGGTGTCATGGTGTGGGGAATATTTTCTTGGCACTCTTTGGGCCCCTTGGTACCAATTGAGCATCGTCTGCAACGCCACAGCCTACCTGAGTATTGTTGCTGACCATGTCCATCCCTTTATGACCACAATGTACCCAACTTCTGATGGCTACTTTCAGCAGGATAATGCGCCATGTCATAAAGCTGGAATCATCTCAGACTGGTTTCTTGAACATGACAATGAGTTTGCTGTACTCAAATGGCCTCCACAGTCACCAGATCTCAATCCAATAGAGCATCTTTGGGATGTGGTGGAACGGGAAGATTCGCATCATGGATGTGCAGCCGACAAATCTGCGGCAACTGTGTGATGCCATCATGTCAATATGGACCAAACTCCCTGAGGAATGCTTCCAGCACCTTGTTGAATCTATGCCACGAAGAATTGAGGCAGTTCTGAAGGCAAAAGGGGGTCCAACCCGTTACTAGCATGGGGTACCTGACCCGGTATCTGAACCGTGAAGAGCTTGATCTCCAGCATCTGTGAAAGATTCTAAGTATGTGCGCTCTTCTTCAGCTTTGTGTGTGTGTGTGTGTGTGCACTTTGATCTGTGAGGCTCTGAGGGTGGATCTGACTGTGAAGGCTGAGGACTTGTAATGTGGCTTTGAGGAAAGGAGAGGCGCCATCTAAAGCGTGTTCAGTGACGTCTCCTCCCACAGGAATCCAGACTCCTCTGATCACTTCTTCCAGAAGTGTGTGAGATCAGAAACACAGATGAGCTCGCTTATTTTCTCTTTATATTTGACTGTCTGTGTCAACATGTCAATATGAAATCTCAATTGACCTCGTTTACTATTATTAATACATGTTCCTGGTGTTTTTGTGCACAATTTATTAGTGTGATTGCAAAGGGGGGAAAGCATTTTTGTCTGATTAACTTTACTCGTTAATCAAAATATAATGATTTTCTTTACATCTGAAACCTAAAGCGATTCACAATCCAGTTCTTAATTAGATATCTAAATTAATAAAATACAACATAACATTAAACAAATCAGTTAATACTAATATTAAATTATTATTAACCTATTTTTTATTAAGTTAATATATTTTTCACTTTTTAAAATGCTTTATAATGTACTTATATATATTAAATATAATATTAAATATATATATATATTAAATGTAACTTCTAATAGTACATTTTGTAATAATAAATGTTATATTATTTGAATAAACAATATTAATACCAATATCGTGACACCAGTAATAATCTTAAATTATAATTTTATGATATTTATAAATATTAAAATGAAAGTTTGTATTTTTAAATATTAATTTTCAATATCAACATTAACTATTTTAATTTATTTAACTTTTAATAGTTAACTTTTTAATATTAAATGTTATATTATTTTAATAACAAATGTTAGTATATATATTAATATCATTATCATATCACCAATAATAATCTTAAATTAAAATGATATAATCCAAATATTCAAATTAAGGTTTGTATTTTAAAATATTGATTTTCAATATCAAAATGTAATATTTATATTTTAATTTAACTTTCTAATATTGCACTTTTATTAAGAAATGCTATATTGTTTTAATATAACATTGTAACTATTGATATCAGTATCATGATATGATACGATTCATGATACGATTTTAAAATATAGATTTTTTCATTTCAAAATTATTTATATTTTTATTAAACTTCTAACATTCAATTTTTATTAAGAAATGCTATATTGTTTTAATATAAAATGTAACTATTAATACCAGTATCATGACACCAATAATAATCTTACATTTAAATTATATTATCCAAATATTAAAATTAAGGTTAGATTTTAAAATATAGATTTTTCCATTTCCAAATTATATTAAACTTTTATTAAGAAATGCTATATTGTTTTAATATAAAATGTAACTATCAATATCAGTATCATGACACCAATAATAATCTTACATTTAAATTCTATTATCCAAATATTAAAATTAAGGTTGCATTTAAAATGTTGATTTTCAATTTCAAAATTATTTATATTTTTATTAAACTTCTAACATTACATTTTTTATTAAGAAATGCTATATTATTTTAATATAAAATGTTAGTATTAGTATTAATGTCACAACACCAATATTAATACTAAGATTTTAAAACATTGGTTTTAAATATAAAAAAAAATAGATTTATACTTAATCATTGTTGTTAATGATATTCTTGTCCATTTAAAATTAAAAAAAAGAATTGTTACTGTTTAAATCAACTTAAAAGCGTCTGAATTAGTTTTTTAAAAGAGTTCTAGGACTAAAATTACAAGTAGATTTGAAGTAATGTCAGCTAAATGACTGCACACTCACACACTTCATCATTTGATTGATGTTTGTCACACTGTCCTTCTCAATGGAAACTTTCTGTCCCCATGTTGCCTTCCACATTTTGCAAGAGTCCAACACCTGTCCCCCCTGCATGGGCCCCCGCGTCCCGTCTGAGACGGCTGGCAGTGGCAGTCTCTCTCCCCACATGTGGCCAAGGCTCTGTCCCAGTCCCGAGGCCGACCGCAGCCTGGAAAACACTTCCTCAGAGCGATTCAGCACAATTAGTGTTGTGGCAGAATAACGAGAGCCTGTCTTCCTCTTCACTGCTGGTTTAGTTTACACTCACCCATCACGTCTCTTATAAATACATCACTAATGGCAGATTCTTCAATTAGAATTGTTTTGAACGATTCGATTATAAAAAAAAATCTAATTTTTTAAATGTGCTATTTTTATTTGACTAATTTATTTATATTAATTTGTATGAATTTAAAATGATTTGTTATCGCATTTCATTGCATCACTTTCCTAATCCTGCACTTTAAAGCCTTGTTGTTTTGTCTAGTCGCATTCAGACTTAACAAATGTTCAGAAACTGTCTTGATGAATGAGTCTTCTGTGTTCCTGTCTGACTTGGAAACCTGGTCTTGGCTCTCCATGTACACCAGTGTGATGTGTTGTTTAAATCCAGACTATAGTTATCAGTTTGTTTTGTCAGTTTTACCGTTCTCATCTCCCTGAGTGGCTACTTGAGAGTTATATAAGAATGTTGTGTTGCAAGTTTCCCTATTTTAAAGCTGTTTTTAGTCATATATACATTGCCTTAACAGATGCGGCCTTTAGTACGCCAATGAAAACGAATGCTGCGGCTGGTCTGTGGTTTTTCATGACTCGATATGACTTTCAACGACTTGGCGTTTGCGATCACTAATGCTTTTTGCACCGTGACGTTTTTCCCAGCAATCACAGGACCTGGATTGAGTTACGTTTAAGTGAGCGAGTGCGTCAGGCCCCGCTGCCCCGAACACACGGGCCTCCTCTTGGCTCGCACGTACATCGAGATTCGATGCTTGTTCCCGGAAACGCAGCTTTTAAATAAAACCATGACTACTTTTGAAAGGTTGATGCTGAAATCCTCAAGTTACTGTCCATTTTAGGGGTAGCACTTGTGACGTGTTATGTGTGTGTGTGTGTGTGTGTGTGTGTGGGTTATCTTACCACACAACCTGTGATGTACTATTTCTGAAAACGCCTCGTCAGCCTACGTGCGATTGGCACACGTCTGTCTGACTTTCCCACCGGTGTTGGTTATCAGAGAAGGTTCATGAACGCTAATCTATACCATCCACTTTATTAGGTCCTTTAACTGAAGCAAACAGTATGTGTTCCCTGATTATGTTCATTGATCATATGTTTACTCTATACATGACCGTATTGGTTATGAGCCGTGGTGCTGCATGATGAGGTGTAGAGATCTTCAGGGAAGTGAGCGGGGCTGCAGGAGTTGTTTTGGAGACGAGTGCCAGGCACTGTAAGTCAACACCGGTGAGAAAGAACCTCAGCGAGTCCACGTCTCTTCAGCCTCCGTCTTTCTCTCTGTATTTTTAGCCTCCCTCGCGGGAGTCTTGGAGCTAGTTAAACGACCAGCCTTCTGCCAGCTAATCTCATGTCTTAACCCACGATAGATGGGTGGGTAGATGGACAGGTTGATAGATGGGTAAACAAATGGGTGGGTGGGTAGGTATGCAAGTTGATGGGTAGATATATGTTAGATATGGGTGGATAGATGGATATATGGGTAGACAGATGGGTGGGTAGGTAGGTAGATAGATGGATGGATGGATGGATGGATGGATGGATTGATAGATGGATTGACAGATGGATTGATAGATGGATTGATAGATGGATTGATAGATGGGTAGATATGGATAGATAGATATAAATATGGGTAGACAAATGGGCGGGTAAGGAGATAGATGGCTGATGGGTAGATAGATGGATGGATGGATTGATAGATGAGTGTGTAGATGGATTGATTGATGGATGGATGGATGGATGGATGATAGATGGATATATGTAGGTAAATATGTAGATAGATGGATAGGCAGTTAGATGGTAGATGGGTAGATAGATGAGTAGATAGGTGGGTAAATAGATAGATGAGTGGGTAGAAGGATGGATGGATGGAAGGATGGATGGATAGATAGATGATATATAGATGGTAGATATATAGATGGATGGATGGATGGATGGATGGGTAGATATATGTTAGATATGGGTAGATAGATTGATATATGGGTAGACAGATGGGTGGGTAGGTAGGTAGATAGATAGATAGATAGATAGATAGATAGAGTAGATAGATAGATAGATAGATAGATAGATGGATGGATGGATGGATGGATGGATGGATGGATGGATGGATGGATGGATGGATGGATGGATGGATGGATGGATTGATGGATTGATAGATGGATTGATAGATGGATTGATAGATGGATTGATAGATGGATGGATGTAGATATGGATAGATAGATATAAATATGGGTAGACAAATGGGCGGGTAAGGAGATAGATGGCCTGATGGGTAGATAGATGGATGGATGGATTGATAGATGAGTGTGTAGATGGATGGATGGAAGATAGATGTATAGATAGTTGAGTGGGTAGATGGATTGATGGATGGATGGATGGATGGATGATAGATGGATATATGTAGGTAAATATGTAGATAGATGGATAGAGCAGTTAGATGGTAGATGGGTAGATGAGAGTGAGTAGATAGGTGGGTAAATAGATAGATGAGTGGGTAGAAGGATGGATGGAAGGATGGATGGATAGATGGATAGATGATATATAGATGGTAGATATACTATGGATGGATGGATGGATGGATGGGTAGATATATGTTAGATATGGGTAGATAGATTGATATATGGGTAAGACAGATGTGTGGGTTGGTAGATAGATGGTTGATGGGTAGATAGATGTGTGGGTTGGTAGATAGATGGTTGATGGGTAGATAGATGGGAAATAGGTAGATGAGTGGATGGATGGATGGATAAATTGATGGATAGATTTATATAGAAGGGTAGATATTGATAAGTAGATATATAGATACATAGATAGGTGGGTAAATAGAGAGATGAGTGGGTAGAAGGATGGATGGATGGATAGATAGATAATATATAGATGGGATAGATTATAGATGGATGGATGGATAGATGGGTAGATATATGTTAGATATGGGTAGATGGATATATGGGTAGACAGATGGGTGGGTAGGTAGATAGATGGTTGATGGGTAGATAGATGGGTAAATAGGTAGATGAGTGGATGGATGGATAAATTGATGGATAGATTTATATAGATGGGTAGATATTGATGAGTAGATAAATAGATAAGTAGATAGGTGGGTAAACATGTAGAAAGATGGGTTGGCAGTTAGATGGTAGATGGGAAGATAGATAGATGTGTAGGTGGGTAAAACAGTAGTATAGATGGGTAGGTAGACATGTTGGTAGATAGATTGGTAGATACATAGATAGTTAAATAGATGGGTAGACGGATGAGTGGGTAAATATGTAGATAGATGGGTAGATACATATATGGGTAGCTATTAGATATGAATTATATGGGTAAGATAGATAGATGTAGATGTGTATATTGAACAGTAGTTTCGCAGATATACAGTATGGGTAGATATATGAATAGATGGTTGGGTAGAAAGAGTGCAGACCTTTAATTCTTTTTAAACATTGGATATATAGGTTGCCATAAAGATATAGATACATATATACTGTAGGTAGGGAGGTAGGTATAAATAAAAGCAAGTAGATGTGTTGTTATATAGGTCAACAGGTGAGTAGAACTGTGGGTATATAAAGTTGGGTATACGTGGCCTTATAGTTAGTGAATATCTCAGTAATAGTTGTGGTCAGGTCTCTCTCTCCCTCTGTGACTGATTTCATTTCCATCGCTCTCTCTGCACCTCACAGTCAAACTTTTCCCTTTCCTCATATTCTGTCTCCTCTGTCTTTTTGGAAATGCTTGTTTGATCTGTCCTGCACTCCATTTTCCCTCTCTTTTGGATTTCCCCATCTGTCAGATGTGGCCCGATGCCTGTGTGTGTGTGTGAGCAGGCAGTGACGTCGTGTGGTTGCTGGTTATGATCAGTGTGGAAGGAAGAGTTCAGTAATTGAGCCCTGTGTCAGTCAGAGACTGCGGACCTTTAATCCACTCGAGAATGGCGTTCAAAATACTCCACAAGAGGCTATTGATAAAAACTCACAATTCTGAGGAAAAAGAAAGAATTGAGAGATAAAAAGTCACAATTATCTTTTTGCTGTACATTTTGCAGTTTTTTTCTTCAGTTATAGGCAAATACAATTTATCTCACAACTAAAATAATTTATTCTGATTTTGTTTTTGTTGAAAAATTGACTATTTTCATAGCTAATATTTTGCGTTAATGTCCCCCTGTGATGAATATCAAGTTTTTAATGTTGTTTATGTGGCTATATAGTGTTTTTAATATTCTTTAAGACAAACCATGTGTAATTTCATAAGTCGACACCATTGCTGAGTGTTTTTAAAACTGCAGTGAACCAAAGACTGGTGTTTCTGACGTCACGCCTTGTAACCAGTCAAATACAATGTCGTAAATGAGTGGATCTCCGAGCTGGCGTGAGTGAGTGAGAGGTGGGGCTCATTTACATATTCATAGAACTGAGAATACTAAACAAGGCAAGGGTGTAGAGTTACATTCAAGCTATTTTAAGGCATGAATAATTTTTTTAACCCTTACCTGTCACCCCCTTTTTGATAATTGACATTAAAATGCACTATACAAACTTAAATGGTTGTAATTCAAGAATGCTTTGGAATATAGACCTAAGTTTGGTCTTGTTTTAAAGAAAACAACCAGCAGATTATTACTAAAGTGAAAGCACTTCAAAAAATTAAAGTATGAAAAAGTTATGGAAGTTATAATTTACAGTAAATCAAATATACTTTATTAATATATATATTTTTAATATGAAATAAATATTTTACAAAATATGTTTTACTATAAAATTACTATAAAATGAAAGCTATATATCTAACCAAGTTGTGTTCCAAATTTGAAGTTGATATCACAAAAATTTAAGTTCCCATGAGATTTTGTTTAGGCGTAGTACCAAAAATAGCCACCGGGTGCCATTGAATTCCATTGAATTTAATTGTATGCATTTTGCCATAACAAATTAATACATTTCTATCCAAATATCACTTCTGTCACTAAATATGGAACCTTGAGACTCAGACCTTTCTGACAATATGTGTTTTGTCAAGATTAGAAAAGGTTTTACATAATAAATTATGAAAGTATGGGCCTACGAAATACCGTTTCTATGGTCACAGCAACATCCAATTTCAAAACGGTTTTCACAGGATGAATTCTGAGTTCGTAAGCTTTCAAATGATACCTAATTTATGATAACTACTAAAATATGTGATATAATAATAATAAAAAACGTATATTTATATATATATAATATATTATACTTTTTAGAGGACTTCTTACCTAACTTTTTAAAATATAATTTTATCTTTTTTTATTGACAAATACTAATTATGTTTTATTATGAACTTTTAGCACTAAAAACCAAAGTTTCAATTATTAAAAGTGTGTGCGTCAACTTTTTGTGACAAAGGTAAGAAACTCCTGTAATGACGTCGATTTTTATTGAGGCGCACTCTTGTCATAAATTCATATATTACTGTTCATTCATAATTTGTAAGAAAAAACAGACCTAAAATATCTATTTAGGAGTCTTAGACCTTTCCAATGATATATAGTTTGTCATGACTAGATTAGGATTTAATAGTAATATAGTGAAGTAAAATTAGATTGCCCGTATACGGGCAAGTGACAGTTAAGGGGTTAAAGACAAAATTATTAGATATAAATCATTTTGAAGTAGTTTGTTTGTTTCCCCTATCCGTTTAGATTATAGTTGTTAAAATGTAAATTTTTTATGATTTGCATATTTGAATTTTGAAAGTCTGGGATGTGGATATAAAAGCAAAAAGAAATGAAGGCATTGTAGAAAGTTTCCGAGAAACTCATGGGAAATACAGTCATGGGAAAGTTTTTTGCCAAGTTCATTTTATCAGTGCTTTTTTTTTTTTTTTACCGGACATTGATTTTTATTTTTATTATAACTGAAATATATAATATAACTCTCTGTATATGGGCCAGAAGAGCACAGTCCTGCATTGTTCATTTCACACAATGTTTGCGCACATCTCCACACTGATAGTACGTTTCATTTCTTCATTTCAAGCACATTTGTTACTCATTGAAATATTCCTGGCTGGTGCGGTTTATGAAAATACATAGTGATGCACGTGGCGCACTATTCACAGTAAGTGTATATGCAAATATGAGTTTCTAGTTTCTAGAGTATTCATTTTCCTTGCTGACATAAATCAGCACAATAATGTATTTTCATAATGTGAATTTTCATCTCCAATTTCGCATATAAATGGCCTGGTTTGGCCCTGGCCCCGTCTCTGTCTGGTGGTTTGGCTCCTGGGATTCACTGCTCATCTCTCTGGGATGATGATTATCCAGAACTCTCTCCTTTTGGTTTTTCTCTTTTCCGCTGTCCCATCTTCATTTTCCATCTCTTGTACTGTACGTTTATGCCCTAAAAGTTCATTCATATTTGCCTCAGTGTCAGTATAAAGATGAAATCTGTTTCTGGAAAAGACTTTCTGAGTTTGTGAGTTTTTTTTATTTGTTATTTTATGTAACGTGTTGCTCATTGTTAATGTTAGTTATTGGTTAATGCTAGTTTAGTTTGGGGCCTTATTTTAAAGTTTAAAATAAGCATAAATATCTCATGCTCATAACCATTTTAAGATCTTGCTGATTTTAGTTTCAATCCTTAACTGGTGCCTCCTTCAATCAAAAATGTGAAACTCCCACCTATTAACCTGTGTTCGGTCTTGATTAATTAATAAAGAAATACTGACGAGGTCCTGATATTGAAGAAGGGGTAGAGATTCGCATCATCTGTGTGTGTGTGTGCTTGGCCATCATCAAGTGGTGTTTTGATGATGATAGCTCAGTTCACAACGACAAAACACACAGATCACTTTGGTCTTGTCAATTGGACCATGTGGCAACTTTTTAAAAGTAAACTTTCCATTCAGAATCTTATTTGGCATCCATTTCGGCGTCTCGTGCTCGTCATCCACTCAAAACGTAACGTTAACCAACTATTTGGCCGGCTCGCGAGCCCAAACAAGTGTATGTGCGGCGACGTGCCTATTTTGTTTCCAATCTATCTAGATCACTTGCGCTCTAGTCGACGAAGCAACAAAACGTCCTCCCGCAGCACAAACCATTGAAATGATTTGAATGGGTTTCGTAGCACAGCGTGCCGCGTCCTGTTGCAAAAGCATGTGAAAAAAACGACAAAGTTTGCTAGGCCAAAAGGCAGTTAATCGCGCGTTAAAAATGTATTTGTTCCGCATGCTTACTCAACACACAGGTCAAGAGAGAAAAAAAAACGTCACTGTTAAAGGAACACTCCGACTTTTTGGGACTTTAGTTTATTTACCTTATTCCCCAGAGTTAGATAAGTCCATACATACCTTTTTCCTCTCCGTGCGTGCTGTAACTGTCTCTGACGCACACACCGCTGAGCCTAGCTTAGCACAAAGACTGGATGTAAATGGCTACAGCTAGCATACTAATCCCAAATAAGTGACAAAATAACGCAAACATTGTCCTATTTACATGTTGTGGTTTGTATAGTCATAGATAGTACAAATAACAAGGTCATATGAGACACAGCCTTCTTTTAACCGTATAAATATTGGGAACTATATTCTCAGAAGGCGAAGCACTGCTACTTGGCGGAGTGATGACCGCATCACCTGAGATGCACCGTGTTTATGAGCAGAGAGTTCGTTCAGAGTTCAGAGTAATAGAGTCAGCAATTACTCAGATAGTAAAAGCATAGTTTACAGATCATGGTGTCTCGTTATCTGGTAAAGAGCTGTGGCAATAAACAGAGAAACCGGGTAATACCATGATTTTTCATAGAATTCCAACCAAAAGACGGGAAAAACTGGGATTAGTAGCGATTTACATCCAGTCAGAGAGTTACAGCATGCATGGAGATGAAAAAGGTATTTATGGACTTATCTAACACTGGGGGATACGGTGAATAAGCTAAAGTCCCAAAAAGTCGGATTGCTCCTTTAAAAGACAGGATGTTCAGCTCAGATCCTAACTCTGGTGTGTTTTTGTGACCGTGTGTGTGTGTATGCGTCTCGAGCACATAAACACGCACCATGAGCCAAAATCAGGCGTTGACATGACCCGCCACTCACAGAGGCTTACGACACAAGTGGATGCTTTCACAGCAGTCTGCCGTAGCTCCCGGTGTTCCCGGAAAGACTTCCAGTCAATCCGTCACGCTTTCTGTGCCATGTTTCTTAATGCTGTAGGTCATTGAATCGGGAAAAACAGCAGCGGACGGCAGGAATATGGTTTTAATCAGCATGGAAAGAGTAGTAGTAGACTGTAGAGGAAATAGAGGAATTAAATGGATGGTTTGCATTTTGTTATTTTCCCCTCAAATTCGGTTTCCTTCGTTCCGCCAACTGAAATGTAGTGAGGGAAGGGGTCGCCATTACTGAAAATGGAGCTTGAGAGCAGGTTTATCCCAATTAAACAACAAACGTAGAAGTTCCACTGAAGAAAACATCAAGGACGTCTGATTAGAAGAACGAAGAGAGACGGATGATTCAGGAGAAATAAGGCACAGGTTGAAAGGGAAGGACAATCCCAGATGCGGATCTGTACCGCAGCGAGTGACGATACACCAGACACAGCTCCCCAAATCACTCCGGGACAGGAAACAGAGTCGCTTTAATCAAGACATGGATCAGGTGAATAAATCCTGTTCTGGTCTTTAACCTTGTCAAAGCACACGCTCTTGTTACTGCCAGAACAATAATCACGTTTTCTGAGCAACACAAGAGGACAAGTTAGCCAAAACGTCTCCATTCAGTGAAGAGGAATGTTCAAAAATACCACTAAAATAAAGCTTCATGAAGGGGGTTTTAGCAGAAATGCCTTAGAAGAGCCATTTTTAGTTCCCCAAATAACCTTTCAATAAACTTCTAAAAAGAACCTTGAAAAAAACAACAACAACAAAAAAAAAAACAACAACAACAACTTAAGAACCCTTTTCAAGAATCTTTTGTGGGATGGAAAGTTTCCATTGATGTTAAAGGTTCGTCATGGAACCTTCGAATTCCAATAAAAAAGCATTTCTTTTTAAGTGTATGAAAGAAGTCAATGTGACTTGTGTGCTATACTAAAAGTCGTATAAAGCAGTATATTGAAAAAAAGGCTTGAGTTATTAATTCATCTTTTTGTCTTATTTTCCTGAAAATCAATTTGTTTTTGTTCTACTCTGCTCTGATTGGTCAAATGACCCAGTCTGTTGTGATTGGTCTGCTTTGCTCTGAATGGTCAGATGACCCAGTCTGTTGTGATTGGTCTACTCTGTCTGATTGGTCAGATGGTTCAGTCTGTTGATGATTGGTCTACTCTGCTCTGATTGGTTGATGACCCAGTTGGTTGTAATTGGTCTATTCTGTTCTGATTGGTCTCCTCTGCTCTGATTGGTCAGATGACCCAGTCTGTTTTGATTGGTCTACCCTGCTCTGATTGGTTGATGACCCAGTTGGTTGTGATTGGCCTATTCTGTTCTGATTGGTCTACTCTGCTCTGATTGGTCAGATGACTCAGTCTGTTATGATTGGCCTACTCTGCTCTGATTGGTTGACCACCCAGTTGGTTGTGATTGGTCTACTCTGCTCTGATTGGTCAGATGACCCAGTCTGTTGTGATTGGTCTACTCTGCTCTGATTGGTCAGATGACCCAGTCTTTTGTGATTGGCCTACTCTGCTCTGATTGGTTGATGACCCAGTTGGTTGTGATTGGTCTACTCTGCTCTGATTGGTCTGATGACCCAGTCTGTTGTGATTGGTCTTCTCTGCTGTGATTGGTCAGGTGACTCAGTCTGTTGTGATTGGTCTTCTCTGCTGTGATTGGTCAGGTGACTCAGTCTGTTGTGATTGGTCTTCTCTGCTCTGATTGGTCAGATGACCCAGTCTGTTGTGATTGGTCTGACTCTGCTCTGATTGGTCAGATGACCCAGTCTTTTGTGATTGGCCTACTCTGCTCTGATTGGTTGATGACCCAGTTGGTTGTGATTGGTCTACTCTGCTCTGATTGGTCTGATGACCCAGTCTGTTGTGATTGGTCTACTCTGCTCTGATTAGTCAGATGACCCAGTCTGTTGTGATTGGTCTTCTCTGCTGTGATTGGTCAGGTGACTCAGTCTGTTTTTATTGGTCTACTCTGCTCTGATTGGTCAGATGGCCCAGTCTATTTTGATTGGTCTACTCTGCTCTGATTGGTTGACGACCCAGTTGGTTGTGATTGGTCTACTCTGCTCTGATTGGTCAGAGGATCCAGTCTGTTGTGATTGGTCTACTCTGCTCTGATTGGTTGACGACCCAGTTGGTTGTGATTGGTCTACTCTGCTCTGATTGGTCAGATGACCCAGTCTGTTGTGATTGGTCTACTCTGCTCTGATTGGTCAGATGACCCAGTCTGTTGTGATTGGTCTACTCTGCTCTGATTGGTCAGATGACCCAGTCTGTTGTGATTAGTTGACCAAACTTACATTGCATGTCAAAAAACCAAACACCCATTACCATGTCTGAATTTCAGCTCTGGATCTTCCTCAGCACTTTATAACAGTGACACGAACAGTAATGATGCTGTCGGGTTTACGGCATCAATTCGAGCACTGGTCCTCATCCTTTGGAAGTTTAGCAAAGTGGATTTTGCTGCATAAAAAAACAACATGCCAATAACACAAAGCAAACTCTTCCAGTCTCAGCTAAAACTATAGTGTTTGAAGGTCAAAGTAGACATTGTTTACGGGCAGCCAATGAAGACCATAGGCTGGGATTATGCAAATTTATTACGAATTTACATAGGTTTGTGCAGGAAGTAAGACTGGAATTACTGATGACTTGTTTCAGGCAGTTCTTTTCTTGGGGAGACAATTACTTCATTTAACTGCACTTTGATCTTTGAAACTTTGCAGACCTTTGACATTCACAAACCGCTCTATTACTCACTACATGAAAGGTCATAGTCTAAAAAGCACAATAGGGGCACTTTAAAAACAGGGGGTCTATTTAGCACCAAAACAGTTATACTTCTGTTACATATCAAACAACTCTATCTGGTAACATTTAGAAGCATTTTTCTTAAGCAAACCAGCAGAAATTGTTTAGTAAGCTCTCGCTGAATGGCTTTGTCAGAGGGTAGCGGCAGCATCAATGACAGATGTGAGATGCAACTGGAAAAGCAATGAAAGAAGTGAGATGGTTACACAGAAGGGAAAATATGAAATCGCACTAAATTTTTTTGAGGCCTGCTGCTCACTGATCTCTCTGCCACAAGTGTATGAAGTGCAGGAGAAGAAGAGAAGTATAAATTGCTCCCACATGTGCTGGTAGACACCTGATAGTCCTCTCGGTGGGTGGATGGACATTCTCTGTCAATGACACAGCTACGTTCTCCGTCTGTTTAACCTCGCTGCGCACAAAGCCGTTCAGAAGGGCTTCAGGTTGTTTTGGTTGGGAGAGAAACTCTACATAAATCCTCTCTCAGCCAGGAGCTGACTTTGAGCTTCGGGTTTCTCCTGGTGTTTAGGTGTTTTTCAGTGTTATTTTTATCATTCTCAGGTATTTACTCAAATACCCTCTGAATGGTTTCTCTTTGCCATGTGGCTACGTGGGTTTCATTTGATCTTCGCTCGTTCCTCAGCTAAAGAAAACACGGCGCTCTTGGGCCGTTTTTGCTAATGTTCGTATGTTTCTAGAGGGCCATGTTTTGGAGATGAGTCTTGGGAACTTATTGGAGATCAGGAGGGTGTTCCTGCTACTCAAAGTAAAAATATAAAGCTAAAGTTCTGTCACGAAACTTAAGATGGTCCAGGCTCATTAATCCTTAAACCATTTGACTTGCAATTACATCATTCTCTAAAGCTCCTTTTCCGCCAAAGCATTTTGAGAGCCGGTTCGGAGCCGGTTCCTGTGCCGCGAACCAGTTCTTTGTGTTTCGACAGCCAAAGAACCGGTCTCGGCCAGGAGAACTGGTTCCAAAGCGGCACCAACTCTTTGCTGGACTAGAACCGTTATTTTACCCCGTCATGCTTACGTCGGGGGCTGGGGCGGGTTTAGATGGGTTCTAAACATCTTTTCTGACCATAATATAGGATCGCAAAGCCAAGAGAAACATTTGCAGAAACACGATGGAGTCCGCCTTTGTAATTGTTATGCTTGAAGTTGGCGCAAGCGTTTCTATTTTTATTTTTTTTATTGAAAACATTATAAGCAAAGAAGAAAACAGTCACAATATAGAACAAATAAAGACACAAGACAAGGGTACATAACTAATCAGAAAAGATTACATATCAAACGAAAAGATTAAAAGACTTACATATTTCAATTGTTTTTAAAGCCTTCTTGGTACACGAGTTAGAGAAAATCCCAAAGTAATGTTGTACTTGCAAGCGTTTCTAGCTAAGACGTATGGCGACGTACACAGTGACGTAATGAGACGTCGTTCCCTGGGCGCTCTAGTCAGTGGAAAAACAAACAGGTTCTGAAAAGGTTCGCAAGTTGAACCAACTCTGAACCAACTTTGAACCAGCACCAGTTCCGAACCAGTTCTTTTTTTGGTGGAAAAGGGGTATAAGACGCACAGCTGATTGGTTCCCGCTGTATTGGTAGCCAATGAGCTCGCTGCTCAACATTTAAATACTTGCCCTATTGTTTGCTGTAGAAGTGCAACGCCTTTTCAGAAACGCTCCACCTGTACAGATCTGTACGTTTTACAAGAAAATACTATTTCACTTTTTGTACTTCAATATTTCATTTTTAATTCAATGTGTAACTTGCCTTTTCTTGCAATTGTTTGTGAAATTAGCTAGCAATTTAGAGTGAAATTTGTTGCTTTTTTATATATATTACATAATTTGCCCAAGTTTTTTAGTTGGTCTAGGATCAAACTAGTTACTCGCTGTGGTGTTTTAGTTGAGCTCTGAGTCTTTACTTTGATTTGTATACTTGGTCATTTATATTTTTTTATACTAGTATACTTATTAACTTTGATAATTGCTACTAACACAATGGATCTGTCTCAAATGGGACACTTGATTCTTTTGCGTGTCCCAATTGTAGATATGACCTCTCCAGAAATGTCCGCCATCTTGAAAATAAAAATAATAAAATAAAATTTAAACAAAACCTAAACTTATTTTATTTCAACTAGTTGCTTAAGGCAACCTTTTTCATTTAGGTTAACTCGGTATGTTAATTATTAACCTAACATAATTAGGTTATGTTCTAAAATAACTGAAATATAAAAGAATAACAACTATAGATATATTTACAAAAAAAACAAAACAATTAAAAACTAAAGAAAATGTCAAACTATAACAAAAATTTAAATGAAAATTAAATATAAAAACAAAACTATTTAAAAAATAAAAACTATTATAGATGACGGTAAAAACAGAGTTGAAACCGAGTTTTCCAAGATTCCACAATATTGTGTAGTAATAACCAGCAAAAATTTCATTCCAGAAGAATTGTAACAACCTTTCACTGGAGAGATTGTGTTGGTTTGCGTCTTTATACAGTATGAATTAACTCAATAATACAGTTTTTTTTAAACTGGTAGTTTGTAGTTTTGGCTAACGCCTTCGCTCTTGTATTCTGTTAGTTTAACAAAATCATCTGCTGAAGTCTACTGCAGATATATTTATACATGTTTGGTTGCAGATATACATACTATTCAACTTTCTCTTGAGTGTTACGTACTGGCGTTTGGCCGTTCCAATATGGCGGACGGCTTTCGTATAGTGGCCCATAGCTTTGGCGAATGTGAGGTCTGATGGTGCCATTCAGGACAGACCCGATACATGCGCTGTCCTGCAAGTCGTTTCGGAAAGAACTCAGGAACTTGATCAGAAATGCGACTACACATCTCAGCAGACTGTGTATATGGCATCATGATTGATTGATTCCTGTTGTGTTATTGACAGCATCTCTGTTAAGCACATGTGAGGGTTCACCACACATGCACACACACGTCTCGATGCATATGGCACAGGCCTCACACACCCTTCACATCGACCACTGTTTATTTGGTGCATAAAGCCTGGATGATAAATACTCCTGACCGCAGCTGCAGAAACACTCCCGACTAGTGCTGATGACATCATCGGCCAAGATCTTCATCTGCTAAACATCTTACAGTTGCCTTTGTGTTTATATTATTAGCAGGTACATTCTTAACCCTTGCATTCTTACCCTTATGCAAGTCTGTAAGACTGTGACGTCATCTTTATGTGCCATTCTATTTATATCCAGTATGTAACGCCACTTTACACCACATATGAACATTCATTTATGCAACAGGCTGGCATTATTTACTTTGTACCAGAAGATAAACACTTGCGCATGTGGTAACTGACATTATTTTGTTTTTTTCCCCCTCTAAAGTACCTCCTTACTAGTAAAGTATTCATGCTTGATGCTGCCTAAGCTAACATTAATACTTGTAGTGAAAAATGTTTTGTCTGTTTATCTAAAAATCCACGATTATTTGAGAAGCAATACTGCATACGACATTAAAACTTGATTTAGACTTCTCTTTAAACTTCTAGATTAAAGAGATTTAAAGAACTTGAAGTGTTGAACTGGAAAATTGTGAAAATGTGCATCAGGTTTATTAAACTTAAACTAAAACCATGAGAAAAACCTCTTACATAAAATAAAAATAATTAAATAAAATATAAACAAAACCTAAACTTATTTTATTTCAACTAGTTGCTTAAGGCAACTTTTTTTCATTTAGGTTAACTTGATGGACTAAAATAACTAAAACTGAAATATAAAAGAATAAAAACTACATATTTACAAAAAAAAACAACAACTTAAAACTAAAGAAAATGTCAAACTATACAAAATTTACATGAAAATAAAATATAGTAACATTTTTTTTTAAATAAAAACTATTATAGATGATGGTATAATATTAAATATATTAATATATTATTAAATGATAATAAATTATATTAAAATAACACTTATATGCATATACAAAAACCCTGATATTGCAGATGGCAAATATAGCATTCCTAATACTGTACATTATAATGTTGTGATAAATGTACTTGTAGCTTAAAAAATGATTTCAGTATATTTTACTTGATCAGCGACTGAATTTACTTCTGAATGATAAACATACTTGATGATAACTGTAAAATGATCTGACCGTTATCGGTCACCTCAGTGTGTTTTTATTTCCAATCATGGGTTCGATGTTGTTGCTCAGTCGTTGTATTTGGCAGGAAGACTGTGGATTTGAAGCCGTGGAGCGTGAGTCAGCTCAATATACAATCCTCCGCTGAGTTTATTGCTCATTTTTCCTGAACGCTGGAGTGAAACTCCGTGCCAGCACTTTCTTTCAGGACTGAGTCTTTGCCAGTGTTTGTTCAAAGCATTGCAAACACATTGTTGCTGGCCGTAAGAAGGCCCGGCCAAGACGAGTTCACCTGAAGGAGGACAAAGGGGAAAGGAGGGGTAACGGAGAGAGAGAAAGAAAGGTGGAGAGTTCACTCGGGCTGATGGATGTGTGTGTTCTCAGCCATCTATCTGCCGACAACTGACTAAAATCGCAGACTAGGGACTCCTGCCTCCTCTTCATTTGTTCCTTCTCACTTTCTTCCACCTGTGATTTGTCGCTCATTGGGGTTCATGCTCATTCTCAGTAGGGATGCATGCTTTTAAAAGTCAGTCTGATAACTGAGAAATAGCGAATATTACGTGAATTTAGACATCACATTATAATAAAAATGGATTCTTATCAATTCATGCTGATTAAATCTATTCTGAGAGTTATTATAGATATGATGTTATCTGCTGAAACATGTACATAAATGCAAGGTAAGTAAGGAAAAACACTTAACAGATCTAGGCAGGTGGTGCTGGGGAAGGAGGAGGGCTTGGAAAAATCCCATGGTGCACTGCAATGAGTTGAGCGGACGTAAATAAATAGGTTGCATAGATATAACACAAACATCGATTGGCTGAAGCGGTCAGCTTTAAGAGAACCAATCAGCTGCTTATATTTAGGTGCGTGTCGCAATTGTCACATAAGCATGCACAATTATTTTAAAATATTCAAAAGAATACCAATAAATGTGCTTTTGATATGTATTTTTTATTTGTAAGTATATAGTTTGCACAAATTACCACAATTTTTACATTTAGACACTAAATGCTAAAATGCTACTAATTTTATACAATTTAAATGTAATCTTTAGCAAAATGATTATGCGTTTTTCACACTTGTATTTTATAAGATGCCGACATTCTTTTGTTGGATTTAATAAGTGATTTTTCTTTTTAGTGTTTTATTTTTTAGTTTATTTACATAAAAATATTATAGTAAAACAGCATGTTATCTAGTGCTGGGCAGTTTAACCAAAAATTTATATCGCGTTTTTATTTTTTTATTTTTTTAATTAAACCGGTTTATGACAGGGTTTTTTTTCTCCATGCATACAGGTGTTCAAAGCATTTTCTACTGGTTGAAAGAGGAAATACTGCAATAAATTGACTTATATTGTAGAATAGAATAGCGCCCAGTATAAACTAAATTTGTTATTTCTTAACGTTGGACATTTCTGAATGTTCCTAGAACATTCAGAAATAACGTTTTTATAACTTAAAGGGGTCATGAACTGGCTTTTTAAATGTTTTTGTTTTGTTGTTGAGGTCAACTTATGACGTTCGCTTGGTTTTTACATTCAAAAACAAAAATGAATAAGTTATGGGCTATTTTCTTCCCTAGTTTTCAGCCTACTTGAAAAATGCTCGGATTTTATGGGTGTTTTGCATTGAAGACTAGGAAGTAAACGCCCACTGCTGTGAGTGGATAACAGTTTTGCATATTATAATGAGCTTCAACTCTGTCGTTGGTTTCGGTTCGGTGCACGTGGGGGAATTTGTTTTGAAAACCACTGTTGTAAAATGGCAACCGGAATGATTCGCCCAAACATGTTTGACCCAGTAGTCCGATCTCGAATCGCAGGACAATGAACCAACAGCACCTCGAATACAACAGATACTTGTAGACACATACACATAATTATTAGATATCAAACGATCTGTAACAATGCAATGCTAGCCGAGTAGATTATTATTTCTAAAATAAAAATATTACTCACATAAGTGTGTTGCACCACTCCTGTTGGATCCAATATAGAAGGTAACGTAGACTAATCATGTTCCGTACAACAACGATGTTCCGTACAGATTAACTTTAACTGCCGATCGCTGAATAAATACTTCTAGGTCATACCCAAAATGCATATCTGTGTCGTCTTCATTTCTCCCTCTTATATTATAATGAGTTTAACTCACCTGTCGGTGCACGTGGGGAAAACGTCCAATGTTGTCAAATGGCAACTGGATTCGCCCATACATGTTCGACCCAGAGTCCGTGTGTTGCACAATTCCTGTCAGATCCAATATAGACGGCACATCACCGTTCTTTTCTCTTAATCGGTCTGCAAATCCAGCCTCGAACTGTGTCTTGTTCACAAAACAATCCTCTGTGAAATGAAGCGAACATACGGATAATGTTTTTCACTCATCTGCTGGAACGTCATTAAAAACAAATTTTAACCAGGCATTCCTAATATTGGAATCCAGAGGAAGCTTATGCAGCGACTGTCTTCTTCCACAGCCAGGCACGGCACAACATTTTGTCAACGGAATGTTTATTGCTGGGAGCTCGCTCTGGTTTGTCATCACGAGGTATGCTTTTGTTTACCTATGCGCGAATGCGCAAATCGGTGGGCGGGGCTAAACTGGCCGTGTTGAAGTAGGCGTTGACGAGCAGGTGGGGTTTTAGCGTCATTGACGTCATACTTTCACACTTTCAAAAACGAGTCGTTTGTTGAGGCTGGTGTCAGTAAAAGCTTTTATTGGACTAACAAGGATGTTTTCAGTTCTGAAACTTACAGAATATTCTTATAATATGATGACCCCTTAGATGTCAAAAGCTCAAGGAAAATGATTTCTCAGTTCATCACCCCTTTAATGGGAACGTTATGAAAATGTTCTTATAACCTAAAATTGTTATCTGGGGAAGAGGAGAGATTCGCGATTGCACTGAAAACGTTTTAAGTGCAGGATTCTTGAGCGAGCCCAGAGAAAATAGACCTATTCTTACAAGAGTAGCGTGTATCGGAAATATTCCACACGCAAGCAGAGATTCGCGCTCGCGCATTATATTTATTTCGTTTCGCACTTCAATAGTGCGCTCTCAACATTTGACTGGAAAATAACGGCAAAGTTCTGCAGCATCCAGTCAGGGTTTGATTTACCCTCGCCTCACCGTCGCTGCTTAGTAGTGCTACATTGTAAAGGGTCCGTCTGAAACGGCGGCGGCTCAGTGTAACGTTCGTTCCGAACGTTGTGTAATTAAATACATCGGCATGGCGGTATATTAAAAATGAACATCGTAACAAAAATATACACCGGTTTTCGTTATGAACCGGTATACCTTCCAGCACTAATGTTATCGATATTAACCTATTATTTTTTTAACACTTCTCTGCCATACAATGAAAATAATTCTGATGAGATTTGCTAAAGATTACGTTTAACTGCGTTATTAAATTGGTGTTTATAAAGATTAACGTCTAGTGGGCGTTAGATGATGCCAAGAGAAACGATCATACATAGTTAAATATCCAATATTCACCAACACAATAAATTAAATGATCTCTTATATGGTCTGATATGAAACTGCGTATATGGTGCGTCCCTAGTTCTCACAGCTCACAATGCATAGCCAGTTAAACAATGCGCAAAGTGCATCGTGCGAATCAAGCAATAAAAAAGTCCTATCAATTGTTCACTGTGAGCGATTACAAATCTGACCCGTGTTCTGGGATTCTTTCCCTGCACATCCTCTACCCTGAGGTTGAAGATATTTGGTCCTCATCCAGGGAACATATTTCTTCCTGGATGCAAACCAAAGATCTCCATACCTTTCAGATGAGGTCCGATAGAGCACAATATGGCCTGAGAGCTACGACCCCCTGAGGGATATATATTCAGAGACGTCTGTGCGTGAGCGCTCGCTGAGAGTGCTTTTATGAGCTGGGCGTGTGAACAGTTGATAGATGCCTCAGCGCTGGTCGCCTGTGAACTCCAGACCACATCCAGATACACCAAGAGGAAGACTCAGGGCGTTTCGCACAAGAGCTTTTGGTGTGGACCAGAGTCCATTTGACGTCAGTGCTTCGATTGTTTAGTTGGCGTGAGCGCTTGTTTTCTGAACCACACCTGAGTGGGCTTGAGAAAGAGTCGGGTATGAGAGCGTTCTGGCCTAAATTGCAGAAGCTATTAAAGTTGTATATAAATCAGTTGTTATAAATCAGCTTGTGTTTGCAGTGCCGGTAATTGTCTTCTGTAATCAGATATCCGATGCAATGAATACATGCAAGTGTTGTTCTGTTTGTGTAAAGTTTTGGTAGTATAATTAAATACGGGGTTGTTGGTGTTATTCTGTGATGCACAGTACATTGGATTCAAGCTAAATAATATGTGACTATGATCAATGAAATGTGAGTTTAGGCCAAGCAATCAACATGATCCTGTCTTTTAGGGTGTGTTCACACTTAGCTTGTTACTCATAAAATGATAACATAAACATGATCATATAACATATAACATATAACATGATCTTGTTTTGTTGTAATTTAGTTGTAGTTAGGAATGTTTATGCGAACATTTGTATGCGGTCTAACTGTAAACACTTAACAATTCACAATTAGTATCCACTCTCCAGTAATGTTTATATCTCCAAATACATTACTCCAAACATTAAGACATCAGCTTTAGATAATAAACATTAACGTATACTCTTATAAATAAAAGAAATGTACAACAAGCAAATATCAACACATTAGCATGAAACCAGTCCATGCATGAAACATTGTCACATGTATACAGCTGTCAATAGGGGTGTAACGGTTCACAAAATTCACGGTTCGGTTCGATACGATACACTTGTGTCACGGTCGGTCGGTACGTTTCAAATACAGCAAAAAGAAAGCAATGGCAGAGAAATTTCCTTGATTTAATTTTTTTATTATATTTTTATTAAAACTAACATCATAAAGTATGATATTTTTTTAACTTTGAGCAATGATGGAACTATACTTAACTTTTCTTAGGAGCATATAAAACAAAACGGCTCCTTGGACAAAACAAAATGTAATATTGTAGTAGTTATAAACAAAGGTTTATTTTAGTTTAGATTAACATTTGAGGGCAGCAATTGTATTGATAATGTCAAAATACAACCGACGTGATGTTACTTGAAAGCATTATAGCCTACTATTCCTGTCAAACTTACAGATAGTAGTGTTATACAGTAAATCTTGGTGATGTTGCTGATCTGTGGACACTGGATAGTTCATTCATGGCACAATGTTTCTTTCTGGTTTCCACGTCAGCGCTGTTTGATCCGTTAATAACGGAGAAATTTGAATGTTTCTCACTAGATCTCGCAGCGATGTTATTACTTCAGTGGCGAATTCAAATCATGTTTTCTTTACTGGATTTGGAGTAACTGTAGTAACAGTGCTGATGATGATGAAGATCGGCTCGCGCTGAACTGGTCCAAACTGATAAGCGGTCCATCATCCAAACAACCACACAATAACGAGTAGCTCAGTTTCGTTTCGCTTACATTACATTTGCCATTTGATGTTGGGCAATGTTGTGGTCACGCGGCACACCAACATCTCTTACATTATGAACGCGCTTGCCACGCGTGATGCGCCTACATTTGAATAACGAAATGTCGGTCGGTAGGGAAAATGAACCGAACGAATACGAATTCAATACGAATACGTGTATCGTTACACCCCTAGCTGTCAATACAGATTTCTAGAACAGTCGCTGTGTAATGTATAAAACTCTGTTTAACAAATAAATGCAACATGTATTGCAAGAATATTTCCATAGGCAATTCAAACTATGAATGTGTAACCAAACATAATAAACAAACTAATAGCATAATGCTAACGTTAGGCGTTTACGTGCTAATTAGGATAGCCAACTTTCTGATTTAGAAATAAGGTAATGGAGGGGGGAATGAAAAGTGGAGAAGATGACCCCTCAAATTCCGTTGGATACACGGAAGAAATGAGCCCTGAAATTTATACAGTATGGTAGCCTGACTTCGTCATGCTCATATTCCTATCGGAAGATGAGTCTGAAACCCCTCCGTCTGGATTTTAATGAGACGTGTCTTAACCGAACCAGGAAAACACAACAACTCTGCACTCAATTGGATAGTCGGTAAACCTACAACCAATCAGAGCTCTCTTTATTCACATATGTACATACTAACACAGTAAGCGAGCAACGCAGTAAGTCAGCTACTTTGCATACAGTTGTCAAATATAGAACGTAGCCTAACTTTACTTATTTTAGAAGTTAAATAACGAGTGTTGCTTCTTTTACTTACTCCTTCATGAGTGCGACCAAAGGAGAAACCACAACGACCACAGGCTTTTCATTACGTCCCATCTTCTTCAGCGACCGTCAGAGCCAGCTGATAAGTTACACTTTTCCCGAATCATGTAGGAAGGACGACAAAAATATCTTTCTATTAAAATTAATGCACTGTCGATTTATTTCAAAACAGACGCGACAGTGGAATCTATACATCTCAATTCTCCAGCTGCAGTCATCTCTGAGGGAAGACAGTTAGCGCTCTTTGATAACGTGATGATTACGTCCCTGTATATCACCTGTCCATCATCGTATAAAGCCCGCCCTGGCAATTTGATTGGCCCGATGATTTCTGAACCGATCAGTAATTACTCCTCAATGGATTCAGTCCAGACCGAACATTCCTTCCAAAAAATGTTGTGGGCGGAGTTCGGGCTGGCATCCAGGCTAACATTATGGCATATTATAATGCAACTTATTAGGCCTGTATTTATAGAATAGCAAAGTATGCCTAATTAATGACTGTACTACATAGGCTGGATATAAAGGCTATCATGATCATTTTGCCAACAATGAACCATGGATTTGTTTAGTTTATAATAGGCCTACGTTTAATTTTTAATTTCAACAAATACAACGTATAACATTCAAAACTCATTGGCTTAGACTGCTTTTAAGAAAAATAAAGTTTATTTTTATACAAGGTGTAGCCTTGTGTGAACTTATTCAATAGATTTTAGACTTCTAGAATCTTTCAAGTGCAAAAATATTTTTATATTTTTAATTCAGTATTTTTTCTTATCATAGCCTACAAATGTCTTCGGAAACTCCTTTTCCTCGATTTACTGAAGCCTAAATGTAAAACGCATTTGCAGCTGCACAGCCGTGTATCTATGCTGCATATATCTATGCCGGCCCGCAACTTCACATCCAATGACGCTAGCGCCTCTGACGTGCGACCAATGAGACAACTCTACGCCATTACACATCAGAGCCTGCCAAAGGGGGCGCCAAGTCCCCAAATTTTCCATTATTGCAGGTCTTCGATCAGTCATAGTCTGTCTGACGTATACACTACCGGTCAAAAGTTTAAGGTCGGTAAGATTTTTTATGTTTTTAAAAGAAGAAAATGGAAATGGAAAGCTTTTGTTAAATTAAACACTACCCTTTAAAAAGTTTGGGGTCAGTAAGAATTTGTATTTTATTTTTGGGGGAAATAAATAAGAAATCAATACTTCTATTCATCAAGGATGAGTTACATTGATCAAAAGTTACAGTAAAGACATTTATAATGTTAGAAAATATTCTAATTAAATAAATGCTGTTCTTTGAACTTTCTATTCATCAAAGAATCCTGAAATAAAAATGTAAAAAACTGTTTTCAACATGGATAATAATCATACATGTTTTTGGAGCATAAAATCATCATATTAGAGTGATTTGTGAAGGATCATGTGACACTGAAGACTGGAGTAATGATGCTGAAAATTCAGCTTTTTTCAGAGGAATACATTACATTTTAATATACATTAACATAAAAAAGTCATTTTAAATTGTCATAATATTTCACAATATTACTGTTTTTTGTGTATTTTTTTTTAAAAAAATTGCAGCCTAGGTGAGCAGAAGAGACTTCTTTTAAAAACATAAAAAAATCTTACCGATCTTAAACGTTCTCAACCGGTAGTGTATATATTAGAAGCTATGTGTCTGTCATGGATATGCACTGAACTGATTCTCAAAAATACGGAACAAAGTGCGTTCGTATCAGTTCAATACGGAACAAGACTTTTATGTGTCAAATACGGAACGATTCCATATTATACGAAATGGTTGGCTACCTTAGCGCTAATCGCAAATAGCGATCAACATTGTGATTTTATCAATATACTTAAAACAACAAAATGTTACTCACCACGTTGGGAATATATGAAAATTGTTTTAAATATTGTTATAGAAAGTTTGCATATGAGCACAACATTGCTTTCTCACTTAGTTCGGTTCAGTTAGTTTTTTTTTCCTCTTCCTAGGCGATCACATAAGTTATTTAATACGTTTGGTTATTTAAAGAGCGCGTTAGTAATGTGTGCCTGTAGGCGGGTCTAAAACATGCTTAGACTTTAAAGTGCGCGAGCAGATTCGTTTCCTCGCTGGAGAAGCGTTCAGTTTTTTCGCTTGCAAATTCCCCCATGTAAATAACAAATCCGCCATGGCGCGAGCGCAACTGGCATTTAAAGGGAATGGGAGGTGAGACTCTGATTGGTTTATTGCACGCTACGCCCAAAACACACCCATTACTTATTAAGAGAATAGGGACAACCGAGGGACAACTTTTAGACCATGCACCGGGAGCGCCAACCATTTTTCCTGTCGTTAAACTAGCAAAAGTGGATTTGGACGCCTTAGACTGCGCTTTAGACTATGAGCTTAGTTCGTTAAAATAGGGCCCTTAAAGTCGAACATTACTGGGTCTTTTGTCCAGTTTAGTTTTCTAGAGTAGGCGTTGGCGGTTCAGCTCAGAATGACCGAAGCTAGAGGAAATCATTGTTATGAGTGTGTGAATGTGTGTGGCGTGACTCCTCCTAAACTACAGCGAACGGAGATAAGATTCCATTCTGATGAAATCAAGAACTGCTCGCATCCAAACTCAGATCTTTACCTCCACACCCAAACTCTCTCTAGCCACTCTTCAACCCATCTGATCAATACGCCAGCTTCAAAAACAAGGAATTAATCGTCACATCAGTGATCATGTCTGACTCTATCAGCCTTTTACAGTGTGTTTTAAGGTGTTTCATTCAGGAAAAATCCTGTATAGTTAAAATGTAGCGATATATCAGGTAATAGATGATATGTTCAGTGGATAAATACAAGTTAAGATCTCACCGTAGAAAATAATTCTCCCACCGTTATACTCTTGAAGCCTTGTTTTTTGTATCAATCATTCGGCATACGCACATACTTTTCAAAATTGAATGAAAAAAATGATGCCAGAAATGTTATTACATTTTTATTGTTATCATAATTTTATAGACAATTAAATAAATGCAAGATTATTGGAGTATGTTTTACAAGAAAATACAACTTCAGACTTTATATTTAATTTTTTCACATTTCACATTCAGTGTTACTTGTCATTTATCTATAATTATGGGGCATTTTGGTAAATTTGGAATGAAAATGGTTTAAAGATGCAGTGTGTAATATTTAGGATGATCTGTTGACAGAAATGCACTATAATATACATAACTATTTCAGTGGTGTATAAAGACCTTACTTAAATAAACTGTTATGTTTTGTTTTTTACCTTAGAATGAGCCAGTATCTATCCACACACACACGCGGGTCACCTTACATTGAAATAGCCATTTTGTGCTGCCATGTTTCTACGGTGGCCCTGAACGGACAAACATACAGAGCTTGTTTAGTCACTATGTTGTTCTTCGTACAAAGAAGCTAGCTAAAGTCAGCGAATAAAACACTGACACATTGTATTCGCAATAAGATATCGTTTAACTGAATAATATAGTAAACCTAATTTCTTAATTTATCTTTGTAAAGAAACCTCATTGCTTACTGGCTATTCTCTGCGGCCTCAGACGACGATCTTTTCCTGTCGGTCACCGTAACTTCCGTTGGTGTGCAATTCGTAACCTCACCACTAGGTGCCGCTAGAAATCACACACAAGTAAATGTTTTTCTAAACTTTTTTTAAATGTTCATTGAAATTTTAAACATTCCTTTCCATCAAACTTTCTCTTGGTCATGTTTTTTTTTTTTTTTTTAACTTTCTTCAACTCTTGATCTCAACCTGTGGCCGTATGTTTTTTGTTTTTTTTTTTGAGCGTGTAAACAGTTTTTCCCCTCCATCACGGCTGTTTCTCCCTGTGTTTTTCTTCTCTCCTCTGTTCTGAAGTGCCACTGGCAGTAGATCAGCATCACGGTTGTTATTCTACATCATCATCTCAACACACACCTGAACAAAAGTCTCGACTGATGTGTGTGATGTGAAGTCGACTGTGGTTTGGGGGTCACTTCTGTCCACATGAGTCTGTGTTGTGGGTCCGTCATGTTCAGGACTGCCTGTTTCTATCTTTGTTCCTGGCAAACATTTGTTCTTTAGTTATTTCCCTGTGTGCTCCT
>JAQIUQ010001549.1:97500-157391 GCA_030378365.1 Hybognathus amarus
CATTCATGCATTAATTTCTTCATGCTTTCATTCATGCTTTCATTCTTTTTTCTTTCATTCGTTCATTTTAACCAAGCATTATTCGATTAATTAAATATCTGTTCATGCCCTCATTCATTTATACATTATTTCATTAAAATATTCATTCATTAATCAATGTTTCCAACTTATAATTTTGAGTTCAGTGAACACGTAAATTGTTTATCCCTATATTTATCCCAGAAAGAACGTCACTGGTAAACATTATATCTGTGTCGATCCACCATCTAGACCAGGATTCAGGACTCGGCCTGGAAATTCAAGCTGGACCCTTGGCTTTTGACCTTTCAAAGTTAATGTCTTAGTTGTGCAGAAATACACACTGCATTTAGAAAAACTCTGCATCAAACGCAGTCTGACATCTTTTGAACTGTTTTGCCTCTAGTGATCATGGCAGCGTTGTTATAAAAGCGTCATTATGATGTTAGCGTGATTGAGCCGTCTGTCAGAGGGCAGATGTCATTGATATCACAGGCAAGCCCACTATCACACAAAGACATCTTTAAAGGACAGAAAGAGGAGTTTCTTTTCAGGTGTCAATCGTTCAGTCATCGGGATTCACTGCAGGCCACTGTTGGACATTTGCTTTCAACACTCTCCATTCATCTCAACCCCCAGTCTATACAAACCTCTGCTTATCTCTTCATGATAAAGCAGCTTAAAAGCGTTATTCGTTCTTGCATTTGAAGTTTAGCAAGGGCCTATTTTATGAATATGTTATGTCATAGTTATTAGAATACAAAAAAATGAGTGTTATGTCTTATATGTGTCTGTGTTTGTCTCCACAGTGTGTCCAGGGTCATCAGGCTAATAGAGACTCTCGTGTACTTTGGGTCAAAAATGACAACTTGCTCACTACTGGCTTTAACCAGGTAATTTTGAAGTTTTCTACATAAAGTTAAGTATGTTTGATGTTGATTGTAATATTCACTAATTTACTAATGGGTTTTCTTGTCCAAAATGTTAATATAGTATGTAATGTATAAATAAACCTGTGTTCGCAGGTGAGGCAACAAGAAGTGAGACTCTGGGACAGCAGGAAGTTGACCTCGTCTCTCAGCTCGCTGTCTTTGGCCACTTCCAATGCGTAAGTCAAAGTTAGTGTGGCGGGATTTTAACTGCTGCTGTGTGGTTTGTGTGGGCGGAAATTGTGCAATCCGCAGGTGTGTAAACGCGTGCGTTGGACAGAACTGAGAATATCTACTGACCGCTTTTACACGCACATAGTTTATTAATCCTTTATTCTGGAAAAAATGTATGTATTTAGTAATCTACATAGTAATCATCATATTACTATATAAATATAATAAACTGAGGCATGCACGTTAAATGCTTACAGTGCATTATTAGTAATAATCAATGCATTCATTCTCATCTAAAAGCACAATAAATGGCAAAATGCAGGCATGTTATAATGCTTTCTCCCATCTGTACATTGATTTATGTCTTTTAATATTTTAATATTTAATATTCACACTACCGTTTATTAGTTTGGGATTTTGTTTTGTGGAAAATTTTTATACTTTTATGCAGCAAGGATACATTAAATTGATTAAAAGTGACAGTAAAGACGTAATGTCAGTAAATGCTGTTCATTAAAAAATTCTACATTGATAATAATTTGAAATGTTTCTCGAGCATAAAATCATCATATTAGAGTGATTTCTGAAGGATCATGTGACACTGAAGAGTAGTGATGCTGAAAATTAAGCTTTGATCCCAGGAATAAATTACACTTTACAATATAATACAATAATTGTAATATATTTCACTGTATCACTGTTTTTACTGTATTTTTGATCAAATAAATGCAGCCTTGGTGAGCATAAGAGAAAACCTCACAGACTCCAAACTTTTTAACAACAATGCATGAATTCCCAATCATAATATATTGTTAAAAATGAATATAATTAAGTACAATTTCTCTAATATTCTTGCGCATGTGAAAGCGGTCATTGAAAGAGCCGGTTCGGGAGACAGAAGGCTTTTTCTCAGTGTCTTTTTATTTCTGAAGTGTGTCTGTACGCTGTGGTTTTGATGGCCGAGGTCCAGTGGCGTGTTCCCTGTAGGGAAAGCGTGGTTTACACAGGTCTGTTGTGACGTCCGGTCAGCCGTAGAGGTGTGCATGGAGCGAACGGAGTGAAAGACACAGAGGTCATTCTCTAAGAGCAATGCTTTGTTTGTGTGGTTTACACAGTAAGTCCTTAAACACCTACCTCTCCTGGTCTGACCTTATTTCATCCGGTCAGACGGAGAACGGCTTCTCTGTGCGGCGACAAAATCCCCCTCATAAAGAAACCCTTATGGTATGCGCCAGATTATAGGAGATTATAGGATCCATGAATATTTCACAGGATCACAGAAGACCGTTTCTACAGCCAAATTGAGTTGAACTGGAAAATGTGAAACAATTGAGTTGGCGCCCATCGCGATTCTTTCTTGACTGGCTAGAGGTGGGATGAAGGATTTGCCATTGTTGTGTTATTGGTTGACAGAGGAGAGCCAGATCATCTGGTGTCAAGCTGTCCGACATTCTTACATTTTCCACGTGTCAACACCTGCATCGAGAGCAGTTACCGCTTTAGCTCACTCCTAAAAATAAAGGTTCCAGTGACCCTTTTTCCAACAAAATGGTGCCAATGAAGCTGGATTCTTAAAACTGCAGTGTTTCAATGGCAGAGAAAGCTGGTTTTGGCCCTGAAAAGCTAGATTGCTCTCAATAAAATCTACAATTTAGATTATTTACACTGTAAATGCATGTTTAGTTGATGGACAAAAGCTCCAACCACTTGATTTTATCAATGTTTACCAATGCCTTTTGAAAATAAAATATTACTAACAAATATTATATATGTGAATTGATTGCTGTGATTGATTTTGTTGTATAATTGTATTATATTTTAGTTGTTTTATTTAATTTGTTCTATTTATTTAATTTTATTTTGTTAATTTAATGTAATTAAATTTAATTAATTTTAATTAATTTAATTTTGTTATTTTATTTAACTTTATTCATTTTAATTAATTTCATTTTTTTTATTTTATAGTAACCATTGAGCATTGCATGAAACAAGTTGCATAAAGATAGTAGTTGCAAAACTCATCATGCCTGTAAACTCATCTGAAGGGCTATAACAGCAGAAGACCCCACCGGGTACCACTCATCTCAACTATAAATAGGAAAAAGAGGCTACAATTTGCAAGAGCTCACCAAAATTGGACAGTTGAAGACTGGAAAAATGTTGCCTGGTCTGATGAGTCTCGATTTCTGTTGAGACATTCAGATGGTAGACTCAGAATTTGGCGTAAACAGAATGAGAACATGGATCCATCATGCCTTGTTACCACTGTGCAGGCTGGTGGTGGTGGTGTAATGTTGTGGGGGATGTTTTCTTGGCACACTTTAGGCCCCTTAGTGCCAATTGGGCATTGTTTAAATGCCACGGCCTACCTGAGCATTGTTTCTGACCATGTCCATCCCTTTATGGCCACCATGTACTCATCCTCTGATGGCTACTTCCAGCAGGATAATGCACCATGTCACAAAGCCTCGAATCATTTCAAATTGGTTTCTTGAACATGACAATGAGTTCACTGTACTAAAATGGCCCCCACAGTCACTAGAATCTCAACCCAATAAAGCATCTTTGGGATGTGGTGGAACGGGAGCTTTGTGCCCTGGATGTGCATCCCACAAATCTCCATCAACTGCAAGATGCTGTCCTATCAATACTCCAAATAATGGTGATTATAATGGATCTTAAAATATCATAGCCACTGTGGGCAAAAGCCTTTTCACCTTTCCGAATGTCTTTCCCTGTTTGTGTTTTCCCTCTCGTCCACCATCTATTCCTCTTCCCGTCGTTCGGTACTGTTTCAGTGTCCGTTTAAAAACTCACCTGCTTTTTCATAATCTGTTCTTTTCATTTCATATCAGCGGATATAGTGAAAGCTGATCCTGCATCAATGCTTTTATCCTTTATTTCCCTAGTTTTATTCCTCAGGACCGGCGGCTCAGAGCCGAGTTCCTCTGCGCTTAATTGCTCGACTGGTTGCGATCCAGGACAAACTGGAATCAAGAAGTAAATTGGGGGGAAAATGCAATCACCACTTCCCCTCGCTAGCAAAAAAACAGGAGGTCAGCTGTTGTCTAAAAATGTGTAGCGTAACGGGCCAAGAGAGATAATACTAGTGCTCTACTTCTTCCGTTCAGATCGTAATCTGGGTCTCTGGCACTGTCAATGTTACTGTTGCAATACCAGCCAGATAATCACCTTGTTACCACCAAGACATAATCACAATGCTATTATGTTTTATTGAGACTGCGTATGGGAGAAAACATCCTTTATAAAGTTGCTAGAGTTTTACTGGAGCAACGATCCTACACTATCGTTAACAGTCCAGTTTGATAGCTATATCCATAATAGGACTGGGATTTATACTGTAATGTAATAATGAGTGAGTTGAGGCAGGATCATGCTGCTAAACCTCTTTATGTTCATAAATGAACATGGCTACAAGTAACGGCCCTCCTGTGGCTCTTAGTCCTTAAGAGGAATTACCCTTTAGTTTGCTTTGTTTATTAACGATTTAATGGTGCATGTCTGTTTCGTGTTGTGATTTACTTTGCAGCCAAACATTGTGGCACGCTTGATCTTTTGTTATGAGCTGTTTCTCGGAAACGGATGGAAAGTAGGCTGTTTAAGTATGTAATGTTTGTAATTCTGAAATAGTTTGGAACTGGATGAATTGGAGTTTGCACAAAGAGTCAAAACAAAACCCCGGATCAAAAAATCGGACTCTAAAAAGGTACTACTTCTTTTTTTTGGACAAAGTACCATGTTATGTTTAAGGTTTTTTAAACACATTTGTGGACATGTAGCATGTTTCTGAAGTACCTTGGAGTACTTGGGGAGTATGAATCTCGTCTAGTACCATGATACACACACACACACAGCTGAAGTTGGACTTGTGGGTTAATGGATGGGTGGTTTAATTGGAATGGAGGATAACAGTCATCATGATTGTTTTCCATATTGAACTGATTTTAATCTCAATTGGAGCTTGTTGCGTTCTACATCCCCACCCCCGTCCAATCCCCCACCTCATAAACATAATTATAATGACTTTAATGGGACCTTCTGGCCCGGGTGCAATCAGCAAACTCCACTCAATTGCAACCAGCTTTTTGGGTAAACATTGGCAGCGTAGTTCACAATCCCATTTGAGCTCTCTGGAGAGAGACTTCCTTTAGTAGGACATAAACTCAGGGAGGACTATTTCGGACAGGCAGTTGATAATCGAAATGCTGTTTTTTGTTCCTTATAGTTGGGGAATGTAGGTCTTAAATGAAGGTCTGGTACGCATGTAGCTCAGAAACCATAAACTCAGCAGGAGGCTTGAGTTTCACTTGCTAATTTTCCACAGTTGTTGGAAATATCCACAAATATATGCATCCATGCGTACTCCTTGCATGTATCTTTGTATTTGAGTTTACACATTTACACCTGGTGTTTTAATCTGTCTCTTTTGTCCACTTTCAACCACTTCTGTCCCGATTTATTCGAGGCGAGGGTCTATGAGAGGGAAAATGTATGGGTTTTTTTCAGATCTTTCGATTTTAATGGACAAAATAAGCACACCCAATTGAGCGCAACCAGAGACGGGATATCATACGAAGAGCATCAGCTTTGGTTTCTGCTCTGACAGCCGCAAGACCAGCCAAACGCTGTGAGTGCGTGTTAGAAATCAGGAATGGTGATTGGAATGTTTTTCGTCTTCAAACCAAACTTGTGTCTCCAGCCGATAAAGTTTAAATCCCGTCTGTTTAGTGCGTTTCTCGTAATGTTCATGCGTAAGGTCAGAGAGTAGACAGTCTTTTGTGACTGTCCGAAAACATTCGACCACATGAGCGTTTACACTACGAATTTCCACCTGGAATTGGTGAGAGCGTGGACAAGCTTAAAACGTTTTATACCCTGTTTACACCTGTATTTCAGACTCGTCCACTTGTGATCCAATCGACCAAAACTAGTGCTGTCAAACGATTAAAATATTTAATAGCGATTAATCACATTAATGTCACAGTTAACTCGCGATTAATTCCATTAATTCCATAGTTAACTCACGATTAATCGCATTAATGTCATAGTTCTTGCATTAATGTCATAGTTAACTCGCGATTAATCGCATTAATGTCATAGTTCTTGCATTAATGTCATAGTTGACTCACGATTAATCGCATTAATGTCATAGTTAACTCGTGATTAGTCACATTAATGTCATAGTACTCGCGATTAATCACAATTAATTGCACATTTTTGCATACATTTTTACATTAATTGCACATGCTGTGATAATGATAGCTCATAATGATAGCATGCTGTGATAATGAAATCAGGAATGGTGATTGGAATGTTTTTCATCTTCAAACCAAACTTGTCTCCAGCCGATAAAATTTAAATCCCGTCTGTCTTGCGCACTTCTCGTAATGTTCACACGTTAGGTCCGTAGGCAGAGAGTAGACGGTCTTTTGTGGCTGTCCGAACACATTCGACCACATGAGCGTTTACACTACGAATTTCCACCTGGAACTGGTGGAAAGTGGACAAGCTTCAAAACGTTTATACCCCGTTTACACCTGTATTTAGACTCGTCCAGTTGTGATCCAATTGACCAAAACTAGTGCTGTCAAACGATTTAAAATATTTAATAGCGATTAATCGCATTAATGTCACAGTTAACTCATGATTAATTCCATTAATGTCATAGTTAACTCGCGATTAATCACATTAATGTTATAGGTCTTGCATTAATGTCATAGTTAACTCGCGATTAATCACATTAATGTCATAGTTAACTCGTGATTAATCGGATTAATGTCATAGTTAACTCATGATTAATCACATTAATGTTATAGTTAACTCTTGATTAGTCACATTGTCCTAGTACTCGCGATTAATCACATTAATGTCATAGTACTCGCGATTAATCACATTAATGTCATAGTTAGCTCGCGATTAATCACAATTAATTGCACATTTTTTCATTAATTTTAACATTAATTGCACGTGCTGTGATAATGATAGTTCATTTCACAACGACAAAACATTTGACAAATCAAGTCATGTGGTATTTTATGAAAATAAGTCACCCCTGCTTCTCATTGAATATGTAATCTTTTCTAAGGGTACACAGCTGCAAATCTCCAACAACCACAATCTAATTGGCACATCAGTGTCTGCTTTCCATTTCAAAGCAATACATTTTTTAGCTATTACTAACAACATTTCAGCAAGCTTAATAGCTTGTCTGTTTCGGAGGTTAGAGTTGGTAAAATTGCCTAATAAACATACCTGGATCCATTGGAAAATCAGTTCCATGCTATCATATACTTGCACCCAAAACACCTTAACTTTAGGACACATCCAGGTGGAATGCAAAAATGTCCCTTCTTTTGTACCACATCGGAAGCAGAGGCATGAAATGTATGTAATCTAGATGGAGTGTATTAGAATTCCAGGTTGAGGTGACCCCATCTTTACATAATTGACCCCACAGGTCCCCATCTATTCTTACCCCCAAATCCTGCTCCCATCTTCTTTTGGATTTATCTGGCTCATCTAAAGGCTGATTTGAGATCAGAGCTTCATATATTCTAGAGATTGTTTTATATAGTGGTTTATCAGAATAACAGAGTTGCTCAATAAATGTCAAATCTGGTATCTTAGGATAAGCTTAGGATAATGCTCAGGGACTGCAGATGAAATTTAGCTCTATAGCTAATTCTGGGACAGTTTTTTACTGTCCACTGTCCCTGATAAAAAAAAAAAAAAAAATCTCGCAATTGCAGATAACTAAAGAATTCTTTATTACTTGAAATTATATTTATTTTTTAACTGTTCAAATGACATTAAGACATCACCATCAAAGCAATGCTCCAACAGTGTAATCCCTTTGTCTGGCCTTATCTTAAAATGTTTGTTTTGGTGACTCATTGGTAGCAATCGGCTACCCCACAGAGTTGTTTTAGGGGAAAGAAAGTTACCCTGTCCCAGCAGAGACCACAGTTTATACCAAGTCTGGACTGAATGAATAATCATGGGGTTATTAGTTCTTGTTTTAAACAGTTTGTCATCCCATGTATATAAAATACTGACAGGACATTCTTCTTTTAACTCAGATTTCTCCATATTCAGCCAAGAGGGATGGGTGGTATTAGCAAACATCTGAGCTAAGTACATGGATTTAACGCATCTTAAGGCCAGGTGTGAACAGGGCATTAGAGTAAACTCTGTAGACTTACTTCCTCTAGGACACAAACTTGTGGTGGACTATTAGGCAATTGATTGAGTTTAGTGGCTGTTTGTTCCTTATACTTGGTCTTGACATTGGGAATGTTGGTCTGAAATGAAGGTCTGCTGTGAATGTAGCTCAAAAACCATAAACTCAGCAGGAGGCTTGAGTATTGCGATAGCTAACTGTCCACAGTTGCTGCAAATATCCACAAATATACAGGGCATGCATCCATTCATACTCTTAACATGCAATTGCATGAATCAGTGTCCCAACTGTGTAGCATTTGAAATGAATGAGCTTTTTATTCAATACAGGCCTCTAGAGAACCGGAAGCCTGGAGCTTCTTCTCAACCGAGGACGTGTTGTAGCTGTTGAAAGCAAGCGAGAATACCAACTCCTGATCTCCACAGGTCTTTCGTGTTGAGATCTTGAGCGTGTTTAACAGGGTCTCAGGGGTTTGGGTGAGGTTTGTTTACTTTTACTTGCCCATTCGTTCTGCCCCGGCCCGGCACGCTCAGGCATCTGCTGTAATCGATCCAAACGCACTTTAATCAGCAGGTTTGAGGGGCCTCACTAGTAAACGCTCTGCTGCGTAGATGCCCCCCTTCCCGCTTCCCAAATCAAACCCAGATGAAACTGCAAGGCCTGGATTACCGGCAGCTGTACTCAAAGTACCAGCGCGCCAAAAAAGAGGGGGAACGTTGTGTTTACGTTTGGCGTGTGTTGGGTCGACTATACAGTAGTTTCATTTTCCTCCCTCGGTGCTCTTTTCTGCTGTCAGTTCATTTTCTTTTGAGCTACTTTGCGTAGATAGAGCCAGAGCGGGCGGGCAAACGGATGAGTTTTCGGGTGTTGCGGTCACGCTCGGATCTGTTCATGGAGGTCACGTGGGATTCAGATCCCAGGTGTTGAGGTGATGCGGCCACGATTTGGAGGCCGACTGGTGGGTCAGTAGAATCTGCTTTTAGTTTGGTGGAATAAAGACTTTGACAGCAATTGGGTGATAGGGAGCCATTTTTTGTTGGAGACATGGTCTGAAAAGGTTTATGGGGCTGAGGTGGAAAAAGTGGGGCCGCCAAAATGTGGTACAGTACCAGTTTCTCCAGAGCTTGTGTAAACTGTCAAAAACTCACTTGTTTTCCCCCTCTTTTTTACCTGATGACCTCCAATCCACAGTCCAACTCAAACGCAATGGGATTCCAATTAGAGGCCGCATGCCGAGGACTAATAAAGATCTCTTGGGCCTTTCTGAAAGATGAATGTGGAAATATTTGACATCGAGCGGTTAAAATCCCCCATAAATCCCCAGCGTCTTTGTATCCGTCCCACAGGTATTTTCAAAGTGTCTGTGAAATGAGTCCCTTTCTGTGCCTTTGAAAAGGAATAACAAAAAGTAAAAGGAGAATAAAAACACTCCCTTTTCCACCTTTTTTTCCTTGCAAATATGGTTTAAATTAGGAATTTTGTCCTGCTTCCATCCATTGAGCTGTTGTTATTCTTATGTGGCTTTTTAAACTGTCCTGATGATGGTTTGTTGGGTGGGAATTGTTTCGTATTGTTCCTTTTGGGTTTTGGCTGTGTGTTAAACTGATTACAGTATTAGCTTTCTCATTTGTAGTAGCGTGTTTGAAGAGTCGTACAATGTAAATGTAAAAGAGCATCTCCCCGTTGCCCCATATACAGCTATTAATGGCCATGTGTTGAATACATCTTTTCATGATGACATTCAACCATTTACTGTTCCCTTTCTAGTGGATTATACTGTATATCAAAGTACCAAGCATTGGATCAAAAACATAAATATATATAAATTGTGATGCTGTGCTTTATTTCGGAAATTAATTAAATAAAACTTTGTCCCTGCTATATATCCCTCTCTTCCTTTGTATATCTTTTTTCCAAAGTGTCTGTGGGTTGGAACTTGGTTTTGAATAGATTGTAGCTGTGTGTTAAACGGCCGTCCTCCACACACGGACACCAGGACTAGTGTGTTTCACATTAGTGAAATGGTTTCCTGCACTGCCTGGACTACAGTGGCCAATAACTGCTGCCAACACAGAGTGGCACATTAATCACACACACACAGCACACACACACACACACACACACACACACACACACACACACACACACACACACACACACACCAAACTTCTTTTAATATAGGCCTAAGTCAATTTTATCAAATTTGGAAAGTTTGCAACATGGAAAAATGAAGCAAGATTATTGAATCAGTTGAAATGATTTGAATGTAACTTAGCATTTTTAAACTATTTAAGAGCTGAAAGCAATTTGCATGAGTTTTTTTAACTACAGTGGTAAAGTAGACTTCAGTGGCAACCCAACACATACCTAATATTGTCATTTGCGAAAGTGTGTGTATATATATATATATGTATATATGTGTATATATATATATATAGTATATATATAAGTATATATATATATATATATATATATATATATATATATATATATATATATATATAAGTATATAGTATATAGTAAATATACTATATCTAGTGTTGTCGAATGATTAAAATATTTAATCGCGATTAATCACATTAATGTCATAGTTAACTCACGATTAATCAACTAATTGGTCAGCGTTAGCCAACTGTGTTTGGTCGGCGAGCCCAAGCAGTGTGTGCGGCATGCCTGTTGTTTTGTTCCCGGTCTAGCTAGATCCGCTTGCGCTTTTGTTGACAAAGCAACAAAACGTCGTCGCAACACAAGCCATTGAAATGAATGGGTTTCATAGCGCAGCGCCACACATGCCGTGTCCTGTTGCAAAGCATGTGAAAAAACGACAAAGTTTGCTAGCCCAAAAAGACTGTTAATCACGCGATAAAATATAATATAATATAATATACATATATGTTTCTAATTTTAAGGTTCGGTTTTGTGTACAAATCTTGCTTGTCCTTTCTGCTGTGATCTTAGTTTTATTTGATTTTACCCTTTTCATTGTTTTTGACGATAAAAGCATATAGTCACATTCATTCTCCTTTTACCAGCTTTTTTTCGAGTTTTTTTACTAGTTTTGTTTATCAGGTGTCACCTTTATGAGTTTGATCATTCAGACAAGACACCAACAAGAAAAGATAATGTGACGCCTATTCATTTAGCTGTCTACAACTATGCATATGGTTAGTTGCTTTTTATTTATAGTTGCATTTTATTGATTCCATTTAAGGGGTGATGAACTGAGAAATCAAATTTTCCTTGAGCTTTTGACATCTAAGAGGTCATCATATTATAAGAATATCCTGTAAGTTTCAGAACTGAAAACGTCCTTGTTAGTCCAATAAAAGCTTTTATTGACACCAGCCTCAGCAAACGACTCGTTTTTCAAAGTAGGGAACTATGACGTCAAAGAGGATAAAACACCACCCTCGCTGAATAAGATCAACGCCTACTTCAACACGGCCGGTTTAGCCCCGCCCACCGATTCGCGCATTACACACATAGCTAAATAACATAGATGCCTACCTCGTGACGACAAACCGGATCGAGCTACCGAGCAATACAAAATATTCTGCAGTGCCTGGTTGTGGAAGAAGACAATCGCTGCATACGCGAGTGAGTTGAAACTCATTATAATATAATGCAAAACTGTTATCCACTCACAGCAGTGGGCGTTTACTTCCAAGTCTTCAATGCGAGACGCCCATAAAAACTGAGCGTTTTTGAGCTAGGCTTAAAACTAGAGTAGAAAATAGCCTATTACTTATTCATTTTGATGTTTTTGAATGTAAAAGCCAAGCGAACGTCATAAGTTGACCTCAGACAACAATATAATAAAATTCAAAAGCCAGTTCATGACCCCTTTAAACCTCGTTTTACCCTACCGTCCATGTCAGAACAGACCAGCAACCCATTTTGTGTTCGTGACCAGTCGAGAACCACTGATCTGGAGGTAATAATGTGGATTTGCACTCTAATAGATCGTCAAACCCCATGCCATGAAATTGTCCAGCTACTTTTCCATTTTCATCTGTTATATGTCTCTGTAACGTCAAACACAATCACATGTAGCTGCCCGTTTTGCTGGCTAGTTTTCCAGCTTTCAGTCTTTTTCGTTTTCTTCTTTCTGATCCACGTTGTCCTGGATGCATTCACCAGCATTCGCTGGATGTCATTCAGCAGATGTTTATTAGCAAACAAGTTGTGTTTGGCTCCCCAACGAGGTGGGGTTGGGAATGTGATGGGGTTCATTTGTCCATAGAATAACAGGAACGCATTAGTGTCAATAGAACAGACGCTCAATTACACGAGCGTTTATCCCGGGCGTTTGTGGACACACCTGCCCATCATGCTCTTGTTTCCACTGGTCATTAGATCAGACATTCGCAACACACTGCTTTTTTTGGCGAATTTCAGATGACTTGGACTTTCATGTGGAACAATACATCCATGCGGTGGTTATATATATTCAGCTCCTCACGCGTAATGGCCATAAGTCAATCACCTGCTTGCCGTCAGAGGGTGAGCGGAAGGAGTTGAGACTTTAATGAGATTCCCAACTTCATCCAAGTGGGACGTGGGTGGGAAACCAAAGAATTTCCTCATGGCCAGAGCCAAAGAATGAAAAGAAAAGGTGGAGAGGCGCTTTTAAAAGAACAGCAGTGGCCCATTCATGAAGAGTTTTCCTCTCTGTTTTGTTCATTATGCTAAAAGGGAGATTTAAGTGCTTCAACTTGATGTCAGCTTTCAGTAAAGTCAATTAGTTAGTTGGTTTGTGTTCGAACTCGATATGTGTTATGTGTGGTTGAGGATCTTAAGGTCACTGGTATATGAATATAGCTTCATGTTTAATGTGTTTTGCATTTTGATTCAGGTTTTATAATGTGTTTTTACACTGTAAAAAATAAAACGGTAATTTTTACGTAAAAAAACCATTGCTAGAACTTTACGGTCAAAAATACGGTAGCAACGTTATTGGTTTTGCATACTTTTCATATTTTACAGTAGGGATGCTCCGATCGATCGGCCAGAGATCGGTATCGGCTGATCATAACAATTTTTGACTCGAATCGGTACTCACTAACTTGGCCGATCTTACAAACCGATCGCGATTTGATGACGTCAACGCGTGAGGACGTACGTGATACTTATATTGGAGAATGTTTAATTAAACCTTATTTGTTACATCAGACTTCTCCATGTTGGAGTTTAAATGTTTCTATTTATTTTATTCTCTTTAACATTGAACAATGTTTAATTAAACCTAATGAGTTGTATCAAACCACTTCAATTTGTTCTTTTAGGAGTTTAAATGTTGTTTGATTTTTTATTTGTCTATTTTGTCCTGCTCAGACTTGTATTGGACGATGTTTAAGTTACATCAGACTTCTCCATTTTAGGAGACTAAATGTTTATTTTGTCCTCCACAGTATTGGACAATGTTTAAATAAACCTTATGAGCTGCATTAAACTGTTCCATTTTGTTTATTTGTCTTATATTAAGTCAATTAAGCATCGGAATCGGTATTCGTTATCGGCCGATCACCATGACAAGAAATTGGTACTCGGTATCGGCTGCAAAAATCCTGATCGGAGCATCCCTATTTTACAGTAAAATTACATTAAATGTACCATGAGATCCATCACAGTTATTTACCATAAATAGTACGGAAACTTTGTTAACCAATTAACAGTTTGGTCTTTTACCGTTAAAATCACGATTATTTTTTACAGGCTGGTTTACATTTGAGCATCCATGTGCTGATAATGTTATAAGACAGTTTTCATCAGCCTGACTTGTGCAATAAAATAAATGCTCAAAGATTAGCACAAATCACAGCGTTACATCCACATTGGAGCATGATAACAGCACTGTCATGCTGCCGTGTGTGTGTGTTTGTTTGTCTAGCACGCTTCACTACCGCTGTGTACTCGTGAACTCTTTACACACTCTCAGACAAAAACACCGGAGCTTTAACTCCTCTGCACATCTTTGTTCAGGACCTACTGTATAGAAATCAGCAGACAGAGGACGTGCGTGTTTTGTTCAGAGTCTATCACATCCCTCAAGCGCCCACCGTGTCGGATCTTTGTCCAGTTTCCATTTACAGTTACTATTTACTGTATTTTAATTTATTCTCCAGACCCGGTTGTTGTAGTTTTACGTTTTTAATTTTTTTTATGTTAAAGTCCCCCTGTGGTGAAAATCCAGCTTTTAATGTTGTTTATAAGTCTATGTGGTGTTTTTAATATGCTACAACACAAACCATGTGCAAATTCATAAGTCGACATCATTGCTGGGTGTTTATAAAACCAAAGACAGTCTCAAACACACGGTTTGAAATCGCTGGTGTTTCTGACGTCACAAACGACCTTGTAACCAATCAGATCAATAAGTGATCGTCAACCAGTGGATCTCTGAGCTGAGTGAGTGGAGGCGGGGCTCATTTGCATATTCATAGTATCGCGTATACTAAATGAGGCGACGGTGTAGAGTTACATTCAAGCTATTTTAAGGCATTTTTTAACTATGGAAAAAATGCTTAAATATGTCATTTTGGAGATTAAAATGATTAAGTTTAAGGAATAAGATTATTGACTACAGGGGGGTTTAAGTTGTTTTTATTATTATTTATGAATAAATAATCACTATTAATAATATCTATTGCATTTTGTTTTGTTTTCAGTCATTGTTAGATTTAGTTTCCTTTTTTAAAATTATTATTTGTAGTTTAATTTCATAATTTAAAAAAATTTTAGATATGATGGCTGTTGAAGACTACACTAACTAGTAAAACATATTTAGTTTAACGCTTTTACATTTTTTTGTGCACAGTCTACTGTAATTTCTGTCCAGTGACATTTTTTGTTTAATGGAATAGATATATTAGGGCTGTCAAATGATTAATCGTGATTAATCACATCCAAAATAAAAGTTTGTGTTTACATAATATATGTGGGTGCACTGTGTAAAATTATTTTGTGTGTGTAGTATATATATATATATATATATATATATATATATATATATATATATTAATACACACACATGCATGTATATTTAGGAATAAAGTATTATTTTATATATAAAATATTTATATATAATATAAATTATATATAAATCTATATACATATATATATATATATATATATATATATATATAAAATAATTATACACAGTGCACCCACATATATTATGTAAACACTAACTTTTATTTTGGATGCGATTAATTGCGATTAATCACTTGACAGCCCATTATTATTATTATTATTATTATTATTATGAAAATGTACTTAAGTTTAATTAAAAAATATATATTTATATTTTTTATTAGTATAATGAAAATGTACTTTATTTTGTATTTTTGTACCATGAATGTTAGCTTTTATTTTTACTTCAGTTTCATTATGTTTTTGTTAAGGATGCAAACATTTGTCTGGCTGGTCCTTCTCTGTCCCTTATTCTCTGTCTTCCATGAGAAGCGTTTTTGCTGAGACGGCGACCGTTTCACTCTGGCGCTCCTTTAGCTCACTTATGAATGTCTGTCTTGTGTTGCTACGTCTTTTTGTACTTCATATAACACTCTTCTTGTGTGCTAGGAGGCGGTGAGACCACACTGTCCCGAAGCCCACTGGAGAAAAACTGCCCCTCCATTTAAACAAGATGGAAAAGAGTTTAAAAAAGAAAGGCTTCTTTTTAAAGCAGAAAAACCCCTTTCGTAGAGTGTGCACGCATGCACAAACATGACCCGTACTTTTGCAAAACCACCTTACTGGAAGCGGCCCAATAAACAGACACCTATCCATGAGAGCGAGGACGGGAAATGAAAAAACCTGCCTGCAGGAGCTCCAGTGTTGACCTTCCCGCGGTTCATTTTAAATTACATCTCTTCAGAGGTAAAAATGTTGTGGTGAGGATCTGACTTTCCCTCATGCTTCTCTCTCTCTCTCAGGAGATGGATTTAGAAGCTGTTGTGGTCGGGGGGCATTAGGGCTGATCTGCATTTTCCACAGGGGAGTGTTTCGGCGTCTCCCTCTCGGCCCCGCGGCGTCAGGCTCGAGGTGGACGCTGGTATTTGTGCAGTGCGGTGCCACACATTTGCCTCACTTATTACAGATCAGAACAGCCCGTCTGAACCACATACTCGTGAGCCAGGCCGTGCCGCGGGCTGGTGGAGTGCGGCCTTGAGTATGCTGTACAAAACCCCTGTTAAAACTGGATGGAACTGGACATTTTGGGCCTTTTTGCCATGTTTCGAGAGATAGAGATAGTCAAGAGAGGACTGTTCGGTGTGTGCTAGCAGCGAGGCCACACTGTTTCACTTTAGTCCTCCTTAAAACAAGATACATTTACTTGAGAAGTAACACTCCATGCGATATCAAGGCTTATTTTCATACGAGAGCATTTTGTCACTGCACTGGCGGATTGTTTTTCACTTTTTTTATTTTTTTAACTTGTTCATATCGGTGCATTAAAGAGGCTATATGCAGCTTTTTCCCAAAATAAACATAACAATAGCCTTTTTGTTTTACCATTTATGACATCTTGTCCGCTCACAGTGGGTGCACCTATAAGCCTGTATCCTATTTTTCCTATTTTCTGTCGGGTCGGACTTTTCCCGCGCTGTCTGCGGATGTGACGTCAAGCGCGTCCATGTTGCGTATTTTCGCAAGCATCCAGGCGGCGCTACATTTGAAAAAATGCAGCGCGTCAAAAAGCTGGCCGATGCCCATCTTTATGCAAATAAATAAGGTCCTCCTCTATATGAGTTCGCATCTACCTCAGATTTTTTTAGTGTAACAATGTGTTCAGTTGTACATTAACAGTGCAGTCGATGCTATTGTTTACATCAGAGTGCCTTCATAATGGCCGCTCATCCGGGTTACCGCCCAGAACGTGACGTCGGTGAAAACCCTCAGATCACTCTGCCAGCCCACCACTGCTAGTCAGCAAGTAGCCTACACTCGCAAACAGAACACTTATCTCAAACAATATATGTATTTAACTGTTCTTACCTCTGTAAACATAATGTTGACCTCCTTGCAGCAGATGACTTGTGAAGTGTGTACGTATGAGCGCGCGCCGCGAGAGCGAGCAGAAAGGAAGAGCAGTTCTGTTTTTTGGCCACAGGTGTCAGTCGTGAGTTTAAATTTCAGGAAAATGCATGTAGCCTCTTTAAGACAAAACTACTACTGCATTAAAATAATTTTTTTTAAAAGTCTTAATATCTTATGTAGTGTGTGTGTGTGTATATATTAGGGCTGTCAAACTATTAAAATATTTAATCACGATTAATCGACATTAATGTCATAGTTATCTCGCGATTAATCACATTAATGTCCTAGTTTATCCTGATTAATCGCATTAATGTCATAGTTAACTCGGGATTAATCACATTAATGTCGTAGTTAACTCGCGATTAATTGCATTAATGTCATAGTTATCTCACAATTAATCGCATTAATGTCCTAGTTTACTCGCGATTAATCACATTAATGTCATAGTTAACTCGGGATTTAATCACATTAATGTCGTAGTTCACTTGCGATTAATCGCATTAATGTCATAGTTATCTCGCGATTAATCGCATTAATGTCCTAGTTTACTTGCGATTAATTGCATTAATGTCATAGTTATCTCGGGATTAATCACATTAATGTCGTAGTTAACTCGCAATTAATCACATTAATGTCATAGTTATCTGCAAATAATCGCATTAATGTCCTAGTTTACTCACGATTAATCGCATTAATGTCATAGTTAACTCGGGATTAATCACATTAATGTCATAGTTAACTCTGATTAATCGCATTAATGTCATAGTTAACCTGCGATTAATCGCATTAATGTCATAGTTAACACACGATTAATCACATTGTTGTCATAGTTAACTCGCATTAATCACATTAATGTCATAGTTAACACGCGATTAATCACATTGTTGTCATAGCTAACTCGCAGATTAATCGCATTACTGTCATAGTTAACTCCGATTAATCACATTAATGTCATAGTTAACTCGGATTAATCGCATTAATGTCATAGTTAACTCCATATTAATCACAATTAATCACATATGTTTTTATCTATTCTTAATGTCTCTTGATTTCTTTTTCTCACATTATTTTTTCTCATTTTAAAGCTCTTATCAACATGGAAAAGTGGATCGGCTTGCTTTGTGCAAATGTTTTTTATTGAAAACAACATTGCCAATATATTGTGTTCATTTTCACACTAATGTTCTCACTTGCAAATAATCTCTCACACAATGTAACACTGTCCATCAATAAAAGAGTGAAAGAAATACTGACAGAGGTCCTGATATTGACGAGGGGCCGAATAATTCGCATCAGCTATGTGTGTGTGTGTGTGTGTTTGGCCATCATCAAGTGGTGTTTCACACTGGATGATAGCTCTTTGATGATGATAGCTCAGTTCACAACGACAAAACACACTTTGGTCTTGTCAATTGGATCATTTGGCAACTTTTAAAAGTAAAGTTTCCATTCCGAATCTTATTGGCATTCATTTCGGCGTCTCGCGCTCATCATCCACTCAAAACGTAACGTTAAACAACTATTTGGCCAGCTCACAAGCCCAAACAAGTGTGTGTATCTCATACACACACACACACATTAATTCTTTTCGTAGCACTCCACCTCCCCAGCACCACTTGCCTAGATCTGTGTGTATATATATATATATATATATATATATATATATATACACATACAGTATATATATAAATGAGTTTTCATATAGGGTTGGGTACCGAACTCGGTTCTAAATGAGGTAACCGGTTCTGACGTAAACGGTAGTAACCAGACCGAATAAGAATGAAAATTTCGGTGCCTGATTTCGATGCCTGAGTCTGTGGCATGCGGTGGCATGAGGCGCACACACGCAGTCTCTCGCGCTCTCCTTTCCCTCTCCGACGTGCGCGCACTATACGGTTTATTGAAGCACTGTCTGATCTGTCTCGCACGCGCGCTTGCTCGCTCGCACTAGATTCTGGGAGATTTGAACTAATTTGCGATCATCCGGGAGCCGTTATCAATATGCGGGAGACTCCCGGAACGTCAGCTGATACGTTCTGATACGCGAGGGGATTAAACACACGTAAAATGTACACGTGAAATGTTTGGCTGCATTTCACGTGTAAAATTACGCGTCAGAATAACGATTGTCTATGGATATATTCGCGCCGCCTTGACGCTCACCTCGTCATATTATATTAGCGCGCATCATCTGCTCCTCAGAGTCTCTCTGCCGAAAAGCAGCGCGAGATATTTGGCAGTGAACGCAGCGTGTCCCGTTCCCTATTCAGAGAATCATGGGTTACACAGAGACGTTCTCTTTCATATGTTTACTCAAAGCTGTGCATATGCGCAGTGGGAACGAAATATCAAACTGGCTCAAGAGCTTAACTAATAAATGACAAAATAACATGACTAGTTAAAGCAGACAAAACACGGGAACCTGTAGCCATGTCAATATTATATTACCCTGGTAGTAATCTCTATTAATCTCCAGTATAACTACATTGTTTGATATAATATTGTTTTATTTGATATGTAAATATGAACTTTTTTATATTGGCTTATTTATTATTAAAATATGTTACTTGTATTTATATTGTAAGTTAATATTGTGTCCAGTTTGGCCCTGTAAATAAGGGGTATTATTTTTTTGGACAAAGTGTGTGCGGTTTCGTTTTCTTAAGTACCATTTCAAGAACCGTTTAGGCACCGAACCGTTTAAAAAAATACAGAGTAGGTACTGGTATTCAGAATAAAACCCAACTGATACCCAACCCTATTCATATATATATAAAATATATATGTATGTACACAACATAAGTAGTCCATATGTCTCATATACTAGATTCAGAAGGATACGGTTGCTCTTTGTGTGAAGAGACTAAATCGTAAATCATTATTCACTGGCAATCTTCCTAAACTGTCATGTCATTCACAATTGTGTACTTATTTACAGATTAAAAATGACCAGGTTTGACGCAATCGAACCCCTAAACTGAATTGGTTTTCACTTGTTGTAAGCAAAAACGACGTGTTAGTTCGAATTTTGCAATTTCAGAAGTGAAATGGACCCGAAACTCAGTATGTTCCTCGCACAAAGCTACCATATGATTTCAGAAGACTTAAAATACATTGTTGTGTGAGAATAAGCGGACTGAAGATTCGTACTTTTGTGTTTCATGGAAAAAATAACTACATACAGGGTTTGGGAAAACATGACGAGGGTGAGATGAATCTTCCATTTTCCGCTTTAGGTCTGACAAGCTTATACTTACAGGCTTAAAAACAGGGTCTCTGTATTTTCTACATGATTTTTCAGCGATTGTTTCCTTCTTTTCCCCCCATCAATGTCATCCTTGTGCTCAGGTCTGATGGCTCTGCTGGTTTAAACAGCTTGTTAATTGGCCTGACAACATCTCATAAAGGTCATGTGCTTCCTGAGCTGCCATTCAAGCTCTCAGTGTGAATCAGACTTAGAGAGCATGTCAATGTCCAGACTCTTCCTGTAATTAAAGTCAAGCACATGCGCCTCTGAATTACCGCCTGCTCTGTGTGCCTGGATGTTGAGCGTCTGTTTGTTGTATGGAGCTGACGTCCCGTTTATGAAGTGGTCGTATGGCGCTTGCTGGGGGTCACGGCGGTCAGAGGTCACGTCTCCTCCTGGATCACGCTATAAGACGCTCTTTATGAGGAGCACAGCGTGGGAGGGCCAACACATTTGTTGAGTTTGGGATTTAACTAGATTTGATGTTACGGCCCACCCACGGATGTGTTATCGGAGTTTGTTCTGCTTTGTTTCGCTCAGAAATGATTGAATCTTAGAAGATCCCTTTAACTGTTGCGTGCATATGGAAAAGTTCTTATGATCTAATAACTATATTTGATAAACAATATTATTAATCGATAAAGTTCTGTCTATTTTCAAACAAAATTACTCTTCCTGAAGTGGAATATGTGCTTTAAATGAAATATGGACAAACCTAGTTCCTTTTTAGTGAATTAAAACACACCCTAGGAATCTTAGTGACTTTTCAGACATGAATACCATCTAATATTTGCAGTGTTGGGTGTAACACATTACAAGTCACGTGAGTTAAGTAATCAGATTACTTTTTTAAAAGTAATGAGTAAAGTAACGCATTGCTTTTAAATTTACATTAAAATAGGTAATTTGTCATATAAATTTTTTGATAAAAAATACACAAAAAACACAGTAATATTGTGAAATATTATGACAATTTAAAATGACTTTTTTATGTTAATATATATTATTTAAAATGTAATTTATTCCTCTGAAAAAAAGCTGAATTTTCAGCATCATTACTCCAGTCTTCAGTGTCACATGATCCTTCACAAATCACTCTAATATGATGATTTTATGCTCCAAAAACATGTATGATTATTATCCATGTTGAAAACAGTTTTTTACATTTTGATTTCAGGATTCTTTGATGAATAGAAAGTTCAAAAGAACAGCTTTTATCTGAAATGGAAAGATTTTGTTACATTAAATACTACCCTTTAAAAAGTTTAGGGTCAGTAAGAATTTGTATTTTATTTTTTGGGGAAATAAATAAGAAATCAATACTTCTATTCATCAGAGGATGAGTTACATTGATCAAAAGTTACAGTAAAGACATTTATAATGTTAGAAAAGATTCTAATTAAATAAATGCTGATCTTTGAACTTTCTATCCATCAAAGAATCCTGAAATAAAAATGTAAAAACTGTTTTCAACATGGATAATAATCATACATGTTTTTGGAGCATAAAATCATCATATTAGAGTGATTTGTGAAGGATCATGTGACACTGAAGACTGGAGTAATGATGCTGAAAATTCAGCTTTTTTTCAGAGGAATAAATTACATTTTAATATATATTAACATAAAAGTCATTTTAAAATGTCATAATATTTCACAATATTACTGTGTTTTTTGTGTATTTTTTTTGTAAAAAAAATTGCAGCCTTGGTGAGCAGAAGAGACTTCTTTTAAAAACATAAAAAATCTTACCGAACCCTAAACTTTTGACCGGTAGCTGTATATATATGCAATTATCTAATCAGCCAATCACATGGCAGTTGCTTCAATGCATTTAGGGGTGTGGTCCTGGTCAAGACAATCTCCTGAACTCCAAACTGAATATCAGAATGGGAAAGAAAGGTGATTTAAGCCATTTTGAGCTTGGCATGGTTGTTGGTGGCTGTGACAAACCCACCGGGTACCACTCATCACTATAAATAGGAAAAAAATGCTACAGTTTGCAAGAGTTCACCAAAAATTGGACAATTGAAGAAGACTGGAAAAATGTTGCCTGGTCTGATGAGTCTCGATTTCTGTTGAGAACATTTCAGATGGTAGAGTCAGAATTTGGCGTAAACAGAATGAGAACATGGATCCATCATGCCTTGTTACCACTGTGCAGGCTGGTGGTGGTGGTGTAATGGTGTAATGATGTTTTCTTGGCACACTTTAGGCCCCTTAGAGCCAATTGGGCATTGTTTAAATGCCCTGGCCTACCTGAGCATTGTTTCTGACCATGTCCATCCCTTTATGGCCATCATGTACCATCCTCTGATGGCTACTTCCAGCAGGATAATTCACCATGTCACAAAACTCAAATAATTTCAAATTGGCTTCTTGAACATTTTTAAAGAATGCTTTCAGCACCTTGTTGAATCAATGCAACATAGAATTAAGGCAGTTCTGAAGGCGAAAGAAACCAGTTCTGAATAACAAGTATTTGGTTTTCAACCCCAGTGACTTTGCACTCTTCAGGCGTTTTTGTATTTCCGAGTTGGACACTCAAAAGAAAGGAAACCTAAAGGTGAACACAGTTGGAAAATGAAGAACAGACCCATTGTAAATCCCCGTCGAGTCCCATCTTAGACTGAGGTAACCAAAGACGTGTTTGTGTGGTCCAAGACAGCTGCTTCTGAATCCCCCTCAAGCTTTGTCAGTAAGGGACAGTAAAGATACATGAACACACACATCATCTCTGCGCTTACAGCTGAGATATTGTTCTTTCATGAGCAGAAGCGAAGACTGCAGGCTGTGTTTTTGGGCACGCTGCTCTGACTGTCACGCTCTGAGCCCCTCTGAGCTTTACCACTTTATGAGGCCTATGTTTACACTTTCACAAAGTGTGTGCGTGTGTGTTCTCCAAGTCACCCGCAGTGCAAAAATGTGTGTCCTCGGGCTTCTTGTTGTAATTCAAGGTAGGCAGTGGCGTTGAGTTCACATCCTCTTGCCCTTCACAGTATTTTCTTTTGTCTATAAATTTTTCACTGACAAGACTAGAACGTTTGTTAATGAACTAGCCATGCAAAAAAAAATGTATAAGGTCACGTTGTACATTAGCAAACACCAGCCTGTTCACGTAACAACTGTAAAAGAAAGAGTTTTGGAGGTTTATTTGATAAATGTACAGCAATATGATGTTAATTTAACGGGAACATCATACAACAAGGTTCAGTTTGTTAACTTTATTTAAAGGGATAGTTCACTTTGAAATTAATTCTTGGTAATGTTTTATCTTACCTCAAGGGCATCCAAGATGTAGGTGTCTTTGTTTCCGCAGTATTTTCAATTTTGATATTTTTAGGTCAAACCGTCGTAAGTCTGTCAGTCATATAATGCAGGTCTATGGTCACCACCTCAAAGAGCATGCACAGAGAAGTCCAAAATTAAACATGATTTAATGACTGTAAGTACACATTGTACAAATGTAAGTACACATTGATGGCTCAAGACACTAAAACGAGCCGGTTTGTGTGAGAAAACGAACAGTATCATATTGTTTTTACCTCTTGTAACCACAGCCACGCCCAACTGATCTGAGGGCGCGGGCGCTTTCTGTCTGTGGTTACAAGTGGTAAAAAAGATATAAATACTGTTGCGTTTTCTCACACAAACCGCTCGTTTTGTATCTTAGGCCATTAATGTGTACTTACATTTACGAGTCATTAAATCATGTTTTAATTTGGACTTCTCTGTGCATGCTCTTTGAGGTGGTGACCATAGACTTCCATTATATGAAAAATTGAAAATACTGCGGAAACAAAGACACCTACATCTTGGATGCCCTTGAGGTAAGATAAAACATACCAAAAATTCATTTCAAAGTGAACTATCCCTTTAATGCACTGACATTAAAAATCATGTCTTTTATAAATTTTGATTTTAGTTTTAGTTAAGCCTTGGAAAATAGCTTAAATATAATAAGTTAAAAGTCCCTTCTGTGGTGAAAATCAAGCTGAATCAGTTTCTGGTTGAAAAATATCAAATATTAAAGCAATAGTTTCACTTGCAATTGTACAGTGTATCCTATGGTAAAGACCGAATGGATCAGGTGTTCTGAGCTGGTGCGAGTGAGTGGAGGCGGGGCTCATTTGCATATTCATAGATAAAGTTTTAGGGGGTTTTTATATTTAATTTCAGTTACCAGTTATTTTATGGATATTTAACTTGTTTTTTTATGGTTTTAGTTTTACTTTTAGTGAACTATATAATAGCCCTGCATTGGACTACAACAAAATGGGTTTGTTCTTCAGGTGGTCTTTAACAGCCCTGAGGCGAAGCTAGTGATAATTAACTTATGTTTAAATGTCTCTTTTGCCAAGAACACATTCCTCGCCCAGAACCGAGGCTGAATCTGTTCTCGGCACAGCGAGTCTGCTGATGTAGGTGCAGGTCATTAGGTTGCGAGACGTAATAAACATTGACTAATGGGGTTGTGTCATTTGTTTTCGGTTCAACTTCATGAGCTCACGCTTGCTTCATCTCGCCTGGTGCTGATTTGCATGGAAACCTGTGAGATAATGCTGATGTGTGAAAAATGAAACACTTGAATTTTCTTGCTTGTCTTTATTCTAGAGCACGGTCTGTGGGTTGACGGTGCATCTAAGGATCTCCGTTTTGGGCCAAACACGGAACCAAATTGAGAACGAATGTCTGATAATGAAAGCCAGGCTTGTAGAATGATCTGGCATTCCCACGCTAGTGTTAACACATTTATACACACGCTGCGGTCTTCCAGGTGAGTCGGGTGTTGCGTTGGATTCCAGAGATGGACTACGCCTCGAGTTGGCAGCAGTGCTGAGCTTTATTACGTGTGGGCCGTTAATGGTTTTATTCCTTGAGTCATTCCACCCTTTTCCAGCAGTGTTTCTCTGTATCCTGACAACAAACACCAGCAAATCACTCTCGAAGCATCCTTTATTATTGTGTGTGGAAGATGTTGGACAGGCATTAGTGATTGAGAGCAGCTGTCTAGATAGCAGACCATCCATTCAATCGAATTATTATTATTATTGATTTAATTTATTCATAATGTTACACTTCACATTTGTTCATAATACTCATTATTTATTTATGTATTTATTTATTTAACATTTTATATATTTATTAAACATTAATTGGTTTTATTTATCAATTAATATAAGTTATTATATATCTATTAACATTTAAATGTACTTATTCATTTAATTTGTATATTAACTTTTATTTATTATTATCTATATTATTATTTATTGAATTTATTTAAAAAATGTTTATATGACAAACATTTGTTTATTCATATTACATAAACTAATCACATTTATATACATATTTTACATATATATATATATATATATATATATATATATATGTATATATATATATGTATATATATATATATATATATATATATATATATGTATATATATGTGTATATATATATATATATATATATATATATGTATATATATATATATGTATATATATATGTGTATATATATATATATATATATATATATATATATATATATACCCATTAATTTAATGATTAATGTAGTTATTTATTTAATATACAAGCTATTTTAATTGATAATTCTTGTTTCTGTTTTATTATTATTGATTTAATTTGTTAATTTATATTTGTTCATAATAATACAGCAACTAATCATTTATACAACTTATAAATATATTTAAATATATAGTATTTTAAACCTAAGAAATAAACAATAACCGATATTAGTGAGTGATGTAAATGTATTTTTCATTGTTAGTTCATGTTACCTAAGGCTTTAACTAATGCTAACTTTATTGTTTTTAAGTGTTACCAATTTAATTACGTTTTTATTTAAAGCAAATAATGATCAAATTAAACAAAGCCATAAAACACTATATATATATATATATATATATATATATATATATATATATATATATATATATATATATATATATATATAGTGTTTCATCTCATTCATCTCATTTCAGGCTCATTTTGTAAACCTTTGTCTGCTAAGTGGACATCTCACCAATCCCATGTCCAGCATTCATCCCCCCATTTATACAGAATGCTGAGGTTTGAGCAATAGTATCCCAGTTTGTTATCTGTCATCTTCTTCATTCCTCTCCATTGTTCAGTTAAATCCCTCATCCTTCTCTTTCACTCTACTTACATTTGTGGTCCATCATATCCACATGCCTCATGCAGAGCTCTGTGTTCACTACATTCTTCTGTCATTATTCTTTAATTTTCTCTATTTTTCTTCATCATTCCAGTCTTCCCGGTCCCCGTCTTCTCTATCTCCAATGCTAGTGTCAGCATTCTTGTGGTCCGTGGCCCGGGGCCGGATTCAAACCCTGTGAGAGGCCAATCCAGACGGCTCATGTGCCTTTCAGATACTCAAGAATCTGATGTAGCAACCACTAGGCTATATATATGAGGGGAAATATGTCTTTATTTCAAAGATGTTTCGATTTTCGATATCTTCAAAACAACTTGAACTGCTGTTGAACTGGCCTGTGTGGTTTTGCTGCAGAAAATCTGATAAGACCTGAAGACAGTCCCCCCAATGACTTTCCACCACTTCCCTTCATCACCCGTCGTCTGATATCATTGGTCTGCTAAAGGCTTCCCCATGCTGGAGACGCCGGTTTCGATTCCCAATTCGGAGCGGGTCTGAGTAGGACAGATTACATTTGGTGCCGTGACCCGGATGGGAGTGATGTTTAGGGGGTGAGTGTAACGGAGGCAAGCTAGTAAGTGCTGTTTGTGTAAACCTCACTCCTCTGATCTAAAGAGGCGCACTGGTGGCTAAAGCTAAAGGCATCCCCACGCTGAAGATGCCAGTTTGATTCCCGATCGGAGCAGGTTGAGTAGGACAGATTACATTTGGTGCCGTGACCCGGATGGGAGTGAGGTTTAGGGGGGTGAGTGTAACGGAGGCAAGCTAGTAAGTGCTGTTTGTGTAAACCTCACCTCCTCTGGTCTAAAGAGGCGCAATAGTGGCTGAAGCTAAAGGCTTCCCCCACACTGGAGAGCGCCGGTTCAATTCCTGATTCGGAAGCGGGTTGAGTAGGACAAGATTACATTTGGTGCCGTGACCCGGATGGGAGTGAGGTTTAGGGGGGTGAGTGTAGAGGAGGCAAGCTAGTAAGAGTTGTTTTTATAAACCTCACTCCTCTGGTCTCAAGAGGCATGCTAGCAAGACGCTAGAGACTGTGATCTTAAGCTCCCTTTTCGGCGATCCTTTTCTGAGGCCTGCACAGATCTGCTATGCTGCTGCTGTTGGTTATTGCCAACACATACATGACACGCTGCTGTAAACAATTAAGGCATGCTTACAATATAGCGCGCATGAATTACTCGTAGCAGATCTATACAGGTGGAGCTAGGGAAGGTGGAGAGTTTCTGAAAGCTTGCTGCAACTGCAACAGCAAACACTTACCAAGCATTTGGTGTTGCAGCGATATCACACCTTGGAACAATTGGAAACACTTCAGGAGTTACAAAGTCGTTATTTGATTGGTTGAATTCTACAAAATTTCTGAGTGGACGTGTGTGTTGCATTCTTTAATGCTTTAGTGATGCCAAACCCCCTCATGGAAAAAGAAAGACGACTGTGACAATGAACGCTAATCAGGATCAGAAGTATGTGAAGAATGTGAAGTTTGCAGCGTAGATTCTTTTAAATACGTCCAAGAGTTTTACACGCTGGTCAGTTTTTTTGGGACATCAACATTACATTTTCATGACGAACTGTGATTGGTTGCTTTACATGTCAGTCAGATGTCCTCTTTGACAAAAGAAGGCTACCATGAGTCCAGACCTTCTGCCTTCAGTCTACATTAACTTACTTTAACTATCTTGACCAATAAGATTCTCTTCAATTTGAATATATGGAGTAGGATAGTTTGTTTGTTCACTTTAACAATTCACTTTATTTGTTTAATGTGGCTCAAATGTTCTGGAGCGGGTTGTACGGTTGGTGTGCCGGTTGTTTAGCAGATGAAACATTTTAAAATATGCCTTTGTAAAAAGTTTTCAGTGTACAAAAAGCTGCGGAAAACATAATCTGTCATTTTTAATTGATATCATCAAATGGACTGGACTAAGGATGCATAATACATCAGTACCTTACTATGTCACTCTACCTTATCCATTATCTCATTTTTTTTTAAATTAGTAAATATTATGTATAATTGCATATATAGTATTTCTAATGGGCTCTATGTCACGGCGGTATTTCCGGTGAAGGTTTAAGGATGCTCGATGACTTTCGCGATCGTAGAGTCCAATGCAATACCGAGAATTTATATTGAATTTTATAGCATGGTTATACTAAAGAAACGTTAGACACAAAAACAGATAAAACAGACACCCCTCGTTGTGTTTATGCTTCTTTTTAAAATTATTTTAAATAAACATAACTATATATAAAATGACATCTAAACGCATGTACGTTTCATTTCAAAGACGGGAGGACAGTAAATTTTGAAGACTCTGCCATAATCCCGTTTTCCTCGGTTTTCCTCCGCTTTAATCTACACAACCGGAAATGGACGAGCATCCTTGCGTCAAATGCGGAACTTATGCGTGCATATAGCCCATTGTGTGATAAATTATGGCAAATATTTGACCTTTAAAATCACCTTTATGAACTCTTCAAGAGCAGTTTCCCTTTAAAAGTGAATGCTGGTCAATCGCCATTTTTTCCACTTTTAAAATCGATCACTACTACTATTATTAATAATAAATAAAACACTCAGTGCATCAGACTATTTAATTCAGTTATTAGACAGTTTATTTAATTCAATTGCAGTCTTTGGTTTGATAATCACACTTTATTGTAGGGGTGTAAAAATATATAGTGTCACAGTATATCGCAATACCAAAATGCAACAATATGCATCATGGATTTTTTGTATAGTTCACCCCAAATAAAAATTTTCTGAGTTTTAGTGTCAGAACTACATCAAACTACTATATATAATGTTGAATATAATGTATAGTAATGCAATGGGGCATATTTGTGGGTCCTGATAATGCCAGATGTCTGATGTTACCAGTAAAAAGTGGCCTACATTAGTTTAAATATACAGTGTTTATACAGTGTTAGTTTAAATATGTTTAAATATACATATTCATCTAAAATAATTCTGTTTTCAGCTTCAGAATCATGAAGATTTTTACTCTAGGGTCACTATTGTCCTGTGCATTGGGTTTCCAGCACCAAATCCAAGCCTATTTATTTAGCACCCACAATGTAAAACCAAATTTATATCTTGTAGAATCGCAATAATTTTCGTATTATGAGTTCAGTATCGTGATATGTATCGAAATCGTGACATGAGGGTATCATTACACCCTTACCATATTGTGATAATTGTGCAACCTGTATTCATTTATTTTGATTATACATTCGATATGAATAATTATTAGCTTTTCATCAACATCGAACCCCCTCATAAATCTCAGTTTGGGGAACCCACGGTCTTACGTGATAAGGTTAATACTCTAGTTTTATGTAAAGTATGGTATTAATGGCAAGAACGAGGCATAACACAGGAAAAACAAATGTGAGGAGGAACCTCTTTTCCTAAGACACACAAATCTATGTTAAGCCCGGGCATCATCACCCTAGAACAGTATGAAAACAGCATGACAAAAAAAGAAAGAAGAAAAACAAGGAGCAGAACAATATTTACTCAGCAGTAATTTTCTGTGGAATTTTTTGGAAGATAATTTGAAAAAGTCAGCTCGGGTGTCTACAATAGGCCCTTTGAGCAGCTCAGTTTGAGTCTGGCTTTGGCGTTCAGCCAGAGAACCAGCTCTCTTAAAATCACAGAATAAAGGAGACCTTTTGTTGAAAAGCTGGAAAGCAGACGCACACACGTTCAGCTACCCACTCCCGCCTGTTTCTCCTGTGACTGACGTGTGCTTGTACGTTTCGCTGGTCAGATTTGCCTCCCTCTGATGTCTTAGTTATCGTTCTCTCACTTTGAGTCGATAGGTATTGCTGTGTGAGAGTTTCTGTTGTTTTTATTGGTTTGACATGATCGCGCTCATTACTAATGGAAATGCTATTAGTGCTGGACAGCGGTGGGCTGTTTTATGTGTTTGTGTTGTTAAACGGGTTTAATATACAACAGATTGCAGCTGGATGGTTGTAGATAAGCAGACTTTGGAAGTAGTGCAAGCTTTTGTTGCGAAACTCATCCAAATGTACCTGTAAAGCAGGTGGGTGGTCAGTAAAGGATGTGCGTAATAACAAACAATTCTCATTATGTTCAGTCCAGTGACGTAGATGGAGGGAAAACTGCACCTATTAGATTTGGCAATTGTTTGGTTTTAATAAAAAAATCCCCTTTTTACCTCAGGCTTTCTCCATAAAGGGAAAATATATTACCTTTCCCTGGCACTCAAATCCTAAAATTCCTCATAAAAGCTTTGTGTGGTACGTTTGCAGATGGCATATAGGATGCTAGCACTCTTTCTCTCTGTGTTCACATTTATTTTCATCTATTAAGTCTTACCGAAACACAAAGACATACGTAAACCTAATTGACTCTGCTGCTAATCAGACCAGCTAGCTTGAACGAAAAACAGAAGTTTTTTTTTTATTTGTTTTATTTGCAGCTTTTTGAAAATACCATCATACATATACACACATCTCCATATAGACAAAAAAGGTATAAAAAAGAGCTTCCCAAATGAAACAGGGAAAATTAAAGGCAGATCTTACAAAAATATTCACAAATATTTTCAGTACTTCATACTGCTGAGATATTTTCCAGTTTGAATATTCCAAGAACAACAGAAATAACTTCTTTTTTTTTCACAATTTCATTTTTACATGTTTTTTTGGAAACATCATTTGACAGGTTGTAGAACAAGTGCTAAAATAGTAACACATTTCCTCACAGAGGTAAATCAGCACAGCTCCCCACTGTCTCAGTTTGGCATTTTGCAGTAAACTTTACCTTTTAAAAATCCACAGTATCTGTGGCTTAAATTTCAGAATGATCAATGAGTGATCAATAGCGGCCAGGATCTCAGTCATTTTTAGGTTGTTTCATGCTCTTTCGTTGTGTCTTGCACAAGCTCTGGAGAGTTGGCAGTTGGAGTGTGTGTTTTAGCTAATGCTTCGAGCTAGCCAAAGAAACACTTTAGTGTTTTTGAACATATTAATCTGTAAAAAACGGTGTTGACTGCAAGTGACAACAAGACGAAAACTCTCTGCTGAGTAGCATGTAAATAGTGCAATGGCTAATTTTGCAAACTGACAGAACTACGTTTTGAATAGTGATATAGGAAACAACCCCCTTTTGGTATATAAATAAATATTTGACAAATATCCCACCAATTTGTAGCTTCCAATAATATATTGCAAGACTTTTATTTTTTAAACAGAACATAATGTATATTAATCTGCATTTCAATCAACCATTTCCATTTAACTTATGTTTTGTCTCTTTCTGTGAGGAATTAGGGGCTAAAATATAGAGGAGGGATTTAGTTTCAACTTTCAAGTCTGAATAGACTTTTTACTGCTTAGACTGTCTGACATTTCTAAACTAAAGCCTTTGATTCACTTGGTGGTACAAGTACATTTTAATCTTCTAAGTTTTTAATCTGGTGTTTTGTCTGCTTTTAAAGTCACAAGATATGGGGGAAGAGCAGCCGCCTGGTAACAGTCATATATGTGTACAAAAACATTTACAAGAAAGGTACAGATATAAAACAAAGAAACAATGCCTATCAGTTAGACTAAGCATCATACGAGTCAGCCTTGTTACTTAAGAAGTCAATATCTTCAATTGCCTACACAATTGTAGGACTTGCGGTTCACAGTTAGTGCAGCTCCTAAGAGTTGCACACGGGTGCTACACATCAATATTTCGCCTACATTTTTTTTCAGTCAGCCTTATGTCCATTTTATGACTGGCAGCCATTTTACAATTTTAAAAGATCTTTGGTTGAAAGATTGGCTTGTGGAGTCTTTCCATTTCGCAGATGATAAAAGGCACTTAAGAGGATGTCATTTTGACAGAAATGTCCTTACAGGATTGCACCAGGAATCACCTAAATCCCACTGTCTTTTTACAAAGAGCTGGTGGCTGCTCTTACTGTCCTCTGTGGCAACCTGTAAAGCAGTATAATTCATGCTTAAGCATGTAACCAAGTCACAAAACGTTTGCAATTATCAGAAATACGAGGGTTTCAAACTGTTCATGTTGTTGTTCGCAGTACAGTGATCTTGCATGAGGGGCACCTCGTAGTCCAAGCTACCATTCTGCGCAGTTGATGGACATGATATAATCTCTTGCTTTTGGGGTCAGTGCCCCATTGTCCATACCCTCTAGCTCCAGCTGTGACGGATCACATTCTAAGTCCAGGTGTCCCTTTGATTTCTTTTTGTGCATGTAGCAAGCTACCCCAACAGCCACAGCTATTAGGACTAGCAGAAGAAGGATGGCGACTGCAGGAATGAGCATCGTAGTGAGCTTTGGGTCCTCCAGTCGTGCTCCAGTGGGAGTTAGCTGCTGACTGACCGTCTGGGCCTCTATGCATACACGATCCAAGCCCCCAGGTTCTCCCAACGGACTGGCACATACAGAATATGTAGAGTTTGGCTGAAGTCCACGTAGCGTGTACTCCGGATAAGAGGGTGGAACGTTGAGACTGCTTGGGACGTTTATCCAATCCAGAAAGGTTCTTGTAAGTCAACTTTACACCACGGATATGTGGGCGCATATCGAATGTACCGGTGAAGGTCTAAGAGTATAGAGGAGCTAGTTACCACTGTTGCAGTTATTTCAGGTTCTATAGTGCCGATTACTGTAGGGGAGTCCTCATGGGGTGGTGTTTTTTTCTCATTTTGACAGTATGTCCCTGATGTCCCTGGTAGACAAATACATTCCAAGTGCCCTTCGTTGTCCAGCCAACATGTTCCTCCATTTAGACAGATATTGGTTGGGCAGAAGGTTGATCTTAGGTCTGGGTCAATACTAGTACTAGGGGTTGGAGGTGGAAGATCATTGTCGGTTTCCGTAGAGGGGTTATCACTAGGTTTGGCAGGGAGGACTGCATGTGTTGTACTTGGTAAACTGGTAACTGGAGCTGGCGGTACTGCAGTGGTCTTTACTGTCCGAGTCGTAACGGTTGTGGTAATCGGACATCCGAATTCTCTGTGCCCCAGTCTCTCCAGCACCTTCCCAGAGTTAAAAGGAGGAAAGTGGCAGCGAGTCTCTTCCGTCCTACCCAACTGAATTCGCTTGTTTTGCAGCCAACTAGGAAACCAAGCCAGGTTGCAAAGGCAATTGAAAGGATTTTCTGCGACAGCTAGCCTTTCTAGGTGAGGAAAGAGCTGGGATAAGATCTCTGGTAACCCTTGCAAGCTAAGATTGCTAATATCCAGCTCCTGAAGCTCTGAAAGTTTCTCAAAGTCTTCCCATTTGATAGGTCCCATTGGATTCCCAGCCAAACTGAGAGAAACCAAGCCCCTTGCTTCCCGCAAAACTCCTGGAAAGCTTGTTAACTGATTGTTGGAGATGTCAAGCTCATGAAGGTTCTTGAAGCTTCCTAAGAGCTCCTCGTTTAGACTGCTAAGCCTCAGCCCACCAAGTTTCAGTGACTCCAACTTGGGTGTCTGGAGGTCGTCTGGACCTGGCGAGGGGATGCTGTTAAACCGTAAGTCTAGCAGAAGCAGATGGGGCATTTTCAGAGCAGGCATTGTTGTCAGTTTGTTTCCTTGCAGCTTGAGCTCCAGAAGCTGTTGTAGTCCATCAAAAGCAGCAGGATGTATGTACTCTATAAAGTTGCTGTAGAGATATAGCCTCTCCAAAAGTTCCAGTCCAGCGAAGCTGTCCTTGGATATGTGAGTGATCTGGTTGGCCGACAGGTCCAGATTTTGGAGAGAGGACAGGGGTTCAAACACGCAATCTGGAAGTTCGGTCAACTTGTTCTGACTTAGATCCAGCATCTCCAGGCGGTCCAAGTCGAACAAAATCCTCTTGGGAAAGGGACTGTATGCCGTTTTTGAACACATAGAGATTCTTAGTCATTGTGGGTACTTCGCTGGGCATTTTAGTGTCTTTGCGGCTAAAGCAGAAGATGGAGTCTTGGACCGGGCAGGCACAGTCCTTCGGACAGGTGTCGGCCAATACTGGGGATAACAAGAGCTGATAGAAGAGGAGGGGCAGCAGTAGAGGGAGGAAGAGCTTCATGTTGCTGCCTTCACATTCACCCCTTCAAGCCTGCAATGTAACAAGAAAACCAAGTAAACATTTGCTCAATCAACTTCACAATGTATTTTTTGACTTTGAAACAATTAAACACAACAGCATGACACTTAAAATTTGTCAAAGTTTAGGGATGGCATGAATCAACAACTGAAACTTTAAAGTCATTTGCAAAGAGTTGAGTACTTGATAAAGTGACTCTTTTGTTTTGTATTGCCTCTCAGCAACTCTCTGCAATACATGCAGTGTTTTTTATGAGGTCAGTCTTTTTATGTGGCAGAGTAAAAGGGTTGCTTTAGACCAAGTGCTTTCAAAGGGTGATCAAAGGCGAGATCTCTTGACATGGTTGTACTCAAACAATAGTGATGTACATGCCTGCTGGACCCTTACACTGGAACTCAGGGTGATGTTTGTTGACCGTATTTTTCTTTGTTGATCCAACAAAACTTTTGAGTTTCAAATGGTTGACCACAAACATATGGTATATTGAGGTATTTTATGAAGTCTCTTTCACCAATGGTTGAATGTTATATAATAATTGCCCTTATGAACGTCGTCTATCCTGCTTTGTGCATCATTCCACCCACAAGCCATCTAATTGCAACTGTTAGATTAACATTTAGTTCCATCATAGTTTACAGCACTGAATCATTGTTGCACATTGGCTAATAAATGACGTGTCTTTCTACAAACATTCAGTCATTTCATATTCAGTCATTTTATATTTAGATCCAGAAATGCACTGATTTACGCCAATAACAGTCAAGCAAACATTTTTTGGGACCTGAAGACCTGACCTTGAACACCAGACAGATCTCATCAGATGAGCTCAGACACCTTTAGGGAGGAACGTGAGAGTCAGGGAGGAGACCGAGAAAAAGAAAGATAAAGGGAGACTGAAGTGAGCTGGGGAAACGGTTTATCATCTCCTGTGAGATCAGTCGCTGCAGTATCTGGCCTTGAAAGAAGGGGTGGAGTCGTTTCGTTCCCCCTTAAGATATTCCTCCTTCTGTTTCTCTCCTGGACAGTGTGTGGGGTTTCTTGTTAGAAGTTCATGCTGAGGTTAAATTGTCTCACTCAGTTTTATTGGACAGTACAGAGAGGTAGTAGGATCATTATGTTCCCTCCTGCTGCATTATTGAAGCATCACTCTCAATGCCCTGCTGGTGATCCCTGCACTGTTCTGCAGTTATTTAACCAAGTTAAGTATTTTATTTTGTGTTAGCTGATAGAAAGTTGTTCGTTTTGTTGTGAGGTCAATTTTGGAAGTCATATAGATATGAAGTATCTTTATGTAAACTTTGTAGCCTGACACACCTCACAATACCACTATGTAGGTGTTAAGGAAACTGTTATTCTCACGTCACGTCCATCAGCAACACATATGGTTTCCTATAAATACATTTGGAGAGAGAGAGATGATTTGCCTGTCTTTTACCATTTTCTTCCCTCTATGTCTAAAAAGCAGTGGAGCAGGTTTAGACATTCCTGTTGCTCTATCCCATTGACTTGCTGGCTGTGATGCAAGTGTCTGTCTTTAGACAGTGGGTTTAGTTGACGCTCTGTGCAAATAAAGCTGGAAAAAAGGCTCCACTACTGCCAAGCACACGCATATTTTTCTGAAACTAATCCTCTGCTTATTACGTGTGCTCTGTTTGGTCTGCCTGCCTTTTTTTCCTATTTAATGAAACGTTTTCTCTGCACAAAAGCAAAAAAATGTGTCTGAAATGCCAGTACTTGGAAAGAAGATCACACAGGGTTCAAAAGGACATGAAAGAAAGTGCTTTGTTATGTTCGGGCACTGATATTGATTCACTCGCATTGGCATTGCACTCTCTGACATGTTTTGGCACCGTACACGTGTTGTTCGTGTAATGAGCTCTAGCTGTGATCTATCTAGTTGGAATGATGTTGATCAATGAGATCTTACAAAAAGGGTGGGTGAAAAAGTAACACGTTTCCTCCACCAAAATGCTCTCGCTGGTCTCCGTTCAGCGATGCGTAACGCTTTGAAGTCCGGGAGACCTGATTAGTTGTTTTACTTGAGGCAATGATGGAAAAAACACGCAGACCTTCCAGATAACCTGATAACAGGTGGAACGCTGTGGCTTATGGGAAGTTAATCATGAGGGGGTTGTAGGTCACCGCCGTCCCATGGTGTTTGGCTCTCAGAGTACCGTGGGAAAGTTGTGTGATATTAGAGGTGGACGAAATAAATGTGCATAGAGCAGAATATGTTTTTAAGATGGAGCTGCCATCTAAAAGAGTCTGAAGATGGAAGCACTACTAAAAGACAAAAGGCTGAGAGTGTGAGTGATAAAAATAAGGTGGAAACCAGGGAAAGATTACGCCCTCCAAACATCAGGGTGGTGTTTTAAAACATGAAGGGAAAGTGGATATAAGATACAAGAAAGAAGCAGGAAAAGAAAGAGGCTTTCAGTGATAGATTTGCAGTCGGAGGGCAAAGTCCACTTCCGTCCCTCAGCCGGCACAAAGCATTTAGACTGTGGCGTAGTGTTTCACAGCATCATCTGGCATGTGAAGAGAGACCTGCCGAACCTGATAGATGAATGAGGATGAAGTAAAACCTCAGTCCTCCTATCCTGAACTTTAGGGAAGCCGAGCTTGATGGAAAGATCAGAAGTGCACACTAGGATCAAGGGGAAAGTACTGTGTAGAAGATATACACCTTTTTTTCAGTAGCATGACGGCAATATCTCAGCTTGACTGTACTTTATCAAGTAGAAGCGACTCTAGGTGAAGGGAAGCATCTGGCGGGGAGATGAGGCTTGGTTTGAAGATCAAACATCATTTTTAATTTCGGCCCGGTGTTTAACCAACTCCTCATCATTTCAATCAAACCCTCACAAGAAACAATCTAGTCAGCCGACAGAGACACGAGGTGTGGGAGTTGAGTCTGATTTCAGATAAACCCCCATCCAGCACAGATACTCCATCTTCCTCCTTCACTTCAGTGGTTTGCGACTGATAAAAAACACCTCTGAGGGATTAACCTAAAGCTCTGAGAGTGTCTCTTCAGCTGTGATGGAGCTGTCATTATAGCCAAGTATCGGCTCTCAGGGCGCTCTTTGGCTATTTTCTACCTGTACTCCACTTGAGAGCATCTTTGACTCTCTTTTATCTCCAACTTCTGTGCATTTCACCTCTTCTCTAGCTTGCTTCCTAGTTGTTAAATATACCTGGCATTGTATATATTATGAGTTTCGTTAGCTTCTTGACAAATTGCGTGTGTTCCACTTTTCGTATTTCACTTTGGATAAAGGGTCTTCTAAATGCAGAAATGATCAGAAGATACACTACAGCTATTACAAATAACTAAAAGAAGTTTCTTATGTTCATTAAAGGAGTAGTTCACTTTTAAAAAAACTTTTGCTGATAATTTACTCACCCTATGTCATCAAAGATGTCCACGTCTTTCTTTCTTCAGTCGAAAAGAAATTAAGGTTTTTGATGAAAACATTCCAGGATTTTTCTCCATATAATGGACTTCATTGGAAACCAAACGGTTCAAGGTTTCAGTGCAGCTTCAAAGGGCTTTAAATGACATCAGGCGATGAATAAGGGTCTTATCTCAGGACCCTTCGAGTCATGACTCGAAAAAAGATTTGTTAATTTTGATGAACGAGTTTGAACAGGAGAGTTACAAACGCGCATCACAGAACAGAGCAAGGCGAGCATTTGTTTTTTTTTTTTTTAAATGGCCAATCGTTTCACTAGATAAGACCCTTATTCATCGTCTGGAATCGTTTAAAGCCCCTTGAAGCTGCAATGAAACTGTCTTTTGGACCTTGAACCGTTTGGTTCCCAATGAAGTCCATTATATGGAGAACATCCTGGAATGTTTTCATCAAAGACCTTAATTTCTTTTCGACTGAAGAAATAAAGACATGGACATCTTGGATGAAATGGGGGTGAGTAAATTATCAGCAAAAGTTTTTTTTTAAAAGTGAACTACTCCTTTCATTAACATCGCTTCAGCCATCAAAACACAGCTTATGTAACAAATGTAACGTCCGATGATAACAGTGACAAATACTGATCTTGCTAAATGTTAATTTCAACCTTTACTAATTCCTAATTGAAAATCAAAAGTATCTATTAATATTATTTACGCCTGAGCTAACATGAATGAACAATGAACTAGGGCTGTCGAACGATTAATCGCATCCAAAATAAAAGTTTGTGTTTACACAATATATGTGGGTGCACTGTGTAAAATTATTTTATATATATAAATACACACACATGGTTGTATATATTTAAGAAATATTTTCATGTATATACTGTATATAGATTTATATATATTGTATATTATATATAAATATAAATATTTTATATATAAATAATATTTCTTTCTCAAATATACATTCATATAGAGGGTATATATATATATATATATATATATATATATATATATATATATATATATATATATATATAAAATAATTATACACAGTACACCCACATATATTATGTAAACACAAACTTTTATTTTGGATGCGATTAATCGCGATTAATCGTTTGACAGCCTTACAATGAACGGTTATATTTTTAATTGTTAACAACGATTGCTCATTGTTAGTTAATGCATTAACTATTTGTTATTTGGGACCTTATTGTAAACATCTTTTCCATTTCTCCTTTTCCTTCATCAATGTGTCGTTCGAACCAGCTGGTGCTTTGCATAACCCCGCATGGGACTATTTAAAGACATGCATTTGCCATTGAAAATGTGTTGATTTAAATAGAAGGCTGTTGATAGGGACGTTATTGCTCAAGGCTTCTACCAGAAAAAAAGACTAAAGAAAAGTTGCTGGCAAAGGAAAAGTCTCGATCTTTCCAGCATAATCTAAAAGCAAAGAAAACAACTGACTCTCCCAGACTGGGAGAGAGGAATAGACTGGTAGAGGTGCTGAGACAGCGAAGTCCAGTGTCAAGAGCTCTTATCTTCAGAGCGAGGCTCATGTGCTCCAAAGCAGGAGAGAGAGTGAGGGAAAGGAGGCGGAGTTATGATGCGTAATCCAGGAAGTTAGGATGTGGAGACAGCTTAACTCCTGACAGGATTAAAAATACTTGATCGGGATCAAATATTATGAGTACATACAATTATATAAGTCAAATTTAATATGTACTGTATAGATATGTATAGATAGACATATCAACACTGTCCCACATCACTGTCTCCTGTTAACTGCCTCGCTTGACCACAGCTGGACCCTGTTACCCACAATGCACCAGTACCATCCCTCAACCTGAGAGTGCACGGCCATAAAACACTGATTTGTGACAGCGGGAGGGAAACACATGCAATACAATACCATTTTAAGGGCTTTCTCAGTTGCAAAATCCTACCAGGGCACTGAAACATTTGTTCCCTAAACAATCCCACAGTGAGCCGTAAAATATAAGGGGCATCGTTGCTCACTATGTTTCCTTAATGGAAGTTACTACACATAATAACACGCGATTTTAAAACTACAAACCATTATTTTATTATATTTCAGCTTTGCTAGACTGGTTATTAACATAATCTAGCTAACATTTATCATTTATTTATGGCTGAACGATCAAAGCATTTATCATAATTTACAATATATGGATTCATGACCTAGAAAGCTAGTGAGCTGATTGAGACGCACCCAAGATAATTTAGTAGCCCTTCATTCATTAGCATGTCAGTTTGCGCATGCCACTTTTAACAGGTAAACAGTTTACAGGAAGTGTTTCAGTGTTTTGTAATGCGGCTCTACCTGCTAAACTTGATGTTGTGTTTTTTCCCTTTGTCGAGCAGTGTGTTGTAATCAAATCAAATAGAGTGTATTGTGTTTTGAACAGGACAAAGAAAGAAAAACCATCATCAGTGATGGCCTTCATGTCAAGTTCACTGGGTCAAACACTCACTCGCTCTCTGATGTAGTCATGTGACCGCAACAAAAACACACACATCAAAGCTAAAGGTGACGCTGAGCGCTGATCTGATTCACGACTAGGACGGTTTTGTTTCCATTCAAACGTCTGCACTCTTTTTGTTTATGAGAGAAGAATAGCGTTCTTTTGGTTCAGGATTTACAGCGGTGACCCGAGTTACTGTCTGTGGAAAACATAAAGCAAAGTCCTGAATGGAGCTGACTGAATAAAAGCACGTGAAGAGAGTTAAAGGAATAGTTCACCTAAAATAAAATACATCATTCATATTGTTCTTAAAGAAGCAACTATTTCCCATACCATGAAAATTATACATAAAGGTGGTCTATATGCTATAGATGGCTGCAGCAGTCCTTCAAAAATCACATATATTCAAATGCAGTAAGAGTCGAATAATATAGTATTTTTAATTTATAAATGTAAATGGTCAACCATATTCCTTTCAAGATCCAGTCCAGCTATAATTAAAGGAGTAGTTCACTTTTCAAAAAACTTTTGCTGATAATTTACTCACCCCCATGTCATCCAAGATGTCCACGTCTTTCTTTCTTCAGTTGGAAAAGAAATTAAGGTTTTTGATAAAAACGTTAAAGGATTTTCTCCATATAATGGACTTCAATGGGAACCAAACGGTTCAAGGTCCAAAAGACAGTTTCAGTGCAAACTGTTCAAAGGGCTTTAAACGATTCCAGACGATGAATAAGGGTCTTATCAAGCGAAACGATCGCTCATTTAAAAAATAAATAAAGTTTAAGTTTTATAAGCTCAAATGTTTGCCTTGCTCTGTCCGTTCGTGACTCTCCTTTTCGAACTCGTTCATTAAAATTCACTTGTTCATTCAGAGTCAATCTGTTCGTTTCGTTCGTTGAAAAACCCAAATGACTCGAAAAAAGATTTGTTCATTTTGATGAATGAGTTCGAACAGGAGAGTCACGACGCGCATCACAGAACAGAGCAAGGCAAGCATTTGTGAGCATTTCAGTTTGTACTGAAACTGTCTTTTGGACCTTGAACCGTTTGGTTCCCATTGAAGTCCATTATATGGAGAAAAATCCTGGAATGTTTTCATCAAAAATCTTAATTTCTTTTCGAACTGAAGAAAGAATGACATGGACATCTTGGATGACATGGGGGTGAGTAAATTATCAGCAAAAGTTTTTTCAAAAGTGAACTACTCCTTTAAATGGACAGGGACCATAACAACACATAAAGGATTCATTCTAGATTTTGTAATTGTTGCATATCCCCTTATCGTCTAGTGAATGCATTGAACACGATCCCCCAGATCTTTCATGGTGGTTCTGATAAGCATCTTTGCCCACAACCTCAGTCCTTTAAGAAACAAAGAATCAACAGTGTTCAATTACTTGCACATCTGCTTGTCTGGACTCTGTTTTGTCTGCAACTGGATCACATCAGGTCCTTTTGTTTGTGATGCCTCAGATATCAGAGAGAGGTTTCGCTGCAGGTTTGTGTAGCGGATGGGTGCTGTCGCCCTTTGGGGTTGCAGACGCGTGCCTGCGCGGACGCCGGGACACTGTGTGCTTCTCCAGGGACGAGCCGCGTGGGAGAGCGGAAAGGACAGACTGCAGTTGTGAGCAGTCCAAAAGGAAACAGGTTTACAGGCGCTTGCTCTGAGGAATTATCTTTGCGTCTGCCGCCGAGGCCAGATGTCAGGCTTCTCGCAAACATGCTCACTTGTTAGTTTACATTTGGCCCTGATGTCCTCCATCAGCACTGCGAGATCAATGATCTCTTAAAATGTATGGAAGCCCATTGCCATCACATAAAGACAAAAAGTCATGCTTTGGTAAATCATAATTATGACACAGAAAATCACAATTAGGACAAGAAGTTGAAAAATTGATTAATGATAAATGAGTTAAAAAGTCAGAATTATGACATAAATTGAAATTTTGAGAGAAGTCAATTATGATACAAAGATTCTAAAATATAAAAAGTCATACATTTAGTTAAAATTATGAGATAAATTGAAATTATGAGATAAAAGACAGTTATCAGATAAGATTAAGAGAAGTCAATTATGATAAAAAGATTCTAAAATATGAAAAAATCATAAATTTAGTTCAAATCATGAGATAAATTGAAATTATAAGAGACAATAATCAGATAAGATTAAGAGAAGTCAATTATAACAAGTCAATTTTGATTGTAAAAAGTTGTCGATTTTGCAGTCAAAATTATGAGATAAAAACAATTATGAGATAAGATTATGAGAAGTCATAATTAGAATATAAAATGTCAAAATTATGAGATAAAAAGACTTATAAACTAAGTTTTTTTACCGCATTTGACTTAAAATGGCAAAATTATGAAAAAAGTAACTTACAAATTTTGACTTTACTATCTCATACACATTACTATCTCATAATTTTTGTTGAATCGATTTCCATAAATATGACTAATTATGAGTTTACCCCAGGCATAATTCTTTAAATTTTTAAAATGGCAAAATTATGAAAAAAGTAACTTACAAATTTTGACTTTTTACTATCTCATACACATTACTATCTCATAATTTTTTGTTGACTCGTTTCCATAATTATGACTAATTATGAGTTTACCCAGGCATAATTCTTTTTCTTATGTGGTAGAAATGGATTTCTACAGTTATGAGATGTTAGCATTGTATATTATTCTTGATAAACATTGTTTTATGACAGTGTCTACACTGCCGATAATCTAAAAGGAGATTTGAGATCATTTGAGTTGTTCCACAGGTCTGCAAAGGTCACAAGTCACTCAGTGACAGATAAATACAGGACCTTACAGGTTTCCTCGGGTTACGCAGGAACAATGGGGATCTGTGGCAGCCTTTGAAGTGCTCATAGCTAGCTAGCGAAGCTAGTCAATAATGTCATTTTTCTTTTCTATTTTTTAAGGGCCGACTGCGGTTTGAAGCATTGAACAAAAACAAAATGACAAAATTGAGCAAAAAAAGTGCAAACGCTGACAAAAAAAGAGATGTTTGTAGTATTTTTGTCTTGTTTTGTAAGTAAGAACAAGCCTGTCAAGCTAGTAAGAACATGCAACCAACAGTGTGATTAAACTTGAAGTGTTTGATATCCTGTCGTTCCTAGTATGAGTTTCCGTGGAACAAAAAGGAAGATATTTGGCGATTTTTCAAAACATCTTCTCTTGTGTTTGACTGAATAAAGTAATACTGGTTTGCTGACTATGATGGCAGAAGGTTCAGTGTAGGACGGTGAACTGTCCCTTTAAGTGTCAGAAGGCGCTGTGGTGTTGAACACACAGTCCTGAGGTCTGAAATGAAGTGTTAATGTGTGTGAGGCCTCGCTGGACCGGAGAGGAAGTAGAGTAGAGTCCACAGCTGTGATGGCTTCAACACAGAGAGACAACGGCCAAATACAAATAATACTAATGTGAAGGTTGCTGGGTTAAGAGAGGATAAACTTATGTAACCTGGTGTTTGTGTGTGTTGAATTCCACTGTACCTCTACGACTTGTGACATGCAAACATTCGTTTGAAGTGACTCTACCTGTTCTGTCATTCAAACAAGCGTCGGCACGCTTCTTTTTATCAGTGTTTTTTGATAGGAATCTCGTAAGCAAATAGCAGTTACTTGTAGCTTCTGTGGGTTTCACACATGCAAATCAAACATATTCCTCAGCTCTTCGTTCATGACCTCGCTTATGCGAATCATTTGTGATGCACACCAAAAGTCGCCAGAACACATTTTAGTTTGTGCATGTCATTCGTGCCGCTTTACACATTCAAACGCACTTTGAGGCGGTCATGACCTCATGGTTAGAGTCAAACTGTAACCCGAAGACACATTTTTTAGCTTTCACATGTCTTATTCGCTTTATTATTGGTGCAACAGGTCCAAATGCATGTCTAAATCTCTCCTACAGGTCCTCTATCAGAGTGATCATTAGCCCATGAGTTGTATATTATGTTAGTTGCACATGGGGTGACATCAACACATTACGATTACCATGCAAGACTGAGCATGACTGTCTGATAAGAAACATTAGAAACAAGTCATTTATAAATCTAGAAATGGAAATGGACTTTTTGTAATTGTCAGATGTCTGATATGAAGAGCGCATTTGCCATTCTCCAGATTGTCATCACATGAGGTCTGACTGGTGTATTGACAGCCAAGAGCGCATCAGGACATGTAATTGTCTAGGAATGTCTATATGTGTTTCTGATGACAGCCTCTGGAAGGCTGTTTTTCCTCATTCCAGCCAACTGTGATTCTTGGCCCTGATAACCTGCTTGTGCTGCTTGCTTCTTTGCCGTTGGTGATTTTTTCAAGTTTGGTAGCCCTGAGGCCGTTTTCCAGAACCCACACACACACACATGGACGTCTTACACAGAAAAGATAAACATGACATGCGGATCTGTCTATTGCATCATGGGTTACAATAGGGCACATTGTTTGCCCATAGACCCTGCAGACAGATAGACCAGCTACGCACTGTGGTTCCCATCCATGCGAGAACATCAGGCCTGACGACATGTTGCCACCCGCAACACTCATGTATCATACACTCACCTGTGGATTGATATTTCCCAGTACAAATATCCCAACATACTTAAATCCATACATCCAAAACCATCCAAAACCATACATTTCCTTGAAGTTTCCCTTTTAGACGCAATAGTTATGGGAGTAGATTATTTAAATGAATCATGCAACATGATTTATTAAGGTTTGCGCTTGTCAATTTACTGGTAATTGTGCCATGTCTTAAAGGGATAGTTCACCCAAAAATGTCAATTCTGTCAGTATTTACTCACCCTCATGTTGTTCTAACCCCGTAAGACCTTCGTTCATCTTTGGAACACAAATTAAGATATTTTTGATGAAATCTGAGAGCTGGATCACTCCTGCACACTAGTCCATAGGCTTCTTGAGGATCGAAACTTCCGGCCTTGAAAGGTTATTAAAAACATCGTTAAAATAAGTCTAAGTGACTCAATCCTAACTTTATCAAACGATGAGAGAATTCTTTTGTGCGCAAACAAACAAAAATAACTTTATTTCAACTATTCATTTCCTTTTCTCTGTGCCTCTAGTCACGTTACTAGTTTGACAGTGTTTGTTGTTTGTACGTCACACGCATCACACACATGACCAGCGTCGGCCAATAGTGAGCCTACGTGTGACGTAGCGCTACGCTATCACACTACGTTAACTGACTAGAGGCCCATAGAGAAGGAAATTAATAGTTGAAATAAAGTCGCTATTTATGTTTGTTTTTGCGCACAAAAGTATTCTCATCGCTTGATAAAAGTTAAGATTGAGCCACTGTAGTCACATGGACTATTTTAACGATGTCTTTAATAACTTTTCGAGGCCAGCAAGTTTCGCAATATGCAGGAGTGATCCAGCTCTCAGATTGCATCAAAAATATCTTAATTCGTGTTCCGAAGATGAACGAAGGTCTTACAGGGTTGGAACAACATGAGGGTGAGTTCATTTACTCACCCCCATGTTATCCAAGATGTCCATGTCTTTCTTCTCTTCAGTTGAAAAGAAATTAAGGTTTTTGATGAAAACATTCCAGCATTATTCTCCATATAATGGACTTCAGTGGGAACCAAACGTTTCAAGGTCCAAAAGACAGTTTCAGTGCAAACTGTTCAAAGGGCTTTAAACGATTTTAGACGATGAATAAGGGTCTTATCAGAGAGAATGATCGTTCATTTAAAAAAAAAACAAAAAAAAACAAAGTTTAAGTTTTATAAGCTCAAATGCTCGCCTTGCTCTGTTCTGTGACGCACGTTCATGACTCTCCTGTTCGAACTCATTCATCAAAATGAATGAATCTTTTTCCGAGTCAATTCGTTCATTTCGTTCGTTGAATGAACCAATTGACTTGGAAAAAGATTTGTTCATTTTGATTTGAGAGCGAGTTTGTAGGAGAGTCACGAACACGCATCACAGAACGGAGCAAGCGAGCATTTGAGCTTATAAAACTTAAACTTTGTTATTTATTTTTTAATGAGCGATCGTTTCGCTTGATGGAGAAAAATGCTGGAATGTTTTCATCAAAGACCTTAATTTCTTTTCGACTGAAGAAAGAATGATCGTGAACATCTTGGATGACATGGGGTAAATTATCAGCAAAAGTTTTTTTAAAAGTGAACTACTCCTTTAATTATGCTCTTTTATTTTCAAGTAACTGTTTCTTAACCTAAATAACGTTGAGATATTTGTACTGGAATACGAGTCAAAAAAGCCGAGTCAGTTTTTTGCAGCGTGAGCCGTAAAGCGTGAAGCTGCAAAGTGCTCTTCTTTCCCAATCTCCTCAGACACGCTAACCAAGTGCTCTGGAAACATTCTACCCTCCTTTAAACATTCAATTTGAGCAATCCCATGAGCCTCTTCATGTTCACCCATCCTTCAGCACACCGAGATCATCGGCCCTTGTGCGCAAGTGGCCGTTCGCCATGTGCCTAAAGGATGGATGGAAACCGCATGCTCTCTATCCGTCATATGTCACTATTAAAGTCCTGTGTTTGAGCGTAAACATCTGGACATGCGTATATATGAAGGGTGTGTTTATGTCCATGGCTCTGTTGTGTGTTTTTAGGTTGGGTAAATCTTAGCATTGTGCCGTGAGCCAGGTTGCATAAGCCGAGTCGAATCGGACTCATTGGCTGTGCTCTTGCGCAAACGAAGAAAGACGATCGAGGATTGCTCGAGCAACTTATCCAAACACTCACACACACTGCAGTGTGTACACAGGAGGAACTGGATACAGAATGTCAGAGAGCACTTACTGGCTCGGTGTAAAAAACAAATATGAGCAGGATGTCACTATGTGCAGGAGTATCAGAGTAACAGTCGCTTCAGCTTTTATGCTGAAAGAGGTGGTGTTGACACAGATGCTAATTTCATACCAGTCGAGACTCAAGAATTCCTTCATTTGCAGGAATGTACATGAACAACTCATAATCGTCTAATGACATTGTTCAAGAGTTCACTCTATTGTTTATTCCTGTCTTTGTGTCTTGGCTAAAGATGTAGAGCTGAAGCTGTTGGGACAGGCCATGACAGGGTGAGGGGAGTTAGTTGGGTTTTATGAACACTTGTCCCACCTCAGGCAGGACAACACTTAACCCCCATCTCCTGAATGACCTCAAGGCTTCTACATGCTGAGTCAGGCTGCTTTACGAGACACACTCACTTTATACACACACACGGGGGTCGATTATAACAAGCTTTCACTATTGACTTACGCATTGATACTCAATCCTGTTCTGAGAGGTCTAGACTGAATCCTATTTTGTACACTATCTGTTCCCAATAGTAATCTGTGAGATGAGGTATAGTGCATCCCGAATTATAGCATGTTGCATTTTAGCTTAATTACCCAGAATCCCTCACATTTATATTTGCAGACACTCCAAATTAGTAATAAAATCACTATAAAACTAGTGTTACATGCAAAGCAATAGCATTTTATAAATGTATTAAAGAATTTTTAAGGGAATGAAGTTAGCTAGATGTTAGAACATTACGTCGTTGTAATTTGCTTCATATTGACACTAAAACTTCGGTTCTCTAAACATTATGATCAAACGTTTTTCCGGTGACTTTTATAATGTTTGTTCATTGCTACTTGGTCTTTAATGACGTTCTCAAAACATTAGCACAAAAAAACGTTATTTATATATCCTTCATGGAACGTTTTTTTTGTTAGGGCTATCTGTTAAACACGTTATTAACGGCGTTAACGCAAACCCATTTTAACGGCGTAAATTTTCACGCGCGATTAACAGTCTTTTTGGCCTAGCAAACTTTGTAGTGTTTTTTCACATGCTTTTGCAACAGGGACGCGGAATGCGCGGACGCTCTCTGAAACCTATTAATTTCAATGGCTTGTGCCACGTGAGGACGTTTTGTTGCTTTCGTCAACCAAAGCATAGGGATTGCCAAGCACACACACACAGCTGATGCAAATTCTCCGCCCCCTCATCAATATCAGGACCTCGTCAGTATTTCTTTCACCCTTTTATTGATGGACAGTGTTACATTGTGTGAGAGATTATTTGCTCCAAGGTAGAATGTTATTGTGAAATTGAACACAGTATATGTCAATGTTGTTTTCAATAAAAAAACATTTGCACAAAGCAAGCCGATCCACTTTTCCATGTTGATAAGAGCATTAAAATGAGAAAAAAATAATGTGAGAAAAAGAAATCAAGAGACATTTAGAAAAGATAAAAATGTGTGATTAATCGTGAGTTAAAGGAGCTGTATGTAAGATTGTGGCCAAAACTGGTACTGCAATAACATTCAAAATACCGTAGAGCAGTGTATCCCCTTCCCCCGACTCGAGGTTGCCAGATAGGCGGCAGGATCCAACATTTTTTTATCTGACACATTTGTAGCGGCTGACTGGTAGATCGGTGGAGGGTGGAGCATCATACCAAAACACAACATGACAACATCAACATCAGTTGAGGGCTGCAACTTTACTTTTTAAATGACAATATCCTGGCTGGACTACTGTTGTCAGTGATATAAGTATTTGAAATGAACATGATTTCTTAATGTCTAGTGATATATCAGGGCCATTTTATGATTATTTTAAATAAATTTCTTACATACAGCTCCTTTAACTATGACATTAATGTGATTAAATTGCGAGTTAACTATGACATTACTGCGATTATTCGCGAGTTAACTATAACATTACTGCGATTAATCGTGAGTTAACTATGACATTAATGTGATTAATCGCGAGTTAACTATGACATTAATGTGATTAATCGCGAGTTAAATATGACATCAATGCGATTAATCACGAGTTAACTATGACATTACTGCGATTAATCACGAGTTAACTATGACATTAATGTGATTAATCGCGAGTTAACTATGTCATTAATGCGATTAATCACGAGTTAACTATGGCATTAATGTGATTAATCGCGAGTTAACTATGACATTAATGCGATTCATCGTGAGTTAACTATGACATCAATGTGATTAATCGTGAGTTAAATATGACACCAATGCGATTAATCGCGAGTTAACTATGACATTACTGTGATTAATCGCGAGTTAACTATGACATTAATGTGTTTAATCAGAGTTAACTATGACATTAATGTGATTGATCGCGAGTTAATTATGTCATTAATCGCGAGTTAACTGACATTAATGCGATTAATCACGAGTTAACTATGACATTAATGCGATTGATCACGAGTTAACTATGACATTAATGCGATTGATCGCGAGTTAACTATGTCATTAATGCGATTAATCGCGAGTCAACTGTCATTAATGCAATTAATCGCGAGTTAACTATGTCATTAATGCGATTAATTGCGAGTTAACTATGACATTAATGCGATGAAATATTTTAATCGTTTGACAGCACTGGTTTTTTCTGTATAGTTTAAGTGTGACGTTCATCAAAACGCTTCAAAATGATCAAATGGAACATTCCTGAAATAACGTTTTATGTTCTTAGAACGTTTTGTTGGGTTCCTACACACTCAAACATTTGTACTTTTCATAACCAGCAAAGTATTTACATTCAGCACATAGTTTAAGTATGCAAATTGAGAAGAATTTTCCACTGAACCCATAGACCCTGACTGGCCGGTTCAGGTGTGCTCCGTTAGATTTGGTCCTGAACTTGAGCAGCTTGGGTTCAAACTAAAGTGTACACAAACACACACATTTACTCACTACACAACTTTTCATTAAGCTCTCGATCTAATTTCAGAGCGGGTTTATTGAGACGGGATGTTTTGTGTTTTTTGCCTTGACTCAAGCCAAATGTGTGGGTTTGGAAGCTGCATGTGCCAGATCACTTAAGCATCCTCAATTCTGGCTCTCGAGTATGTCTAAAAGTGTTTTCACATGTCATTTGCATTCAAGACTGGTAGATGTTGCAGACTCACCAGGGTGTGCGAGACGGGACGCTGGCTCTCCTTCTCGGTGTACTGGCTCTGTAAGAGTAGGAGAAGGTCAAAGGTTCAGTAAGCGTCACACAGCTGTTTGTCCGACTTTAGGTCTGGGCTGGAATGCCTCAGGAAGTGTGTTTCGGGGGGATGAGAGGGTGCACGCACAGGCCTGTCTGCATGTTTGTGTCCCACAGATGAACGATCACCTCCCTCTCTTTATAAGTGCCGTTCTACCAATGGGGTCCGAAAAATAATCTTGTTTTCTCTTTGGAATGAGTTTATTTTTCTGATTGGCAGATATTTGTTCTTGTTTGAAGTATAAACTCATCTATTTTCTGATACTTTTTTCAGAAAACATCATAGAAATGCTTAGATATTTTCTAGAAAACACATTTTTGCAGTGTATTGCTCAGAGATTTAAACATATGCATTCATCTTTTAGTGCATGCTATGGACATGAATACCGCTTTGCATAAAAGCGTTTATTAAATGCTTTTATCCGAAGCGACTTTGGTTGCTTTTTGCACATGCAAGAAATTTCAAAGTTTTTTCTTTTAGTTTTATTCATCTGCTTAATTGTCCACCAGGCAAAAATGTATCTGATTGCATACAAAAGTAACAATCTCTCCTCAACTACATACACATCACGCATTAACATTTTCTTGTATGCATCTGCTAAATGCATGAATGTAATGGAGTGATTTGGAGATTCCGGTAATAAGCGGTAAGACAGGAATACTGTATAGCATTCAAAAGCTGTTTGCCATGGAAAGAAAGTGAGCTGTCTTTAGAAGCGAAGAGTATAGAGGTGTTGAATGGAGTCGAGTGAAGGGTTGCAGGCTGTGCGGAGTGTTTATCTGACACACGCACACACTTTCGTGCAGGAATGCAGGCTGACAGCTTGTCCCTGTCTTGCAGTATAGATTTAGATGTGTTAAAATATGTGTATTCATTTTGTTTCTGTTAATTCATTTACCGTTTTAGTCTTCATGTTCAGTCGTCTCAGAAGCAGCTTCTGGTTATTTTACTCTCTGTGTTTGGATTCACTTAACTTCACTTCGGCTTACAAAATTTTCCACAGAAGTGAACTAAAATGCTAACAAAGATCTAGTTATGCCAACAAATGTAGAATGGTTTTATCATATACAGTATTACTCTTAGAAAAAAAGGGTTGTATATATGTAGCATAGGGTTCTTTACTCAACTCCAAAGGACATTTATTGCTAAAAAAGGTTCAATAATGACAAGAAAGAACACTTTTTGGCACAAAGGTTCTTTAAAGGATATTATTCATTCATATATTACATTATTCTGCAACATTTTGTAGTTGTTATTAAATTATTGTTTATTAAACTGTTGTAGTAACTTAATATCACATTTTAATCATGCAGCTTTTTGGGATTATAAAAACTGAAATGGCACTCTTCGTGTGATATTGATGAATTGCATCTTTTAACCACCATAGCTTGAATTTTGTGATCATTCACATTGCATTTTAGGGGTTCCAAATATGTAGCGCTTTAGAACCTTTTAAGGTTCTATATAGAACCTTTTCTTCTAAGTAGTGTATACATACAATATTATTATTTTTTAATGTTTCCATATGTATATTTGATTCAAAAGTGACAGTAAATATACGTGTATATATATAGGAAGAGTTCAGATGCAAAAGCCTCTAAGTGCCATTTGAAATTTTCACTATATATAATCACTTTTGATCAATTTTAATGTTTCCTTGCTGAAAAAAATATTAATTTGTCATTTGAGGACTGTCTGACTTGCATATTTAGTAAATATGACACTTAAAGTCGTGTGCTGTTTGAAAGGTTGTGGAAATGTATGACTTTCGTCGAGAAGCCACATGATACATTCTTTCGCGTGAAGATATTTGAGTAGATTCTGTGTAAACACTGTAAATTATACAAGTGAGGAACACACACAACCTGGTCATCACACAATGTGGCCTGAGGCAGATGATGAGGAAAACTGGGGTGCTGAACAGGTTGTGTGTGTGTGTGTGTGCGTGTGAGTGCGAGTGTGTGTGTTTTGGACATGGTTTGATCAGATAACAAACCACCTGTGCACGATACAACAACATAAAATCACTGCTTTGCTCTTTCCATGTAAGCCAGAGAAGCGTTTTCAGCTTCCAAGTAATAACTAAACTTACATATTATTCTTTTGAAGGATCTAGTAATAACATGGAAGTATGAATCTCACAAAACCTGTCTGGATCATATTTCACCCCCAAATAAAAAAAGAAAATACATTACATGGCTACTCTGATACAAAAACAAGAATTATATATATATATATATATATATATATATATATATATATATACATACACTACCGGTCAAAAGTTTAGGGTCGGTAAGATTTTTTATGTTTTTAAAAGAAGTCTCTTCTGCTCACCAAGGCTGCAATTTTTTGATAAAAAATACACAAACAACACAGTAATATTGTGAAATATTATGAGAATTTAAAATGACTTTTTTATGTTAATTTATATTAAAATGTAATTTATTCCTCTGAAAAAAAGCTGAATTTTCAGCATCATTACTCCAGTCTTCAGTGTCACATGACAAATCACTCTAATATGATGATTTTATGCTCCAAAAACATGTATGATTATTATCCATGTTGAAAACAGTTTTTTACATTTTTATTTCAGGATTCTTTGATGAATAGAAAGTTCAAAAGAACAGCTTTTATCTGAAATGGAAAGCTTTTGTTACATTAAACACTACCCTTTAAAAAGTTTGGGGTCAGTAAGAATTTGTATTTTATTTTTGGGGGAAATAAATAAGAAATCAATACTTCTATTCATCAAGGATGAGTTACATTGATCAAAAGTTACAGTAAAGACATTTATAATGTTAGAAAAGATTCTAATTAAATAAATGCTGGTCTTTGAACTTTCTATCCATCAAAGAATCCTCAAATAAAAATGTAAAAAACTGTTTTCAACATGGATAATAATCATACATGTTTTTGGAGCATAAAATCATCATATTAGAGTGATTTTTGATTTTTGAAAGTTTTGACCGGTAGTGTGTGTGTGTGTATATATATATATATATATATATATACCAAAATATTTGAATTTTGGAATGAAATATGGACTTTTTTTAATGAGATTCAACCATAATATATGAATATGGTAATCAATCTGTAGTATGGATGGTATATATGATAATATAGTGTATAATGGTGACAACAGTATCATTCTCTACCTAAAAATATTTGTTGAAAGTGTACATAAAACAAAGATTATTGGAGTATGTTTTACAAGAAAGTACAGTGACGTGTTGACAGTGTTACTTATAGCCTTTATATTGAATCCATTATAAAAGTATTTTGCTAAGTAGGAATGTTCTTTGAGGATTGTTAACAACACAAACACGGCGTGATTCAGTCGGCGGCACCTTGACTATTTAATATGAGTCGCCTCCGCACTTCTGCAACACCTGAAACTGGATATTTGCTCAAAGTATGACTGACTCAACACCAAAATACACCTCTGAGACGCTGAGCTGCACGCGTCAGACACACTCGCTTTAACTCAGGTCATGTGCTGCAACAGCGCTCAGTGTCCGTGTTTCTCACTATATGAGGTTTCTGTCAGACGTCTCAATATGAACTACAATATTTCTCACCGGAATGATCTGAACTGCTGTCCACATTAACTGAATAGCACTATAATCTTACGATATGGCAGCAACTCGCTCAAATACTTTCAGTTGATTTAAACTTAAAGATAACATAGCTGTGTATATACACTGAACAAAAAAGTTGCTGTCAATCAACTTGGATGTTTAAGTCATATCCACAATTACATTCAAATGACTTAAAAAATATGAGTTGAATCTTATATTCTGATGAGTTAAAGCAATGTAATGTTGTCATAACTTGTCATATGAAAGTATGCCTGTGAACTTTGATCAATGATGTTTCCATCTGGAATGATACTTCGAATTATTACCATTTACTATATTCATACATCATTAGAGTGATGCATAAACATGCGAATGCAGTGGCACTTCACTGTAAGAGATATGATGACTGACTGATCTTCGTTTTTGAAATTCAATCCATCTTGTAAATTATGTGAACTATTTTGCAAACACACAGATACACACACTGTAAAAATGAATATGCTTTATCTAATCAATAGAATTGTGGCAACAGATTACAAGCAATCTTATTAATTAAATTGATCAAATTATTCCTTAAAAGTTAACGATTTAAAATGAGTAAAGTTTACACCAAAAAATTTAACAAAAATATCTCACTTACAGACAGAGGTCAAAAATTAATTAAGAACTCTTTATTTTATATTGCCAACATTGAAGACACCTGATGTTAACAAGCAGAATCACTGAAGGAGAAACCTGTCAATTTACACCGATCATCATAATGGTGACTTCAATTCGTTTTTTTGGTTGTTGTTGTAAGTTTTACTCATTTTAAAGGGTTAACTTTTAAGGAATAAATTTGATTAATTATTACTCAATTCTAATTTGTTAAATTTAATTACTAATATTGCTTGTAACTATTTTTTTGATTAGATAACGCATGTTAATTTTTACAGTGCAGTGCCGAAGTCACCCGTGTCGGCTGAAAGCAGATATGAGTGGCGTTAACCTCTACTGAAATAGCGAGACGAGACACACGTCAGTGATACGCCGGGGGACGTGTGTGTGTAAGTGTGTGTGTGTGTTATAGAGGGACTATCAGGATAAAACCCACACAGTACTGAGTTTGTGTGTGTGTGCAAGCAAAGTTCGACACATTCCACACATCTTCACCCTCGGGCTCAAACAAACAGTGACCCACACACATCGTCTTCAAGACCGGCCGAATCTAAACATTTAAACAAGAACATCCTAAACTAACACTTATTCTGCACTTATCAGTTTCTGGGTGAAGTCAAATATGTTCATCGGGGCGCAGTGTTTGAATTCGCATTAGCCATTAATAACGGTCGCTGGAGTATTTGACCTGGCGTAGAGTTCAGGGCCGCGGTCTGCGTCTTCGGTTCAAGGCTCATTTCCTAATTACAGTTCAGTCGGAGGTAATTACAGCCTTAGATTAAAGTCATTTTCTTTTTTTACTGCCTGGCGAAAATGCGGCAATTCCGGCGGCTCGCGCGGATGTGCTCCTTCGCCTCCCGAGGGGAAATAGCTCGGTGGACAAACCAGCATTTTTCTGATTTTTGCCATATTCGTAGCGGACCAAATCAGCTCTATAGGAAAATCTGGCCCGGGAGCGTTTGATAAACGGCTGTTTAAGTTATTTGGGGTTTGAGAGGCCAGTGCATGTGTGTGTACTTATAGTGAGGTTTGATGTGGCTCTTCAGAACGCATCATTTGGCTTCCTCCATCAAGGTCTTCTTCAGTTTAGTTTGGCAGTGACGACGGGTGACTCGGGCTACACACACACACACACACACACACTGCTTGGTCAGCATGGCTTTGTCGCTCTTTGAAGCCTGAGGTTTAATTTAAGAGTGCTAAAGCCACCTGGAAGATCCCGAACACTCCTGTTTAAAAGCTCCTATCCAACATGCCGGTTTGCATGCGTGCAATTAGAGTTGAGGTTTGTCCTGACTCTTTCTGGTGGGCTTTTGCTATTTTCCCTTGCATTCTTTCACAAGTGTTGCTTTTTCTGCTCCGTCGACTCCTTCAAGCCGCCCGCTGTTTGACTAACCCCGTCTCTCAGTCCTCTTTACGCCCCTTCACCCCCTCCCCTGCTTTCCCCTCCAGCCTGACTTTTAACCTCTTAATCCTGCATTGTGAAGGACAGGCCGGCAGGGAACGCGCTGCTAATTGGTGTAGAAGGGAACCAGAATCAGCAGGACAACACAAATCTGATCATGTGGCAACAAGAGCATGGAAACACCCTTCAGATTTTGCCAAGTGCCATTTATCTGTCCTACTGATAAAATGTGAATAATACATTTTCAATTCCGTTTTCAATTTTTTATCTATATTTTTTTATAGTCTTTTGTTGTAAAATATTTTACTGTAGATTTTTTTCTAAATATGTTTGTAGTCATTTTTGTAAAATATTTTAGAATCTTTTAATGTACAATCATTTAGAATATTTTATTGTAGAATTTTTAGAGACTTTTGTTGTGAAATCTTTTAGAATCTGTTATTTTAGAATTAAAATATGAATAACGCATTTTCCATTTCGTTTTCATTATTTTTTTAATATTTTTTGTTGTGAAAACTATTCTCTTTTAGAATAATTTATTAAAAATATTTTCCTTAAATTATAAAAATATTCTCTTTTAGAATATTTTATTGTAGAATTTTTAGAGACTTTTGTTGTGAAATCTTTTAGAATCTATTATTTTAGAGTGATAATATGAAAATATGAATAATGCATTTTCCATTTAGTTTTTAATTTTTTATATTTTATTATTATTTTTTGTACAAATATTTAAGAATCTTTTACTGTATATATTTTTTTTAAATATTTTTGTAGTCATTTTTGTAAAATCTTTTAGAATCTTCAATCTTTAAGAGACTTACTGTATAATATTTTTGTAGTCTTTTGTTGTAATATTTTTGTAATCTTTTACAGCAGAATCTTTTATAATCTTTTTATTCTGCAGTAAAATATTTGTAGAATATTAAAAAATATCTGTTTTTAGAGACTTTTGTTGTGAAATCTTAAGAATCTTTTAATGTAAAATCTTTAGGACATTTTTACGGTAAAATATTTTTGTAGTCTTTTTTGTAGAATATTTTAACAAAAAAATATTTTTTAAGAGACTTTTGTTGTAAATTTCTTTAGAATTTTAATGTACAATCTTTAAGAGACTTACTGTTTAATCTTTTTTGTAGTCTTTTGTTGTATAATTTCTTTTAATCTTTTCATGTACAATCATTTTACATTTTTTCCGGCAGAATTCTTTTTGTAAAACTTTTGTAGAATCTTTTTAAAAAATGTCTGTTGTAGTTCGTAATCTTTTAGACTATTTTATTGTAGAATTGTTTAGAGACTTTTGTTGTGAAATCTTTAGAATCTTTTAATGTACAATCTTTAAGACATTTTTACGGTAAACTGTTTTTTTTAGTCTTTTTTGTAAAATATTTTAACAAAAAATCTTTTAGAATATTTTATTGTAGAATTTTGTTGTAAATTTCTTTAGAATCTTTTAGTGTACAATCTTTAAGATACTTACTGTATAATCTTTTTGTAGTCATCTGTTGTATAATTTCTTTTAATCTTTTCATGTACAATCTTTACATTTTTTTACGGCAGAATCTTTTTTGTAAAACTTTTGTAGAATCTTTAAAAAAATGTCTGTTGTAGTCGTAATCTTTTAGACTATTTTATTGTAGAATTGTTTTAGAGACTTTTGTTGTGAAATCTTTAGAATCTTTTAATGTACAATCTTTAAGAGACTTACTGTATAATCTTTTTGTAGTCATCTGTTGTATAATTTCTTTTAATCTTTTCATGTACAATCTTTAAGACATTTTTTACGGTAAAATATTTTTGTAGTCTTTTTTATAGAATATTTTACTGTAGAATCTTTAGAATGATTTTATGAATGTTTCAAGTATAATGTCTCATTGATTTACATTTTTTCAAATGTATTTATTTAATTAGTTAAACTTGCTGCTGTGTTGTTACAGGTCTTACGGCCGTTGCCAGGCAGTTGCTAGGGTGTTTTCTACGTGGTAACTTACTTAATCCAACTAGTAGTCTCTATAAAAGTCTGATCCCTAGACCTAGGCCCTAAACCTATACTTAAGTAAAGTACCAGCACACTTCTCAAATATAACAGCATGATTTGAGGAATCATTAGACTAAGTAGCACAAACTATAAAGTTACAATTATTGTGTTTGTTGTTAGAGTTTTGCTCAAGTTTGAACAATGTAAATATGAGGAGCCGACAGAGAGAAGTATAGAGTCTCCGTCACGCCGAGTTTACGAAACACAGAGACACATGGAGTGGTCTTCAAGATAGCTTTTAGATGTCCGTGTTTGGCTTGGCAGAGTCCTGTGTGTGTGTTTATCAGAAAACCCATGGTTCTGTTCTGCGCTGAGAGTGATGTTGTTTGGACAGAACGGTAGGGAAATACCATAGGGATGTTATTTTGACACTGTGAGGAAAGCTGGCACGAGGAGCTTGATTTGCCACACGCACACAACCTCAGACTCACATTCTGATGATACCAAAACAGGAGGTTATTATTTTACAGTATTACATCATTGAAGGCTAAATTAAAGTTGATGGATCTTTTATTTACAAGAAGTAGAGTTCAGGTTGTGATGATGACAGAATTTTCATTTTATATTTTCAGAACGTTCAACGAATAAAGGTCTAAGTGCACAAACGTTCTTTAGAATGGAAAAGGGTTCTTTAGTAGATTCGTCCCACTAAGAAAAAAGAGTTTCCATTTGGGGGAGCCAAAATGGTTCCTTAATGGCATCGTTACAACAAAGACCCCTTTTGAATCCATTATGTTTTAACAGTGTACTCCATTTATTTTCAAGACACCATAAGCCAGCGTATAATAAACTCGTAAAATGAATTGGTTTTAACTTCTACTCCCCTCACAGCTCCCTAATTAAGTCTCTCAGACAGGAATATTTGCTTTTCCCTCAAGTTTCATCCTTCCTCATATCCTGTGCACCATGTTCTCTCACCTTCCGTTTTGTCTTCTCGACGTCTACACAAACCCCTCTCTGGGCTTCTCTCTTTGACATTTACAAGCGCCAAGGAATTTAGGAAGCCACTAGAAAATATAACACCGCAAACAATTCCAATCCATAGAGTTCAATTCTTATTAGCCTAAACGGTTTCACGTAGGAATTAAGATTTATTATGTGTTGGAAGTCAGCTGGAATCGAATCAAAACTCACATTTTGTGCTAGAAAAGCAAAGTGGTACTCAAACAAACGCTCCTCTATGATGAACTTCATTGAATGGGGCTTTCTGTTGCGTTTTTATTGCTTCTAAGTATAGTGTCGGGCTTCCCTCTAAACTTAATTAAATGCAATTAAACAGTAAACGACGGCAAGGCTGATTATCACATGTTTGAATGACGCCTGCCTTGCATATCTTTGCTATTGTAAACTAGCACTGGAATCTGCAATCACACTGACAGAGATAAATATACAGAATCACAT
>JAQIUQ010001550.1:0-170000 GCA_030378365.1 Hybognathus amarus
TTCGATGTTCTTCGTTCAGTTACGTATTGCTATAAACAAAAGAACACATTGATGACGATGATTGTTATTATTAAAAGTTGTTAGGTTTTTGGTGTAAGATTCTTTTACATTTACAAGCATTATTGGGTTGTGCCAAACATGCCATAATGACGTTTTTTCTCCTTTCTAGGTGTATGCCCGCCATGTGACAATGAGATGAACTCAGACGCAATTCTGGAACACATGTGTGGCAGTGAATTCGGTAAAGAATCATTTATGTGTAGCATTATTGTTTAAAAAAAGTAATTATGTAGTCTATTAAAGTACATTCAAGATAAATAACATCTAAATGATAACCTCAATCAGTAAGGTTTTTCCTGTCAATTTTCTATAGTTAAAACATGATTTTTTTGCCTTTGACTAGGAAAAACACCATGCAAGTAATATCTGTTGTCTTTACCTACAGAGAGGGAAATGAGAAAGTGTATGTGGCTGTATATTTTTTTCCTGAGTACTATTTAACATGCTGATCTTACGGTTGAAACTGACTACAAAGTCAAAGACTACTAAGTTCAAAACATTTTTGAAAATGAGGAATTTTATAGACTATCATGGAATTCTGGCTAAAACATATTGAAATACATTTCAGATGTGAAGAGTTTTGGCATAGATCTTTACTAACATAACATGCACTGAATACCAAATCTTTCTCCAAACACTTTTCAGCATGCTGATACTAATGCAAGTGATTTCACAAACACTTCATTTACTGGCAGAAGCCTAATGACTTCAAGAGAACACAAAATCCGATCGCTTGATTCCCATCATTGTGATTCCGTTAGGTTTAGGGTTTTAGCCCACACATTTGTTTCCAATAATATTGTTGCCTGATTTTTTTTTTTTTTTTTTTGCACTCCTTAAATCTATCTCTCCTGAGACTATTGTGCGTCAGTATTGTTTACAACTGATTTGGTCTTTTTTGTTGGTCCATTCCCGTTGGTTTGTTTTTAAAAGCAACTTGACATGGTTAAACCTCCTTGTATATCTCATGTCTAGATTTTTTTGTCGAGCCACATATCCTTGACAGTGGATTATGTAGATTTCGACCGCAAATGGAGATATTTTGGATTTATAAAAAGCAGAGCTGCTTCTTCCATACGCAAATGCAGTTTCTAAGAACCAGTGATGTGGTCAGAATCCAGCAAGTCTTTTTTTTAGGGTCTGAGATGTTGTCAAAGACAGGAAGCTTGCCGTTGGCAAGAAATTTTCATGGGACCTTTTATTTCTATGGCAAGCTATCAAGCACCGACCCAACAAAGGCTTTTTTCTAGTCATTATCAGGATGACTGTATTTCAAGCTATGTGTCTCAACACTGCTAAATATGTGAAAATGAAAATGTGCAGTTGTTAACTTATTCAGGTAGCTATTTCTATCTGATCTGAAACTGAGCCTAAAAGTTACTTGTTTTGTAACCAAGCACATTTTTATGTTACATTACAGTAATGAGTGTTAAATGAATGCTTGTTTGTTGAAGATATAGACTGCAATAGTACATAACTTTTGGGAGAGATATCAATGGAAAACTTGATGTAGTTTGTATTACTTTTCTATCCACATCACTAGTGTGTTTGATGAAAGTACATTCTCATCTGCATGAAAGTACACCATACAATGTGTTTTGTCAAAAGAACATTTTGCAACTCACTAGATGATGTTGTAAGGATTTGATCCTGAAAGATATGAGCTGAATTTTTACACCCGTGTAAGTTGAAGAACTAGTACTTTAATAGGATGCTGGTAGCCTGATTATGTGTTTGATTATGTCTAGTAGATGTTCTGCGTGTTGTTGGTAATGCTAAACATTTTTATCCACAGATGCATAAATTCAAAACGGGCAATAATGCAGTTTTTGAATAGCCAGTGATTTGAGGAGTGCTCAGGGATTGGTATTAAGACCCATTTAGTTATTTAGTTACTAACAGATAAAGTTTGGGAGAAACTGTGGTCTCTCATTATTGATCTTGGTTGAAATTAAGATTTTGATTTATACCAAGAATCATATCTCACACACCTGAGAATCGTATTACGATACAACCCGTTGCACCATCCAGCTTTGCATAATTAGCACAGAAAAGCATCTGAAAGACATAAAAGTTCTTGGCTTAAATGTGAAAACGGATGATGAAAAACACCCAAGTGTTCAGCATCTCCATGGCAAAGAAATACAACAATGACCTTAAGCAAAAATACTTTAATATATTTGAATTTTCCATCAGTACTTGAATGTTTTAAACAATGGTCTTAAATAATGTGTTTTAGACATTACATAAATCTTCTAGATTGGTGTGCAATGAAATTGTCTCATTTAAGCCTTCATGAACATAAATGAATTGTGAAAAGTCGTAAAATCTTCTTTTTTTTCTTTTTTGTAGCAATCAAGACGAAGATTAAGGAAGTCAAAATAGAGAACTTGACACCGAAAATCATTCTACAGAAAAAGAGGAAGCATGTCAAGCTTGGAACTCTGAAAAAAAGGAACTAAAGAACCTTGTTCTTTACCTGAAAAATGGAGCAGACTGTCCCTGCCAAACGGGGAGGAAAACTTAGGGGCGACACCACTGTAATCATGGGTCCGTGTGGCGGGCACACAGTACATTTTGACAGGCATTCACAGAGTGGGACAAATCTAGCAAAGAATTTAGGAAGGCCCTTAAAAAACTTAAAAGCCATACAAATGTCCAACTTTTGAAGCAGTGTTCAAGTGATTTTGATAATTTGGTAACTACTTCTTGTCACTATAGCATTATAATAGATTTTGCCTTTACAGTATCAGAAGAAAACTCAATCCAACTTGTCAGTTTTAAAAGCGTTTGTTTGCCCAATAAATGCCTGAGTACATGCAAACAATTGAAGATGTTCTTAACCATTTCTAATGAATGCAAACAATATTCACAGTTATTTGCAATATCTAGTCGTAGTTTTGTGTTTCCAAACACTGCATTTCGATATATCTTGACATTTTAAAGTTGGATTAATATCGTATTCAGTATCCAATCTGTTACTGATGTTTATGTTTTATAATGTTCATCAACAACTGTCATTACATGCCTATTAAGTAAAATACAGAATACAAGCAGTCTGAAGCAATAGAGGGACACTTCTGACAGCTTTGTTTGGCTTGCACAAGGATGCCAATCTCATGGAATTAATCAATGAAGTGTAAGATATAGCATTTCTGAGGACTTGCACAATTTCTCTTGTAATCATTACAACATTTAAACAGAAAATATTTTTAAATATAATTCGAGTGCACTGGATTCTTTCTTAGAAATTTGTGCATTAGGGACTTGCTTTAAGTCATTATAAAATCATTATATTCTAAAGACAAGTAGCAGTAGTGACCTGCCAATAGTCAATATTTATAACAAAGCACTATCTTGATTATTAATCATAATCACTACGAACTGAGATCAGATTAAGACAAATTCAGACACAGCAAGTGTCCTGTGTAAGCAAACAGCCAAAGTGTTTATCTTGTATTGACAGATCAGATATATTTGTTTTGGATGGATGAGAGATTTGGATATTTTTCTCTCCCAGCTCTCCTGAGGAAAGCTGGTATGAGTTTTCCCTCTTGTTTTTTATAAGGACAGTTAATGATATATTTCATATCAAAGCCAAAAGATTATATTATAAGTTATAAACGATAATAAATGATCTAAGAGGATTTTCTATAAATAAACGAACAAATAAATACTGTAAAAAAATGCTTTTGGATTTTAAACGATTTAAAATAAATAGATTTCGACCTCGTCCATGAATGTTAACTCAAACGTAAACGCGAAAGGGAAGCTCTAAATTAACGGGTATGTCCCTCTTTGTCTAATGTACATTCAAGTTGGAGGGGCAACATGGCGACCGACATTAGAACCCCTTACCCGTAGGTATTTTCAATTATACAGTCACGAGAAAACTTTATTACTTGAACGAAGTAAATATACATTAATGAGCACATATATTTTTGAAAGAACTGTGTTTTTAGCTAAGAATAAACTAAAAGAGTTACACAGTGTAGCTTTCATGACTCGTCCTTTTCTATGCTTTCCAGAGAACGTCACTCCGCCTGATGAGTAGCATGCCTCCAAGTATACAAATCATGGCTAATGGCTGTGACGCAAGGTTATTCAAAGCTTTTTGATATACGTCAACTCAAGAAAAGCAAACTGCATGGTTTTTGACTGAGGGCATTTTTCTGAGAAAACATCTGTGTTGTAATGCCTGCCAATCAGTGCCCTTATTTGCTGCTGATGAGCTGTGAAGCAGTAAGATCTGGCATCTACTATCATGGTCTAACATGCCTGGACTTTAAATAACCTAACTTTGCAGTAATAATGCAGACTGCTCTTATCAAAACGCTTGCTTACATTCATCTGATTTCAGTTTACATTATCAGTAAAGCATTGCATATGTGATCAGACCCATGCAGGATTCTATGAAATTCAATGTTATCAAATGAGAGCCGTTGAAAGATGTTGACCGGATACCTCTTGTTAGTGTAAGAGCACATTACTCTCAGTGATGCCATTGTGTGTAAATGTGTGTCTCATATTGCCTTTGGCACTACACCTGTTTACATTCCCAGCATCATAAAGTGTGCAACAGAGATAGCATCAGATTCAGATAGTGCAGGTGTTGACAACATTCCTATGCCAATGAATCTGCCATGAAATCATTCTAGTCTGAACACACAGGTGCTGCATAACACAGAACATGTTTACATGTGCAACAATAAAGACTGAAAGCTCATAAAAACTCATTATGACATAATTATTACTTTTTTATCTCAATTTCAACTGCCATTATGTCATAATTACTTTTATGTCATAATTTTGATTTGTCATAATTATGACGTTTTATGTGTCACCGTCCCTATACGGGATGCCTAACTTTACTTCGATTTATTACTATTAAATCCTAATCTAATTATGACAAACTATATATCGTTGGAAAGGTCTAAGACTCCTAAATAGATATTTGACTGCTGTTTTTTGCTACAAATTATGTAGGAAGAGTAACCGATGAATTTTTGACAAGAGTGCACCTCTAAAAAATCTGCCTCATAACAGACCTTTGTCACAATTCTGACCATCACAAAAAGCCGATTGATCGACTTTTATTCATTGCAAATTCTGTTTTTAAGCTAAAAGTTAATAATAAAACAAATAATCTAATATTTTTCAATAATAAAAAAATTATAGTTTAGTATAATTATAGTTTAGTAATTATATTATCCTCTTAAAATTATAATATGTATATATTATACTCTAAAATATAATTTGATTTTTTATCGGCTTTTTTTATTATATCACATATTTTAGTAGTTATCATAAATTAGGTATCATTTGAAAGCTTACAAACTCAGAATTCATCCTGTTTTGAAATTGGACATTGCGTTATCATAGAAACGGTATTTTTGTATTAGGCCCCTCCCCTTTTGGGCATCATCTTTCATAATTTATTATCAAAACCTTTTCTAATCTTGACAAAACACATATTGTCAGAAAGGTCTGTGTCTCAAGGTTCCATATTTAGTGACAGACGTGATATTTGGATAGAAATTTATTAATTTGTTATGGCAAAATGCATACAATTAAATTCAATGGAATTCAATGGCACCTGGTGGCTATTTTTGGTATAATGCCTAAACAAAATCTCATGGGAACTTCAAAATTTGTGATATCAACTTTAAATTTGGAACACAACTTGGTTAGATATATAGCTTTCATTTTATAGTAATTTTATAGTAAAAAATTTTTTTGTAAAATATTCATTTTATATAAAAAAATATATTAATAAATAATATTTAAATAAGTTTTCTTTAAAACAAGACCAAACTTGGAAATATATTCCAAAGCATTCTTGAATTACAACCATTTAAGTTTGTATAGTGCATTTTAATGTAAATTCTCAAAAAGGGGGGTGACAGGTATGGGGTTAATTTGAATCGCTTTTAATTTCTGAGAAGTCAGGTTCAGAAAAACGCTTGAGCGACTGGAAAAGATCTTCAGCAAGACATGGTGGCAACAGGCACTGAGGTTTCAGCTGCAAGGCGTGTCCCAAACGCATGCGGGTCCATGCCAAAACTCCAAGATGAACACCACTACTGACCCAAAAAATGTGGTCCCAATTTGCTCAAAATCATATCAATAAGTCACAGAAGTTTTGGGATTCTGTTCTGTGGAGCGATGAAACAACTTATTTTCAGGCCTATGGATCAGCGGTATGTCTGGAGGAAGAAGATTGAAGCATTTGCTGGAAAGAACAGTTAAGCTAGGTGGTGCTCTGGAGCTGATTTGCATCCTCTGGCACTGAAAAACTGATGCGTGTGGAAGGCAAGATGGATTCCTTGAAGTCTCAGGAAATCGTAGGAGAAAACGTCATGCCGTCAGTGAAGAAGCTGAAGGTTGGGTGTAATTGGACCTTCCAACAATTACAGGACAACCTCAAAGGCTTTGGTTGCAGAAGGTCTGGGATATTTTACAGTGGCCATCACAGTCACCTGACTTGAACCCCATAGAAAATCTCTGGTGGGATTTGAAAAAGGCGGTTGCAGCATGCAAACTCAAGAATATGACTGAACTGGAGGCCATTGCTCATGAGGAATAGGTTAAGATTACTTGGAAACGCTGCCAGAAGCTGATGGTGTCATACATCTCGTTCACTGCAGGTCAGAACAGCAATGGGTGTCACTTAATACTAAAGATGCTTGCAATGAAGGAGTTGAATGGTTTTTGAGACTGCAGAAGTCATTAAAAGTTGCATTTTCAGTTGAACTTGGGGAATTCTAAACATTTGTTGTGTTGAGCTAAGTCAATTATTTTTGTTTCATGTGTTCATTGCAAACAGCTGAATAAACCTGCCAATAAACCTGATTTGCAATGGGGCTTGAATAAGTTTGATTACAACTGTAAGCAAAAAGTCACTTCCAATCAAGCTGTTTTTTTTTTGTCAAATTATGCAAAAAAGGTGATTTTTTTTGGTGTGTGTGTATTTAGGACACATACAATGCTTCAAACTTAGCCTCAGCAGAGAAAGGAGCTGACACAAAAATGTTGACAAATGAATATAATAGTATTAATAATTTAAGTTAAATACAATATATTTTTGGACCTTCTAGAATGTCGTGTCCCATAGACTTGTAAGCGCATTTGGTAACACTTTACAATAAGGTTCCATTAGTTAAAATTAGTTAGTTAACATACCATGAACAACATCTCTGCTTAGCATTAGTTAATTTTTGTTGACGTTAACTCACACATGTATTAATGCATCAATTCACATTAACAGCATGGTTAGTTAACATTAGTCAATGCATTAGTTAATATGAACATGAACAACATCTCTGCTCAGCATTAGTTAATATTTGTTGACGTTAACTCACACATACACTAATGCATCAATTCACATTAACAGCACAGTTGGTTAACATTAGTTAACGCATAACTTAACATGAACTAACCATGAACAGTGCCTGTAAATAGCTTTACTGTTTTCTAAAGTTAACTTACTGTACATATTTACATTAGTTTATGTTGCAGTTGACACCCACTAAGTATGAACATTTCTAACTCACCATGTTACCAACACTTAACACTTATCAACACACTTTCATAAGGCATTGATTTGTTGGTAAACATAATTCTACAGCGGAAAAAATGTTAGTAACACATCAGTTAATTTTGAATAGTGTACACTTTCCAATAAGGTTTATAAATCACATTATAAGTTATAACATTAACAAATATTAACTAATGCTGAAGAGATGTTGTTCATGGTTAGTTCATGTCAACTAATGCATTAACTAATGTTAACCAACTATGCTGTTAATGTAAATTAGATGACATTATGATACGTGCAAGTTCACGTTAACAAATATTAACTAATACATTAACTAATGTTAACCAACCGTGCTGTTAATGTGAATTGATGCATTATACTTGTGAGTTCATGTTAACAAATAACTAATGCTAAACAAAGATGTTGTTCATGGTTAGTTCATGTTAACTAATGCATTAACTAATGTTAACCAGCCATGCTGTTAATGTGAATTAATGCATTAGTATCTGTGCGAATGAACAAATATTAACTAATGCTGAGCAGAGATGCTGTTCATGGTTAGATCATATAAACTAATGCATTAACTGAATGTTAACCAACGGTGCTGTTAATGTGAATTGATGCATAGTATATGTGTAAGTTAACATTAACAAATATTAACTAATGCTGAACAGAGATGTTGTTCATGGTTAGTTCATGTTAACTAATGCATTAACTAATGCTAACCAACCATGCTGTTAATGTAAATTGATGCATTATAATACGTGTAAGTTCACGTTAACAAATAATAACTAATGCATTAACTGAATGTTAACCAACCGTGCTGTTAATGTGAATTGATGCATTAGTATACTTGTGAGTTCATGTTAACACATAACTAATGCTAAACAAAGATGTTGTTCATGGTTAGTTCATGTTAACTGATGCATTAACTAATGTTAACCAGCCGTGCTGTTAATGTGAATTAATGCATTAGTATCTTTGCGATAACGTTAACAAATATTAACTAATGCTGAGCAGAGATGCTGTTCATGGTTAGTTCATATTAACTAATGCATTAACTAATGTTAACCAACCGTCCTGTTAATGTAAATTGATGCATTATGATACGTGCAAGTTCACGTTAACAAATATTAACTAATGCATTAACTAATGTTAACCAACCGTGCTGTTAATGTAAATTGATGCATTATGATACGTGCAAGTTCACGTTAACAAATATTAACTAATGCATTAACTAATGTTAACCAACCGTGCTGTTAATGTGAATTGATGCATAGTGTGTAAGTTAACGTTAACACATATTAACTAATGCTGAACAGAGATGTTGTTCATGGTTAGTTCATAATAACTAATGCATTAACTAATGTTACCTAACCGTGCTGTTAACGTGAATTGATGCATTATGATACGTGCGAGTTCACGTTAACTAATATTAACTAATGCTGAGCAGAGATGTTGTTTATGGTTAGTTCATATTAACTAAAGCATTAACTAATATTAACCAACGGTGCTGTTAATGTGAATTGATGCATTAGTATCTGTGTAAGTTAGCATTAAGAAATATTAACTAATGCTGAACAGAGATGTTGTTCATGGTTAGTTCATATTAACTAATGCATTAACTAATGTTATCGCAACCTGTTAACGTGAATTGATGCATTAGTACGTGCGAGTTCACGTTAACAAATATTAACTAATGCTGAACAGAGATGTTGTTCATGGTTAGTTCATATTAACTAAAGCATTAATTAATGTTAACTAACTGTTAACGTGAATTGATGCATTAGTATACGTGTGTGACTTAACGTTAACAAATATGAACAAATGCTGAACAGAGATGTTGTTCATTTCAACTAATGTTAACTAATGGAACCTTATTGTAAAGTGTTGCTGTGCATTTTTGTGTGATTTTACAAATTGAAGGAAGAGTCTATGTGGTAATCGACAGCATGCCACAGATGTTGTCCATGGATCTTAACTTGTACTGAACCAGGAACATTCCTTTAAAACTGTTTAGTTACATTTGAAGACCCCCATAACCTTTTGTTTTGACATCATTTCGAGTTAATTCAACCCATTATGAAATCATCTGCAGGGAACACGTTTCGAAAGAAAAAGAAAAGTGGCAAAAACCTGAGTGCGTGTAACCCCCAGGAGAAGTCGACCAATTCCATCTCATGCAAAAGCATAGTGATGGTTTATCCAGGTTAAGCAAATAGCAGTGCTTTGTGCTCTGGGATGACATTGACTGCCAGACTCTATGGGATGATCATTAGAAGCAGCTGTTGGCTTTGCTGTTGCATATTTCCCAGCTTTATTGAATGAAAAAGACTTGCTCCTTTGCCTCCAGCCTTGAAAAGAGAGAAAAAAAAGCCTATTAAAAGCCATAAATAATATGATGCTCTCACAGGATAGCAACTGAGGTAAGATGGGCTCTGCGGCAAACATACTTCCACATGGGGTTTGGAGTGAAGTTCTCACACATGCCAACTGCGAAAATCTGCCAGATGGGATGCGTAGACTCTGAATATTGGTGCCATCACTGTTTCCAATTCAATGTCCGCCAATGTTATTATAAGTGTTAATTAGCAAGTATCCAAACTGATCAGTTTCAGCAAAACCTGAGCCATACAGATAAATCTGACTCACTTTGTTCAACTTCTCACAATTTTATCAAACAAATGGCCTTCTCCGACTCCTGCGGGTGGGAGTGAAGGAATGCTGTCTCGTCTGGTGTAGTATTTCTCAAAACTTTGGGTCCAAGAAATGTCCTGTGTAATAGAAGTAAATGACTCAAGAATGGTTTATTTAGACATCTTCAAGAACATGATGTATCGATATTTGGTATAACTTCCTGATAATGTTCAGGGCTCTGGTCGCTCTGCTTCCACACTGTAAAAAAATATTGTTGGTTCAAGTTGATTAATTTTAAGTTGATTGAACTGGAAAAAGTGAGTTAATACAATGAATAAGATTGATTTAATCATCCGAAACTCAAAATAATATGTTATCTCAACTAAATAAATGATAAAAGTTGATTTGACAAAAGAAAAAATTGTTGTGATAACAAATCTTGAAAATATGTTTTTTACAGTGAAGACACATCTGCAATTATTTATAACAACTAAATAATTGTTGAGACAACTTAACCCCTTACCTGTCACCCCCTTTTTGATAATTTACATTAAAATGCACTATACAAACTTAAATGGTTGTAATTCAAGAATGCTTTGGAATATATACACAAGTTTGGTCTTGTTTTAAAGAAAACAATCAGCAGATTATTACTGAAGTGAAAGCACTTCAAAACAAATAAAGTATGAAAAAGTTATGGAAGTTATAATTTACAGTAAATCAAATATTATTTATTAATATATTTTTTAATATAAAATAAATATTTTACAAAATATTTTTTACAATAAAATTACTATAAAATGAAAGCTATATATCTAAACAAGTTGTGTTCCAAATTTAAAGTTGATATCACAAATTTTGAAGTTCCCATGAGATTTTGTTTAGGCGTTATACCAAAAATAGCCACCGGGTGCCATTGAATTCCATTGAATTTAATTGTATGCATTCTGCCATAACAAATTAATAAATTTCTATCCAAATATCACTTCTGTCACTAAATATGGAACCTTGAGACTCAGACCTTTCTGACAATATGTGTTTTGTCAAGATTAGAAAAGGTTTTGATAATAAATTATGAAAGATGATGCCCAAAAGGGGAGGGGCCTAATACAAAAATACCGTTTCTATGGTAACGCAACGTCCAATTTCAAAACGGTTTTTACAGGATGAATTCTAAGTTCGTAAGCTTTCAAATGATACCTAATTTATGATAACTACTAAAATATGTGATATAATAAAAAAGGCGATAAAAAATAATATTATATTTTAGAGGATAAAATATACATATTATAATTTTTAGAGAATAATATTATACTATATATTATAATATTTTTTATTGAAAAATATTAGATTATTTGTTTTATTATTAACTTTTAGCATAAACACAGAATTTGCAATGATTAAAAGTCGATCAATCAGCTTTTTGTGACAAAGGTCAGAATTGTGAGGCAGAGGTCTGTTATGAGGCAGGTTCACTCTTGTCAAAAATTTATTGGTTACTCTTCCTTCATAATTTGTAGCAAAAAACAGCAGTCAAATATCTATTTAGAAGTCTTAGACCTTTCCAACGATATATAGTTTGTCATAATTAGATTAGGATTTAATAGTAATAAATTGAAGTAAACTTAGGCGTCCCGTATACAGGACGGTGACAGTTAAGGCATCCAAATAACTAAAGTTAACCAAACTTAATATTTTATGTCAAGCACAAACACATACTTTTTTTAAGTTGAAACAGCACATTATTTCTTTTTTAATATTGAATTTTAAGTTGTGATCAATAATCACAGCAATATTTTTTCACAGTGTAGCCAAGCATTCACATGCATCAAATGCACATGGTTATCTCTGCTTAATTTTTAACAGCAGGCACAAATTTAATGCTGAATCAGATGCATTTAAATCCGGACAGCATGCATTTCAGTTTTAACATAACCAGGACAGACGATAACTGGCTTGGGTGTCGTGGATCATGAATTTGGCAGAGATGGGAGTTGTAGACTTGATTTGCTTTAGCAAGTCTCGAGATACAGACCTGACCCCTACTGTGAGGTGAGAGCAGATTTTGGCAGGAGGGAAGGATTTCATAAATCAGCTGATGGCCTCTCATACCTCTGGGATATAAACACATATTTTTCATATGTTTCGTTTATGACATTGACAAATGAGAGTGGGGTAAAGCTGTGGAGTTGAATTACATTTAGCTCATAACAAGAGAAGTAAAGATTTTCAGCTGAATAATCTTTACATCATCTATTATTTTATTTCTCTCATTATTACATTTGGTTTGGAGCCTGTCTGAGGAAAAGCTCTCCACACTGATGACTGAGAGAGAAAAATTCGGCATTAAATCTCAAAGTCTGTTCTTTCAACATGAGAAAAATTTGAAAAACAGTTTGTTCTAATTTATGACCGTCACTCAATAGGCTGATATATTGGCTCAAGGAATTCTCCATCTCTTATTTCCACAATCAAGGCCTGACCTTTATTCTGAGACAGTCAGTGACTGTGATGCCTGTAGAAAGTGTTATAAACATTTCAATGTCTCAAAAGCATCACATGACGTATGACAGCCGAATGTTTATCTATCCAATGATAGGGTATGTAAAGCAATCAACTGATTTAGGAAATAACACAGCTGCATCCATCATCTCCATCCATGCACTTACACCAGATTCCCAATAGAGGGAAGCACCTACTTTATTGCTTTTTATGCCGTACCTGTTGAACTCTGCGACTTTACAAAATGATGCTAGTGTCAAATGTAAGGACATATGTTTTTTTTTTTTTGTTTTTTGTTTTAAAGAAGGTATATACCAGACTTTGGTAAACATGCTCTTTTAAGGGTTATGCACTTTAACTTTATCATTTATATAACCTCATTTTTGTAACTAAACAGGGTGAAAATAAAGTGGTAAAAATGTATGTTATTTCAATATATTAGGCATATACATATTTGATGGGGACATGAAGATGCAGCATAATGACCCTAATAAGAATCTGTTAGTCAAGCCTGCACCAATTAATCATCAATTCAATAAAAATACATTTATTTTCTAAAAATGTGTTTAACATCATTTAGATCAGACCTGTACTGTTTTTTTGCCAACTCTTTCATGTGTACTGCGAATATACTTCTTTTGTTTCTCTACCATCTTAGGATGGTAATGGTGCGAAATGCTGTCATTTTTTATAAATCGATGAGATTTAGCAGTCATGTTAAATCTGTGGTTCCTGTTTTTTTTTCATCTCAGGAACATTCGCTAAGATTAGATTGGTGGTTTCTAAAGAAGAGCTGGAGATGCTTGTTCGTGCTTTTATTTCCTCTCGTCTGGATTATTGCAATACACTGTACACTTGCTTAAACAAATCCTCCATGGACAAACTGCAAGTTGTACAGAATGCTGCTGCAAGACTTTTGTCAAAGACCAACAGGAGATCACATATCACACCTGTGCCTAAGGCTCTTAGTTGGTTTTAGAGTGCAGTTTAAAATTTTAACGATTAGGCTACTTACAGAGCTTTACTTTTTTCGCTGTGGAATTATGTTTACCAACAAATCAATATTTTATATATATGAAAGAGTGTTGATACACAACAGTATTTTTACATTTAGGGTAACATGGTGAGTTAGTATAAACTGCTACATAAACCAATGTAAATATGTACAGTTAACCTTAGAAAACACTAAAGCTATTTACAGGCACTGTTCATGGTTAGTTCATGTTAACTAATGCATTAACTAATGTTAACCAACCATGCTGTTAATGTGAATTGATGCTTTAGTAGGCTATCCGTGTAAGTTCACGTTAACAAATATTAAATTCCATTAGCCTTGAGAGCCATGGACTCTGTAGAAAATATTAGTAAACACCTTAAGACACATCGGTAACACTTTACAATAAGGTTCACTTATTAAACATTAGTTCATGCATTAACTAACATTAACTAACCATTTGTTACTGTATTTGTTATTCTTTGTTAACGTTAGTTAATACAAATCTAGCTGTTCATTGTTGTTCATGTTAGTTCACAGTGCATTAACTAATGTTAACAAGATTTTAATAAAGTATTAGTAAATGTTGAAATTAACATTACCAAATATTAACAAATGCTGAAGAAGTATTGTTCATTCTTTGTTAATGTTAACTAATGTAGTAACTAATGAACCTTATTGTAAAGTGTTACCGACACATCTTTTAGACAAGCTTTTAACTAGCTATATGGTTTTGTTGTTATGTGTGTTGTGGTTATTATTTGTTTTTATTATTTTTGTATTTATTTTTACTGTGAGGCCTTCTTTGGGACCCTTCTTGTCGGTGAAAAGTGCTATATAAATAAAGTTTACTTACTTCCTTGTTACTGTTTTTGCCTTCTATATTTAGGGAAGTAGGCTAGCCTAAGCCATTTCAGTCCTAAAAAAGACAGAAGTAATGCTAGTTATGGATTTTATACTGACACTTGTCGGCCTAGAGATGCATGAAGTTTGTTTGCAAACTGCCGCTCATCTCAGCACCGAAACTGTTTGTTTATGTTTTGTTGTGTTACTTTTTATCTTATCCTTCCATCTCCTTAATAAAAATGGTTGGATTCAGTCTTAACAGTAAATTGAACAAAACATAAGCATATTGCAACAGAACATAAGGTTTGTAACGCATTTTAAATAACTCACCGTTCTAAAAATGTTCAGCTGCTCAAGGATTAATTTAATGACATTTCGTTTTCTTTATTGGAACATTTGTTCATTTGTTATTTGTTACTTTAGTTTTTATTTGTTATTTGTTTAAGCAGTAGCCAATGAGTGCGCCGGGGGGCGGAGACTGAGCGGTTGACGAACATGGAGCTCCCTGTGACACACACACGCGCGCGCGCACACACAGCACGCGCGCAGCATCACTTCACACACACTCTATGGACTGTATCAGCCCTCATCTGAACGTCGGTTCCGATCAACTGCATCGAGGATACAGTTTGGAATTACAAGTAAGCTTTCTCTTCCGTTTTAAGAAAATGTTCATTATTTCTCATTCATCAAAATGCATGAACTTGCACTGGCGCAACTTTCTTAATTTCGTTTAGTTTATTATTATCGTACTAGCCTACTACTACGAATGCCATTACTACTACTACTACTACTATATTCTAAATACGATTTTAATGCTACTAAATCTCGAATATAACGCTGAGCATTAGCCTATTTAAACACCATAAATGTCAAGCAACTGCAAAGGGGTCTTCTATATTGGATCACAACACAAGTGTTGTTATTTTAAACAAATATGGCTCCATTAACTTTTTTGGGGTAGCCTATAGCCTACAGTATATCAAATTGCAGTGTTCATATTTAAGTTGTAATTTTTAAAAGTTCTGAATAATACAGGAATGTCAGCTTTCCAAAGATGTCTAAACTGGAATATTGGTTAAATCTGGTTATTATGGCAATCATGTTTATGGCTCTCTTGCATAATCAGAATATGACCATATGCTTTCATTAATATTGGAATATTCTTGTTCATATAAGCACAGTCAGTGTCATCAGCATAGTATCATGATGCTGGTATCTTACAGTATTAACTGTCTTCTCATCTCAGAAATGGTAGGTTTTGTAGGAATAAAAAGAAAGCACCTGCTCTCCTGTGCCTCCTCTCAATGATATATTTTTCTCCTCATTTCATTCTCCATTATATCGTTCAAAATAATGGAAATTGTTTCCCCCCACCTCCTAACTTAAAGGGAAATCAATATGTGGTTGTGGGGTTTACGCGAGGCAAGCAATCACTTTTCCACACATGAAAGAAGAGCGTTATGCTCATCTGGTCAGGGCTTTGTTAGCCGGAGCTTTTATTGACAAGATTAACTTTGACAGGAGAGACTTTGATAAGATGTATCTCTTCAGAAAACCATACCTGGCCAAATCTTTCTTTCTAAAAAGCAAAATGCTTGCCTTCTTTTGTCCTCTTGATCTTTGTTTGTTAGATTTCAGACATGTGGATTCCTAGAATATCTTTGGAGTGACACCTGATATGTTGAGAAAGTTTTTCACAGGTAAAGTCTCAAATACAATGTCTGACCAATCATGGTATACTTAAACTGTTGTAATCCTACACTTCTAAAATAAAGTTTGAATTTCTGAGAAATTACCAGGTGCTATTCTGAACTCCATTTGACCCATTGATTATCATTTTAGAAGGGCTTTTGTAGTAACAGTTCAACCCATAATTCAGTGCTTTACTTTCAAGGTAGCTGCTATAATTATAAAATCAAAAGTTCAATGCATAAGTGAGAAGGCAATTATTTACTTTTGAGAGAGGATAGATGGCTTTTTTATGGAAGTAATGATTTTGGAATATTGAGTGTAAACTTATGGACTGCTGGATGCTGCAGGGTGTTATTTAGTTTTTGGGGGGCATCAGAGGGTCACAGACTTTCTTTCTGCCTTTAAACAATGTGCCTGGAATAGTGATGGGATACTTAGTTGGTTTGAAGTTACCCCGGGGTGAGAAAAAAGGGTTGGGAAAACTACCATTATGTATTTTTTTATATAAAACTATTTTATCATTATTCAAATTTCAGTTGGCTATGCTCTTGAATCACAAATGAGCCCTAAGCAGTTGTTTGCACAGATCTGGCCCCTGAAGTCAAATCTAGAGCACCATAATATCTCCCATGACAATCTCAAAATGGATGTGAAGGAGTAAAGAGTCATCAAAGCATGTGGAAAACATGTAAACAGCAGAATTATAGGGTTGTTGTTGTTTTTTAATAGCTGATTTTAAAGTAGGCCATTTTGTATGCCTTATTGTCTGTGTCATTTTTCTATTTTTTTATACAGTCTTAAAAATAAGCATTATTTATTGGTAACTGGTTCCATGAAGAACCTTTGAAGGTATCATGACATGGATTTTCTTTGGGGTTCACTTAAAATAATGTTAATATTATACGTGTATTAACATTAAAAAAATTCAACATTTGTGAAGAAATTTTTTCAGAAAGACCGTTGGTTAGCAAGGTTAGCTAAACTTTTTTTGACCTTGCCGCTTAAAAGAATCATCTCCGGTTCCTAACGAATCGTTAGGAACCGAATCGAAACAAGGAATCGGAATCAGAATCGTTCAAATTCAAACGATACCCAACCCTACTTTTGGCACAAAGGTTCTTTATAGGCTATTATTCATTCATATATTACATTATGCTGGAATATTTTGTTGTTATTAAATTGTAATTGTAAAATGTAATTGTTTATTATACTGTTGTAGTAACCTGATCACATTTTAATCATGATGATTTTTGGAGGAGAAAAACTGAAATGGCACTACTTTGTGTGATATTGATTAACTAGATGAAATGATATAAATATGACATGCATGACATGGGGGTGAGTAAATTATCAGCTAAAGTTTTAAAGGGATGGTTTAATTTTCACCCCAAAATTTTAATTTGCTGTTAATTTCTTCATCCTCAGGCCATCCTCTTGGTGATTTATATAATGCAAGTCAATGGGTCACTTTAAGAGTAAAAAAAACCTATACAGGCAACACAAAATTAATACACGTGGCTCCTGATGATTCATTAGTCTTATTACATTTACATTACATTTAGTTGGCGCTTTTATACAAAGCGACTTACAATTGCTATATATGTCAGAGGTCGCAAGCCTAGGCAACTAGGGGTTAGGTGTCTTGCTCAGGGACACATTGGTGTCTCACAGTGGATTCGAACCGGGGTCGCTCACACCAAAGGCATGTGTCTTATCCACAGCACCATCACCACCCCTGCCTTATCTTATGGTCTTATGAAGTGAAGCGATCAGTCTGTGTAAGAAACTGAACATTATTAACAACATTATTACTTGTAATCCACAGTCTCTGCGCGTTCATGGGATAGTTCTCCCTAAAATAAAAATTTGCTGTTAATTATTGGCAAACGGTCATGAGCGCATTCACAACAGTCTGGAGCGCAATCTTCCTATTGCAAAATGACGTACGCATGGGAACTCAAACATTGGGAATCTGTAAAAAGTCAATCTTCCCAATTGAGATCGATTACCGCTTCCCAATTGCGTTATCCAGGATAAGCAGAAGTATGTACCACTTTGATGAACAGTACAACACGCACATTCGGTGAACTACCCTTTTAACAAAACCAGTAGAAACACTCTTCAAAATATCTACTGTTGTTTTTGCTTTCACAGAATAAAGAAAATAATAGAGGTTTGAATTTGAAATGACACGAGTTACATGACATCATTTGCATTTTTGGATGAACTATCCCTTTAATATCCCTGTCAGGCGCCAGGAGCTTTCCAAACGTGAGCATGGACCGAATGGATGACCTCACCTCCTTCTGTCATTAAAATCTCTCCTTATTATGACCTACAATCATTTTGCAGTGTCTAGATTAAAAAGGTCAATATTAGGTAAGGTTGGCGTCAGATGGTCCCAGATCAGCACTAAAAAGATGTCTACTACAGTATGCCTCTTTCTCCTTCAGGTATATATAGTTGTGAGTTTTTGCCTCTTTTGACAGAGAGCGGTTCCAGATTTATCTCTCCTATTGTCTGTCTCATTATACACCCCTCCCAACCTCCCTCTCCTTTTTCCAAAATCAAAATGTCACAGAATACATCAGTTTGCACAAAGAATGTCACTCTACGATAAACTCAAAATGTCACAGCCATGAATCCTTGCATGATTGATTTTGGTGAGGTTATGACTGTACAAATATACTGAATATTGTTTGATTATCCAATCAGGTGTTTATTTTCTCACTGTTACAATATTAAAAAGTTGGTGATAATGATATTAGGAAAACATCATAATGACAAATATAAATATTAAGGTCTCGCAAGACTTCAGACCTCATCTAGTTTGGAGTGTCCCAAATGAATGTCGGAAACCAATAACTATACTTGCACTGATATTCCTCTTCAGATGAAGTCTACAGAAGTGGATCCGGGGTTATTCACTGACAGCTACTGCAAAGTGTGCAGCGCTCAGCTTATCTCTGAGTCACAGAGAGTCGCCCACTATGAGGTGAGTAACACACACGCTCACATTCAAACAAAGTATAAACATTTACTGATAGCTGTTAATTTGATCCGCTGTCAATAATTTTCTACAGGTCTGCTGCACACTTTCTAAAAGAGAGTAGATAAGTAGGTTAATTAGATTTTTGTAGCTAATATTCATATGCAATTAAAAAAGGGGCATGCATTTCAACCGCCATCAATCATAGTATGTAAATAAATTTCGTTTTTGATTATATCAAGCTAGAAATGTGAGCAGATTCATATAAAGCCTTATGTGATGCGCCACAATCCTGCACATAAGAAAAATCATAAATGAGATCAGAAGTGCCTCTATATCCCAATTATTTCTCCTAGATAACAATGAGATTAAATGACAATCAACAAGATTTTGGTGCAAGTTTCCTCTTGATTTTTCTCTTGAGAAGTAGACCGGTAAGTTTCACAGCTGTGCTGCTGATTTTTGTGGAAATCCAGATTATTTTGCCGGTTTTCTTTGATATATATTAAGTAAAAAATAACATATAATTGAAATATAAATATGTTGCAACATAAATGTATTTACTGTGACTTTTGATCAATTTATTGCATCCCTGCTGAATAAAAGTGTTAATTTCTTTCAAAAAACTACTGAAATTCAACTTTTCAATGGTAGAATATACTATATTACTATTTATACATATTTAAATTAGTTCTAGATCAACTGTGCTTTGGTAATAACCAATAGTTGAACCAGCACTGATGTAAGTCACGTGACTACACAAATTGCCCTCTTTGTCTAAACATATTAGATACATACATTCAAATAGTAATTGCTATTTTTTTTGCATCAGTTCACCCAAAAATGAAAATTACGTCATTAATTACTCAACCACATGCTGTATCAACCCCGTAAGACCTTCGTTCGTCTTCGGAACACAAATGAAGATATTTTTGATTAAATTTGAGAGCTGTATCACTTCGACTAAGGGATCGAAACTTGACAGTCCAGAAAGTCATTGAAGAAAATTTGTATGAAGCGACAAGAATACTTTTTGTGCGAAAAAAACAAACAAAAATAACGACTTTTTTTCGACTACTCCATTTCTTTCTTGTAGACCTAAGACGAGAGTTCAAGAGATTTCCACGACGCATGCGCAAGAACTGAACTGAAGTAGTTGAAGAAGATTCTTGCGCATTCTTGCGCCATTCTTGCGCATGCGTCGTGGAAATCTCTTGAACTCTTGTCAAGTCAAGTCAAATATATTTATATAGCACTTTTCACAATACAGATTCTATCAAAGCTGCTTCACAGTATCAATCAAAACAACTTAACAGTGTTTGTTAACAGTGTTTGTTTATTACTGGAAAAAAGACATTTATTAGAGCTGATCAATGGTATGATTGGTCATTTAATTTGATTACCTGAGCAAGCCAAAAGCAAGCCAAAGGCAACAGCGGCAAGGAACCGAAAAACTCCATCAAGGTGTCCTAAAACTCCATCAGGCGACCCAATGGAGTAAAAAAAAAAAAAAAAAAAACCTTGAGAGAACCCAGGCTCAGTTGGGGGCCAGTTCTCCTCTGGCATTTATGAACTAGAGGCCAAATTTACAGTAATTGTAAGATAAAAATATATATATATATGAATGCCTGGCTAAATGCGTCTTTAGTCTAGTTTTAAACTGGGAGAGCGAGTCTGAGCAACGAACAATATCAGGAAGGCAATTCCAGAACTTTGGAGCTAAATGTGAAAATCCAATCCCTGCTTTGGTGGATCTGGATATCCTAGGAAATAACCAGAAGCCTCGAATTTAGTGATCTAAAAGAGCGCGATGGATCTTGTCTCAGGCCTACAAGGAAGAAATGGGGTAGTTGAATAAAGTCGTTATTTTTGTTTGTTTTTTCGCACAAAAAGTATTCTCGTCACTTAATAAACTTATACTTGAGCCACTGTAGTCACATGGAATATTTAAACATTTTCTTTAATGACTTTCTGGGCCGTCAGAGTTTCAATCCCTTAGGCAGCTATGTAGCAGTGATCCACCTCTCAAATTTAAATCAAAAATATCTTAATTTGTGTTCCAAAGACGAACGAAGGTCTTCAACGGGGTTGGTACAATATGTGGCAATAATTAATGTAATTAATGACTTAAAGGGTTAGTTCACCCAAAAATGAAAATTAAGTCATTAATTATGCGCGAGAATTGCGATCTCCTTCAACTACTTCAGTTCAGTTCTCGCGCATGCGTCGTGGAAATCTATCCAAGTCTCGTTTGAGGCCAACAAGAAAGAAAAGGAATAGTCGAATAAAGACGTTATTTTTGTTTGTTTGTTTTCGCACAAAAAGTATTCTCGTCGCTTGATAAACTTATAGTTGAGCCACTGTAGTCACATGGAATATTTAAACATTTTCTTCATTGACTTTCTTGGCCGTCAAGAGCCAGCCCTTAGGCAGCCTATGTGGTAGTGATACAGCTCTCAAATTTAATCAAAAATATCTTAATTTGTGTTCCGAAGATGAACGAAGGTCTTGCGGGGTTGGTACAGCATGCGGGTGAGTAATTAATGACTTAATTTTCATTTTTGGGTGAACTAACCCTTTAATGTTCATTTTTGGGTGAACTATCCCTTTAACGCTTCGCTGACGCATTTTCAGCTTTCTTCATAAAACTCTCCAGTTTTTCCCCAGCAGCTCGCTATAGGAGTCACATTTTACTGGAAATTTCAGAGCTATTTCCAAGTCAGATAATTACATAGGATTGAATATCTGCGTTTGTGATTTGTCAGCGGTTGGTCAGTGGTCAATGAAATCTCAGTGGTTCTCTGAAACACCCAGCTGTTCCTCATTCGCACCAAACAACCTGAGGAATTAAATGTGCTAGCCTTTATATTGCACACCAATCATCCAGGCCCCTTTCCTTAATCTTGATATTTGATATGATATAGTTGTTTGCCTAAAATTGAGATTAATCTGCTTGAATTGCCCAGTGGTTTTTGTCTTTGCAGTCTTATCGGGTGCATCGGCCTGATGGGAAACTCAGTGAGTGGTTGATTTAGATGCATTATGTTCTTCTTGCATCATATGTCATTACCTCAGCCATGAACAGAGATTTCTTAATTATTGCCTCTTAAATTTGCATGTCGCTCTCGTCTCCTGGGGAAATGGAGCCATGTGGTCGACACTTGAGCTGGCTGAGAACCAGCTGTTTGCTTGTTATCCCAATCTAGAGTCTGGTCTCGTCTGTAATATTATGTCTCTCATGTTTAAATGATGAGGCTTTCGACATGAGAAGTTCAGGTTTTATCTGACCTTCTTGTTGCCTGGCTAGGTCATGCAGGACTACTGTTGATACATGGATCGGCTATGTTCTTGACTGAATGAAAGATTGTATTTAGAGATGGCCAACACAATGGGTCACAGTTGTACAGGTAGATGGGGAATAAATATGTTTCTTCAAACTTCTATTCAATTCCTCAAGGAAAAGTGACTTTTCTTATTGGCGCACCTTTCTTTGTGATTACTGTAGTTTTTCAACTAAACGCATTCTACAAAAGCCGTAACAATCTCATGTTACGTCTCGATTGGTTTGTACGTTATTGATAAAATGAATAAAAACGAGTTGCACTTGCCCTCCAGCTGCGCTCTCGCCATCAAATGTATCGTGAAACAAACTGCATGTTCCCCATTACAACTGAGTGACACGTCTTATCAACAGCACTTTTTCTATTCTTTCTTTTTCCTCACAGAATTCAGAAAACAAAGCCCTGAGTTGTAGGCTTGTTATTGTCAGCTGGTTGGTGCTATAATGAGGACGCTAGAAGTTTGCTGGAGACGGAGCGATGAGGACGTGTGGTCATGCATTTAATGAGACCGATCCCAGTGTCGCCACCACCCCGCTGAGGAGAGCCTAGCTTACTAGAACGAACAAAGTCAGCGCTATAGCCTTAGCAGCTTCGCTTATTTTAAGAGAACAGACAGTTAGGATCAATTCTGACATTTGTCAGAACATTTGTGCATAAAGATGCCACAGCATCCCAGTAAGGTGGAACTGGGATGCTGTGGTTTTTTATGCATCCTGGGTAAATGCAGACACGATGCAAGTCATTCAGTGTTTTTTTTGCATCAAAGGGCTGAAATGACAGGATAAGCAAGAGGAGAAGGAACAGGAGAGGGAACGACTCAGGGATGACTGATGGGATCAACGGTATCCCGGGTCAATTAGCACATCGCTGCTCTACATTAAAGCTCTTCACAGTGGTGAAAATGTGCTCTTGTGAATGAGAACAGTGGAATATCAATGGATCAGACACATTGCATACTTGACTAAATGCATACTTAAGGAGCATTTGCATAATGACTGAAACAGTTAGGTTTAAAAGGAACAGTGCAACCTAAAAAGTTATGTCATTCTAAACCTGTATAAGCTTCTTTCTTTTGTGGAACATAAATGGAGAAGTTAGCACAATATTCGAGCTGGCATTGTCCATACAATCAAAAAAAGAATATGAGCCTAAAAAACAACATTAAAGGGTTAGTTCACCCAAAAATGAAAATTAAGTAATTAATTACTCACCTCCATGCTGTATCAACCCGTAAGACCTTCGTTCATCTTCAGAACACAAATGAAGATTTTTTTATTAAATTTGAGAGGTGGATCACTGCTACATAGGATGCCTAAGGGATTGAAACTTGACGGCCCAGAAAGTCAGAAAGAAAATATTCAAATATTCCATATTCCAATTAATGACTTAATTTTTCATTTTTGGGTGAACTATCCCTTTAGAGTATGTTGAGTCTTGAAGAAATGAACTACTTATCTCATGAAGCATTTCAAATGACTTCAAGTTACTGAATTTACTAAAAGTAATTTATTGTAAGTACAAAACACCATATATTTGAGGATTCAAGTATATACAGCTAAAAAAAAATCTAGAGAAAAGAAAAGATTTTGCAGTATGTTGTTTTCCATACAATGAAGATGAATTTGAGCCCAAAAAGGGCCCAATTGAGCCCAATTTTGAAATTAAATATGTTTTTAAAAATGTACATTTACTGATTTTAATACTGTTTCCTTCTGCTGTATAAAATAGGAAATAATGAGATTAATTACAATTATTCATTCAACTGACAGAAATAACAAAAATGAAAGTTTTATACATTTAACATTACTGTAAAATTGGATAGAAGTAAATATCCTCAGATAATATTTTTAGTTATTTTGAGTATTGCGTCAATGTAAAAGACAATTCTTAAATTTCGTAAACAACACATTTTGTCATTTATATTCATGAAAAGACCCAACACTTTCTGCAAAATCTCTCATGTGCTCCAGATAAAAGAAAGCAATACAGGTTTCAGGACAACCTGAGGTTTCATTATTGAGTGAACTGTTTTATTATTTGATTATTCATCTTTCTGCTTTTTAGATTTCCAAAAATCATTTGTCTTGCGGTCACCATAATTGATATAAAACGTTTTAGTTTATGGTGGCTTTTATGGACATTTACTGTTTTGGGGCAGATTTCTTGATAATAGATTGAAGAACCCTCTGGTGCCTCTTCACTGCTCATATGTCTGGGCATTCATCTGCTACACAACAATCAATACGGACCTTTATCCACCCACCAGAGAAATCATTCAGAGGGGCACATCAAGCTTTGAGAAATGAAAGCTGCAGTCCATAATCTTGTTCCTGTAGCCCTGATGAGAATTGTTTGGGTCGGGTCTGACATTGCTTACCTGAGCTGTTTTTTTGTCTACACTGGCTACTTGTGAAACACTCTCTATCTCATTTTTTTGCAGAGTCGAAAGCATGCAAACAAAGTTCGCCTGTATTACATGTTACACCCCGTGGATGGTGGCTGTCCTGCAAAGAAACTTCGGACAGACAATGTAAGTGAAGAAATACGCCTACATGGCTTTTAAATGTACATGCATTGGGACTGATGGAGAATTTGTTGCTACTTATGCTATTTGAAAAAAAGCACCAATTCCAAGCCACTTTCCTTCTAAAATATTGAAGCTGGCAGTTTCATTACTCCATTGAGGAGCCCAGATGTAGCTACCAGGAAAAAACGTTTTATGTCCACAACATATTGATTGACATGGATGACCTGCTCGTCTAAGCATATTACGTCTGCCCAGTCCTGCGTCTCTCACATTTCAGGCTATCATTGGGGTTTAGTGATTAAGTGGATCTTTTAGAAGTACGACGAATGACCCAATACATTTTGTTACAAATTTCTCATGATAAGGTTTCACTTTATGTCACACATGGCTTGTGAATGTCTGGGGTTTGAACTGCTGAAGGTCTAGAGGTTTCATGACGGGTACAAAACTAGTTGAGGTGTTGCTAATTCTGAATGGATATATTGGGCATATTTGTGCAAGCATTGTTCTTGAGTGACTTTCTTATCAAAGCAAATTACATTAAACAAAAAAACAAATCTGTGACAGACTTGCATGATTTGTTTCCTCTACAAAATATTGTACAAAATTGTATTTAAAGGGTAACTAAACCTCTGGTCAGGGCCTGACTCCACCCACTGGCAATATTTAAAAAATGCTGAAAAAGTGGGCAGACCCCAGCGGAGATAGAGGGGACGAAATAGATGCTAAAACACTCTATCCTGATCGTTTTCAATACTCTCAATTCCAACTCCTGACTCGCTACAGTGGTTTTGACGAAACAAGCTGGTTTTTATACCGACAAGGGCGTAGCTCGCGTGGTGAGCTGAAACCTGCGTACGTCACGAAGTGCGGAACATCCAATAGGAAAATTCAACTGCAGTAACCATCGTTCAACCTGAAGAGGGCAGCACTAAAACGTTTTTACACCATATATTGTAGAAATAAAACACTTTATACACAAATGTCAAAAACGTTACTCGAATAAATGACTGGTATTAATAAAGATCCATTCTTACAGATCATTAACTAAAAAAAGTTAGTTTAGTGTTTAGTTACTCTTTAAATGTTGACAGGAACATTTGCATCTAGAGCAAAGTCTGTTTCAGATTACAGTTTATTCAGGCCAACTCTGATTGACCTGAATATTGTTAATTCATTAACAATATTTGAATAATCTAATAATCTCAAAATCTTGAGTCTCTTTTGTACTTAGAAGAAAAAAATGAGCTTGTTGCACCGGCGCGACAGCCGACCCACTTTTCTTGTTATATATAAGCATAGTTTTCTAACCTTGATTAAACTGAATCAGCATTAGATAATACGACTATTTTAATTGAAAATAATAAAATAGACACAACTATAAAGCATCTAGAAACATTTGAGTCTCTGCTCCTCATGTATTTCTTTGGTTTATCTCACTCTCATAATGTGAGTTAGACACAGGTTTGTTTTTTCTTTTCACTGCTAGCAATATTAAAGAATTTGCTTGAAATTAAAAGAGATGCTTGCTCCATTGTTTTCAATCAAGGTCAATATTTAAATGGACATCGTTTTAGCTGGAGATTGGTGAGGTCTTTTCCCTCGGGAGAGTAAATAAAGACATTATGGCGTGTCAGGAGAGGAATAACAAGAAATAGAATGAGTGGACATAGATCAATGCCCTGCGGAGGGAAGACAGACCCCAGGTCAAGCTCAAGGGTTATGGAACAATTATTATAAGAAATAACAGTATACCGGTTTGAAATTACATGATTGTAAGTAAAAATTATATAACTATTCCTTAACCCTTTAGAACTTGAAGCTAAAATAGGTGTTTTTCTCACATTTGGATTTTTTGACATCTTCATGTGCAATGTCATATTTTTTCAGAAAAAGATTAGCTTTAAAAAAAATGACAGTTATTGAGCATTATTGTGTGTGGTGATTTTGAAAATAGAATTTAAATAGACAAAAATAAATTTACCTATTTTTATTTAGAAAAAAAAAGCCAACAACTAGCCTCTGCTCTGTAGTCTTTTCTTATTTATTAAAGTGTAGTCTTTTATTGGACGGACTAGATAGATAGATAGATGTAGCCTGGATGCCATCCCGAACTCCACCCACAACATTTTTTGGTTCGGAAGTTCGATCTTGAGCTGAATCCATTGAGGAGTAATTATGATCAGGCAAAAAATGTTTGCGCCAATCAAATTCAAATTGCCAGGGCGGGCTTTATATGATGATGGACAGGTGATCTGCAAGGACGTAATCATCACGTTATCAAAGAGCGCTTAACTGTCTTCCCTCAGAGATGACTGCAGCTGGAGAACTGAGATGTATAGATTACGCTGTCGCGTCTGTTGTTAAAACAAATCGACAGCGCATTAATTTTAATAGACAAACAGAAAACTGCAATCAAGGCATTTGTCGATCGGAAAGATATTTTTGCCGTCCTTCCTTCATGATTCAGGAAAAGTGAAACTTATCAGCTGGCTCTGACGGTCGCTGATGAAGATGGGATGTAATGAATAGCCTGTGGTCGTTGTGGTTTCTCCTTTGGTCGCACTCATGGAGGAGTAAGTAAAAGAAGCAACACTCGTTATTTAACTTCTAAAATAAGTAAAGTTAGGCTACGTTCTGTAGTTGACAACTGTATGCAAAGCAGTTGACTTACTGCGTTGCTCTGATTGGTTGTAGGTTTACCGACCATCCAATTGAGTTGAGTTTTTTTCCTGGTTCGAGTTAAGACACGCCTCAAAATCAAAGCCCTACGGAGACAGTTTCAGACTCATATTCCGACAAGAATATGAGTATGACAAAGTCAGGCTAAGATAGATGCATTTTAAACAACAATTATCTTTTACCGAAAGTTTCAATTTGACTTCCACAACAGTGTTTAGAGACAAATTTCAGTCAAGATGAGAAACTCAAGAGTGGTTGCATCAGTGCAGGAAGTAGAATATATGCTACACCGTTTTTAGAAGTTTTTAAATTACTTCTCCACAGCACGACCCACATTTGCCAATTTGACAGCCAAATTTCATATCTTCCTCTTAAAGTTATGATACAACACATTTGCTACATAAATCATTCTGTTCTCCAGTATTATTAACTGAAGATGAAAAACGGTCCCAGTTAAAGGATATCAGAGTATGTGTCTGTCTCTGTGTCATCCCAGGGCAGTGCGGAGGGAGACGTGGACAAGAACAAATGCTGCACGCTGTGCAATATGTCATTCACTTTCAGCGGTAGTGGCCCAGTCACACTACCAGGGCAAGATCCATGCCAAGAGACTACGGCTACTGCTGGGGGAACCACCTGCCATCACATCTAAAGGTAGGGGTCTAAGATCAGTTCCACACTGACTAGATCACCACAATAATGAAGCGCAAGCTGTCCCTGGATCAGTATTTCATACTTAAAGTTTTACACACACGTGACGTCTTTAGCAGTCAGTGGGGATGTGACCTGTTAAGCCATGGACAGACTGTGAATATTAGATAATGAGGCAATTTGTTCTTGAGAATGAGTTCATTATTATTAATGCTCAAGTTATTTGATATTATTGATATTTGATATGGTGTGATATGATCTATAATAAAGACTACTGCTCACAGTTAGAGTTTTGGTCTTTTTTAAAAACCCTAAACCTGCATTTTAGTCAGTGCTTAACAATCCCTCCAGTGCACAAAAAAATACTCAAAAAATACTCGGAAGATCTTAGCCACTGCATTGGAACCATGCAAAACACCCGTGAGATCACAACGCAGTGCACTGAAAGCTACTTAGAAAACATGACAACTGTTTAACAATCTCACAGAGCCATGAAAGGGGTGATGGACTGAGAAATAAAATTTTCCTTGAGCTTTTGACATCTAAGAGGTCATATTATAAGAATTTCCTGTAAGTTTCAGATCTGAAAATGTCCTTGTTAGTCCAATAAAAGCTTTTATTGACATCAGGCTCAGCAAACGACTTGTTTTTCAAAGTGGGGAACTATGACGTCAAAGAGAATAAAACACCACCCCCGTAGAAGAAGATCAGACGCCTACTTCAACACGGCCGGTTTAACCCCGCCCACCGATTCGCATTACACACATAGATAAATAACATAGGCCTTCCTCGTGATGACAAACCGGATATAGAGCTACCGAGCAATACAAAATATTGTGCAGTGACTGGTTGTGGAAGAAGACAGTCGCTGCATATACTTCCTCTGGATTCCAATAGGAAATTAGCATGCACTATTTTTAATGACATTGTAGCTGATGAGGTAAAACATTGTCCATCTGTTCGCTTCATTTCACTGAGGATTGTTTTGTAAACAAGACTGGATTTGGAGACCGATCAGAGAGTAAAGAACGGTGCTGTGCCGTCTATATTGGATCTGACAGGAAATGTTCAACACACGGACTCTGGGTTCGAACGTGTATGGGCGAATCATTCCGGTTGCCATTTTCAACATTGGATGTTTTCAAAACAATTTCCCCAAGTGCATCGACGGATGAGTTGAAACTCATTATAATATGCAAATCTGTTATCCACTCACAGCAGTGGCCGTTTACTTCCAAGTCTTCAGTGCGAGACGCCCATAAAAGACGAGCGTTTTTCAGCTAGGCTCAAAACTAGGGTAGAAAATAGCCTATACTTATTCATTTGAATGTTTTTGAATGCAAAAACCAAGCGACCGTTGACCTCCAGCTCCAGACAACAATACAAAAAAATTAAAAAAGCCAGTTCATGATCCCTTTAATCGAACCCCAACTGCATAGTAAAGCACAGTTTCACAGAAGACCGTGTAGCAACCACCCACAACACCCCAGCAACAACATACCAATACATAATGTCTCGGATCGTAACAACCACAGAGCAATGCACTAAAAACTATTATCTGCAACAGGTGTGTATCAACTCGTCTTAGTTAAGGGAATAACATAGTTTAATATGAAAAGAGGGTGGAGTATCCCTTTAAAGACAGCCTACTCTGAGCTACAAGGTTGTCAATCTATGGTATTTGGCCATCAGCCTGCATTATTTCAGCTTATTTGTTTAAATAATCGTGCTTATTCGTGCTAACAGTAGAATTATCGGACGGACCGACGGATCAGAACGGACCGACCGAGCCGACAGACAGATAGATTCAAATCAAAAGTTTGTAGGGAAGAAAATGAACAATAATAATAAAAGAATACTTCTGGCACCAGCACACACATTTTCAGAAAATGTAACATTAATGATGAAGTTGACAAGTGAGTTTCACAAGTTTGCAGTATATTGCAGTATACTTGGATGTCCTGTTTTTCATTCAGCCAAATGTGAGTGCATTAGGCATATATGAGGTTTGTGTTCTCGAGACTGTCGCTTGTAGCATGATTACGATAAGAGCAGGGCCTTTAGCAGGGCAACACATCACTGACTCACTTAGCATGCATAATTGCACATGGCCAAGGTACCTGAGGGTGCGAAAGAACACAAAAAAGGAACAAATGGAAAGAGCTCAGAAACAATCCAAAAAGACAGGAACCTCTTGATGATGTTGTTTTTTATCCAAAGTATTCATCCCATGCAACACGGTATATCAGGTTAAATCCAATCCTAAGACTAGACTTGATATTTTCTGCAAAAAAGTGAGCTTTGCATGTTTTATCATCCACATCAGGCAGCAATCCTATGTCCTATCACTAAGTAATAAGAAAGTAATCAGCGCACCGCTCATCTTGTCTCATGATTTAATGTGCTTTTATGTCCACAGCACAAATGGTGCGGGACGAGTTACGTGCTGATTTTTTTAAAGTGTTTGTTCAAATAGCAAGCCTCACTAAGCAACACCATTAAAAACTTTTAGTAACCATAATAGGGTGCAAGAAACTGTCCTTTTGTTGTTTGTTCAGCAGTCATAGTAGAGGCTCAGCATTGTTCAGTTACATTTGGACGGCTGCTATATGGCTGCTTCCACAGTCATAAAGGATTGATGATGATTTTTCAGGTCAGAATTTGTTATGTTTTACATGTGTGGTGAAAAACTTACATTTTGTGGCAGTTATGTTTATTTTTGAAAACATATTTCTTATAAGTAACTAGCATTTCGGGTGTGACTGTGTGTAGTTTACGTTGCAGGACAAAACGTCCAAGTATATTTAACACAGACCTTACTTGGAAAACCCCCATTTTTATCCCCCATAAGAAAATCTTGAGGGATCCAGTGACAAATTAGACTTCCGGGTTTTGATATCACTCCTGCACCACTAATGATAAGGTGTAGACGAAATGGACATGGTCAAGGATGGAGATGTGAATATAATTTCATTAAATTACCCTTCACTCTTAGAAGAAAAGGCTCTATATAGAACCTTAAAAGGTTCTATCAGCGCTATCGTATTTGGAACCCCTAAAAGGTTCTATACACTCTTAAAAAAGGGTTCCTCTGGGTTCTATATAGAACCCTGGGGTTCCATACTTGGCCAAAAGAACCTTTTACCAAAAAATAAAATAAAATAAATGGTTCTATATAGAACCATTTTGGAGTTCCATATATGAAGCAGGGGATGGAACCATTTCTGGTTCTAAATAGAACCATTTCTTCTAAGAGTGTTGAGTGTCATTGCTATTATCAAACTGGTCCACTGCAGATCTACACAATTACTGTAATGCTATAATTTGAACAAGATATTATTAAAGCTCCAGATGATAACACATAAAATTATGTTGCATCTTTTGCATAAACAGAGACAGAATGTCAGAAGAAACAGGTACAAAACCATTCAAAAGCCAGTAAGAATTTTATAAACTTGCAATTGCGAGAGAAAAAAAAACATTTAAATGGCAGATTTATGTTTAAATAATACGAAATACCAAATAAATATGAAGTTCTTATTCTCCGATTGTTATGCTGATAACATAATTTGCAATCGAAACATGTGTATATTAAATTGTGAAAAAGAAAAGCTAAATATAACCATTTTCACTGGTGGTCTCAGACCACATTTGTCACGGTAGTGTTTTATATCACACTCTGATTATGTGTTAAAATGAAAACAACCTTCCATTCAAACACCTCAGGGAACCTGAGACAAAAAGAAGAAGGAAAAAAGGAAAAAGAATGCTTCTATTATCGAGTTATGTTGACACCTTCTATAAATACACCTGTAGAGCTGCCAGGATCTATCTTCCATTTGAAAAACAGGAGAAGAGCCAAGACGCCCATTTGTGCCATTCACCGTTCCTATTTTCAATGACACAGAATTGCTGTCAGTGTAGTCTTACCATTTACTATTACTGAGCATAATTAGCATCTTCTTAGCTTTGTAATAAAAATGCATTTCTTAAAAACAAACAGAGAAAACAGAAGCTTACGCCTGCTAGTGCGAGACAAATGACCTTCCGTCTGTTTATGAAACAAATTTATCATATTAGTGTCATGAGATTCAGAATGCACCTTATTAAGTTCCAGCCACAGGGGACATTGTGTTTTCCTAATTTGCGGCCTTCACCCATGAAATATTTCAAACTGACATGAGACTGTGCTTTATGCCTGGACAGGTGAGATAGACCACAAGCAAAAAAAAAATTGTCAATAGAATCACGTATGCATGTCTCCAAAATTCTAATATGTGTTATTAATGCTGTCACACACCTGCTGTTGTTGCGCCGATATTGGTAAATAAAATGAGAAATGGATATAACATTTGAACTAAGGCTGGTTGTTATCTTGTGTTGGTATGGTGCAAATGATTTAAACTATGAATATGTTTTGTTTATTTTTCTTTTGTTGCAAAAATGTTATCCTTGTTGGACTCTATTAATAAATAGTTTGATCAACAAATATATATGTATATGTTATGTATATATACACAGTTGTTGTCACAGTATTGGCACTCCTGGTAAATATGATCAAAGATCAAAAGGGGGGGGGGGGGCACATTATAAAAAAATGTACACATAACATATATTTGTTGATCAAACTATTTATTAATAGAGTCCAACAAGGATGACATTTTTGCAACAAAAGAAAATGAAACAAAACATATTCGTAGTTTAAATCATTTGCAACATTCCAACACAAGATAACAGCCAGCCTTACAGTCCAAATGTTATATCCATTTCTCGTTTTATTTACCTGCACAATCCAATCACGTTTGTATGGAAGCTTTTTTCCAACAAAAAAGGTAATTGCGACTTTTTATCTCACAATTCTGACTTTTTTTCTCACAATTGCGAGTTTACATCTTGCAATTCTGTCTTTATTTCTCAGAATTGTGAGATATAAAGTCAGAATTGCAAGATAAAAAGTCAGAATTGCAAGATATAAAGTCAGAATTGCGACATATAAAGTCGCAATTGCGAGATATAAAGTCAGAATTGCAAGATATAGTCAGAATAGTGAAATATTAAGTCAGAATTGCGAGATATAAAGTTGCAATTGCGTGTTATATAGTCAGAATTGCGAGAAATAAAGTAAGAATTGCTAGATATAAAGTCGCAATTGCCTGTTATAAAGTCAGAATTGTGAGATTTTAACTATTCTGAGGGGGAAAAAGGTTAGCCTTTTTTCCCTTAGAATTGGCCTGATAATTGGCCTGACTTCTTACAATTGCGAGATGTAAACTCGCAATTGTGAGAAAAAGTCAGAATTGTGAGATAAAAAGTCGCACTTCTTTCTTTTTCTCTTTATATATTTTTTCTCTTTAATTCTGACTTTATATCTCGCAAGTCTGACTTTATAACAGGCAATTGTGAGATAAAAAGTTGCAGATATTTTTTTCTCTTTTTTATTCAGTAGCGGAAACAAGCTTCCATACGTTTGAGAGTAAAACAACAAATTGAGGGTTTCCGAGATTTTTCTCTTGTCCATTTTTTTTTTTTTTTAGAAGTAGTAACGTGTTCTCAGTTATGGACAGAAATGTAGTGGAGTAAAGAGTACAATATTTCTCTCTCAAAAGTACTTGAGTAAAGTCATGAGTACTCCCCAAAAATGATACTCGAGTAAAGTACAGATCCCTCAAAATTGTACTTAAGTACTGTATTACACAGTATTACACATTGGAATATTACACATTGGAAAGTTGTTGCTGTTCCCGATCAGGGACTATTTATTTTCCTAGCGGAAGGAAGGCTTTTAGTGATTTTACTTCATGAAAGTTGCACTAATAATTTTTTTTACTTTAATGTTTTTATTGTGTGGGAACCGTTTTATAAAAACAGTAAGGTACTCGAGGCAAGTGCTGTATGGTGTATAAGTAACGGGTAACGTATTTACCAGGGATGCCAACAATTCTGACCACAACTGTGTATCTCCTGTATGAGTGCTAAAGCTCAGTTTCTCTCTGTCATTGTGTTTTGTTTACATAAATAGTCTTTATCTGTAGCCTGTGAATGAACAGAGCACCAAGTATACTAAGTCTGTTTTGCCCTCTTGCAGAGGAGACAGCCAGTTCAGAACATATGTTGACTGAAGATTCCCCTGGAAGTCCTTCCATACATGGCAGGCTCTCACACCGTAACTGCCAGATGTGCAAGGCCTGGTTCAACAACCCCGGCATGGCTAGACAGCACTATGAAGGCAAGAAGCACAAAAAAATGCAGCCCAAGCTAACCTCCTCGCACAGCTGGGGAAAAGTCTGGAGGATGGAGATGAACTGAACGGTATGTTTGGATAGGAACAGACAAAACATTGATTTAAAAGGATTGTTCACCCAAAAGTGAAAATTCTGTCAAATATTCTGTCTGTAATTCTGAGATCTGAGAAAAATTAGCTGCTTGCTCTTTTCAAAGCAGTTACAATAAATGAGATCCAAAATGCCATTCAAATATTAAAAAAGTGACCTATGCCACTTTGTGTGCGCTATATTCCAAGTCTTTTGAAGCAATTCAATAGCTTTGTGTAATGAACCAATCAAAAAAGTTTTTTTAGTTGGCTCTTTTAAGTAAATCGTTTGGTCTTAATTATTCTTTTACTGACTGACCTGGTCAGTAAATTTCCAGTCAAATTTTTAAAAATTTCTGTCCGTTAATCACACAAAGCTATCAGTATTATTTCAGAAGTCTTGGAATAGCGCACCAGTTTAATGATTTCTTTTTAAGCCTAAAAGCTGAAATTGTATTTCATGTAAGGGTCACTCCTTTTATGTTCTGTTGAAGAATGAAAGCCTTATGTTTGGAATGACATGAGGGTGAATAAATTATGACAGAATTTTCATTCTGGGCTGGACTGTCCCTTTAAAAAAGTACATTCAACTGTAATGATGTTTGTTTTCATCAGTCTGTTGTAATGGTTCATGAATAACCCCGTCGTAAATGCCACCGTTTAAGCACAGATATCATCTTAGGCCATTGACCATCCACTGTTTTACACGACTCAGTAGAGGCATTTTAATGGTCTTAGAGTCTTTTCACAAGCAGGCATTTCATTAACGATTTGCATTATTCAGCAGATTGCTAAAGAGTTTTCGTACAAGGCAGTTATCAATAGGTAATTAATGGCACAGACAAAGAGGTCTCCCCGAGCACAATATCTGTGCTCGCCAAACACACAGTCAATGGCTGAAGTTGCAGACAGCAAAGCCACCTCGTTGGTGAGTTGACGCACAGAGGGGCGAGAACCATTTCGTGGGAGGTGTTTACCAGCTGCCATTTAGCCAAATGTTGGATTTCTATTCATATTGAAGTGTCCTGTCCCTCATGTAACGCTTGTGACTCATAGATATGACTCATTGCTGCAGTTTTCATTAAGGCTTCCCAGTACTGCACTCTCAGGATTGAAAACACTATTTTTGTGGTGTGCTTGCTATAATGTGGTGAGTTTATAATATTAGTCTTATATAAACGTAGACTAGAATAGTATTTGACATGCTATTTCTACTCACAAGCAATTGTCTGTACTAAAGCCGTTAGTGGTGCTAACAGCAGGGGGCTGAATCAATGCTCAATAACAACGGAATCCCATTTTATGGCGTTTCAGTCTGACGTCCCACCTCACAGGAAGCCAGCGACTGATTTTTCCAGCTTCACATAAGCTTATAATTTACTGGTCTGTCCTAGTTAAAAGCGGAGAACAGGTTTGGTGTAGGAAGACAGAGCTGTGGGAGGATACGGCTTATCTGTGTATTTCACAGCCCCTTCTGTTATGTTTTTAATCATTGCAAATGTGCACAATGCCAAAGAAAAGCTTGGTTGCAAAGATGAGGCCAACTTGATGTACGATTTTGATTGAATATAGATCCGTGGTAAATGGTGTTGATGAGGCTCCTAGATGAGCCTCCATTCATTATCTGGCCCGATCGCTAGGATACGCGGATAACAAAAGATTCCTCTTGTTTAAATTAAGGAGGTTGTTGCTTTTGGGCATATTGCATACATGTGGCATATGTACAGTAAGGGTCATTTAACACCACCCATCTCCCCATGGTAAATCGCATCACACGCTAAATGGTTCCGCGTGTATAGTCATGTTTGGACATAAGCTTATGTTCATGTGTGAAGGAGGCATATGTATATACATGTATATATGGTTCATGCATAACCTGTTTACTGGAGCATGGATTCCTGCTTTGCATGCCTTTATATATGAATGAATGTCACAGAAGTCCATGTTATATTTTATACTAAAAAACAAAAGAAATGGTTGTATATTTTATTATTACATTAAGACTAAATTATTAAAGAAATGAATATCTATTCATAGGACCATTAGGAATTTCTTTGCATTCTAACATTATTACTTTGATAATCAAGCATTTTTGGTTTTGTCTCAATGGGTATAATAGTACATTGTAAGGATCTATAATTTAGGGTGCATTTCACATCATCCAAAAGGTGTAAAAACAATATGCTTTCTCAGACCATTATGGTGTTGCATTATGGTAATTTTATTTTTAAAAGAATACCGATGTGCTGTATTCAGGCTGTATGCTAATTTACCTCATGTAATTTATGTACTGTGAAGAGATAGTCATATGCTCGCGATTCTAGCTGTTGACGTTTGTCTAAATAAGTCATTGTATTTACCCTGATAAGAGAAGATTTGAGGTCATTTGCTGTTGGTTTGTATGAAACAATACAGTTAGTTCTAGTCTAATAGATGTGTATGTATATATATATGCTCTTAGGCCCGAAGCGGAGTCACACATGTGAGGTTTGCAGTGTTACGCTCAACTCTGTGGCACAATATCATGCACATCTGCAGGGCTCCAAACACCAGAACAAGTGAGTTTCAGCCACTGCATTTCACCTCGAAAAAAAGACAAGAATCAAAAGGTAAACCTGCACATAATGTTAATGTGACAGAAAATACATCTCTACAGTAATACCAAAACGCAAATTTTAATAAAGAATATTAAGACTAGGCGAATAAGGTTGGCGATTGATTCAGTGACTCACACATAACACTCAAAAAGACACTCACTGGTAGTCACATTCTTGTGTAACTATTCAGAAAGTGCCACTGAAGGAATCAGTAAGTAAATCTGAACAAATCTCTTTGCTAAACAGGTTTAAAAGATTTAATTTATGCTTTTTTATATTTTAAAATTTCTTTAGTGTGCAATGTTGCTGTTTGAGCATGAAAACAGTCTGCAAAAATTACAAAGAACACTAAAAATTATCAGTAAGCGCTGTTTCTGAACTTCCCGAAATGCCTCGATTGTAGTCTTGAGGATTCTTCTGGCAACAAACATGTCACAATATTCTTTATTTAAATAATTGCCGAAATTACTGAGAAAAAATATTTTTATCTCACAATTCAGACTTTTTTCTCAGAATTGTATGATATTTTATTATTGTATGATATATCTATTAAGTTATAAAGTAAAAATATCGATATATAAACTAACAATTAAGAGTTATAAAGTCAGAATTGTGTGATAAACAATTGCATGAAATAAACTGCGTGATTTTTTTCTTCATAACTGAACTTTATAACTCGCAATTTCGAGTCTATATCTTAATTATTAGAAAAAAGTCAGAATTGCAAGAAAATAAGTCACACTTGCGAGAAAAAAGTTAGAATTGCGCAAAAAGTCAGACTTACGAGAAAAAGTCAGAATTGCGAAGAAAATAAGTCAGTGTTGCGTGAAAATAAGTCAGACGTGTGAGAAAAAAGTTAGAATTGCGCGAAAAGTCAGACTTACGAGAAAAAAGTCAGAATTGCGAGAAAAAAAGTCAGAATTGCGAGAAAAGTCAGACTTGCGAGAAAAAAGTCAGAATTGCGAGAAAATAAGTCAGTGTTGTGTGAAAATAAGTCAGACTTGCGAGAAAAAAGTCACAATTTCAAGAAAATAAGTCAGACTAGTGAGAAAATAAGTCAGACTTACCAAGAAAAAAGTCAGAATTGTGAGAAAAATAAGACAGACTTGCGAGAAAAGTCACTTGCGAGAAAAAGTCGAAATTGCGAAAAAAAATAAGACAGACTTGCGAGAAAATAAGTCACTTGCGAGAAAAAAGTCGGACTTGTGAGAAAAAAATCAGAATTGTGAGAAAATAAGCCAGACTTGCGAGAAAGTCAGGAATTGTGAGAAAATAAGACAGACTTGCGAGAAAATACGTCAGCCTTGCGAGAAAAAAAGTCAGAATTGTGAGAAAGTAAGACAGACTTGCAAGAAAATAAGTCAGACTTGCGAGAAAATAAGTCAGACTTCCGAGAAAAAAGTTAGAATTGTGAGAAAATAAGTCTGACGTGCGAGAAAATAAGTCAGACTTGCGAGAAAAAAGTCAAAATTGTGAGAAAATAAGTCAGACTTGCAAGAAAAAAGTCTTGCGAATTCTGAGAAGTAACCTATAAAAAGTGAGATAAAAAGTTTATTCAAAAATTTTTTTTTTGCTATTTTCCATACTAATTATTTTTATTATTAGCTTCCATACCCTACATGTACACAAAAAAGGGACGCGGCCTAGTTGAGTTGCGATAGTGTGCTGAAACTGGCGGTTATGGTAAGGGAAATTCTGAAACACTCTCGAAGCAGTTAATCAATCACAACACACTGTTCCAGCCAACCAATCAGAGCACCTTGTCAGATGGAGGGGCTTCATAGAGACAGGAACTAAACAGAGTGTTACAGACAGACTGGGGAAAGGGGTGCTGCAATAATCAGTATACCCAAAAACAAAATCAAGACTTAAAATTATGCTGTAAAAGGGCATAATACTGTCAGTCCAAATGGTGAGAAGCTAAATCTCCACCACGAAAAATGTTGAGCATTCAGAGACGTCATAAATGTGGTTGCTATTCTTATTAATTATACTGACATGTAATCGTTGTAATATGGACAATGTAAAATGCTACAATATGGAAGTGCGCAAGACCAGTACTCATTGCAACAGGCAAGAGGTGTTAACTTCCATTGTGTTCATGCGAGAGAAGTTAATGGAGTGTTGTATACGCGATCAATATCTGCTCTGAATCAATATTCCGCCTGACTGGACCATGTCCTCGCGGTACCGTACAGGCCACAGTTTCCATGGGAAGGCTGCATCGGAGCAGGCAAGGTCAGAGCATAGTGTGCTGGGATGCATGGAATGTTAATTAGGTAGAGATGAAGGTGAAGGAACGTGAGATGCATGATGGGAACCGGCAGGCGTGCCCAAGCTGTCAGAGAGTGGCACGCAGTGGAATTATTCCACCCTCTCTCCTTGCGTGATGTGTTCATAAGCATGCAGAAGAAGAAGCCATGATGAGCGTACACAAGGACGGCCCTCAACGAATGGGAGCCTGAGGCACATTATAGGAGCTGATATTTTAATGTGGCTGAATCTTGAGAGAGAGGCTTTAGGGGAAAATAATACTAATCAACAGTACACTAATATTACTAAACTTTTGTATGTAGTTTCAGTCTTGAATATTCGTAATACATTATACTTAATGATTTGATCCATTGTAATAAAATTATACTGCTACTGGTTATTAAAATCATACACCCTACGGTGTCTCTAGGGGTTCAATGTTAGGCCCCTCACTTTTTGGCATTTATATATTTCCTCTTAGATTGCTCTTAAGATCACTCATTCTTAATTATTGTTTCTATGATGATAGTCATATATATATATATATATATATATATATATATATATATATATATATATATATACACAATATATATATATATAATATAATATAAAATAATAAATAAATAAATAATATATAATATATAATATATAAAATATAATATATATAATACAAATTTCCACGCTTTTTCCAGACTTAGATTACACACATAATCTAAGTCTGGAAAAGGCGTGAATATTTTTATTATTAAAAACAAACAAAAAAAATTTCAACTGTTGGAGATTCATCTTAAACACTCAAATCTTTTGAACCTGTTAACACAAAATTTAATTTGTTGGTTCAGTTTCTGCAGGTTATACTGTCATTCCTGTTCATAGTTGGTGACAAGTGTCTGTTTTTCCATATTATGAGCAAGTCATTGACACCGATTCACCTGATTTGTTTAAACCGACTTTAAACATACACTACTGTTTAAATGTTTTGAAGAATTAATTTTTTTTTTTTTTTAAAAAACGTTTTCAATATTGAATATTTTTAACTGAGCACCAATAATAGCAACGCAGTCTCATCCCGAATTTCGTAATATAACTGACGTTTTGGGACAATTCGTCAATATACGACTTTTCAGGGCCCCCTTAAACGTCGGTAGATGACGTTATGGGATCCTAACTCTACCCAGACCTAAACCTAACCCTAAACCCAACTCGTCACCTAACTGATGTTAAAGGTACAGCGTCAGTTGTATGACGACCCGGGATAATCATCTACAGACGTTTAAGGGGGCCCTAAAACGTCGTATATTGACGAATAGTCAAAAACGTCCCAAAACGTCAGTTATATGACAAATTGGGATGAAATATGTTGCTAATAGATGATAATAATTGAGCACCAAATCAGTGCTTGTGCTATAATAAGACTTGACATCAGTCCCGACATGAACAAGAAAGGTTCACTTATAAGATTGATTCAAAAACAGATTCGTTCACTAACAAAACCCCTCTAAAGTGAATATTTTATTAAAGGTTATCACGTTCCTTTTTAAGCATTACATTTTTAGTTGGATGTTGTCTCTTATGCTTATTTGCGTCTACGGTTGGGAAGCGATACTACTCATGCACGCAGGGCTTGAAATGAAAGCTCATGCGTACGTTCAGTAAGCATGTTTAGTCATGGGCTACTCACCTCAGTAAACACTGCCAAACAGAGCAGGGGATTTGGTCGTTCACCACCAATATTTCATGCTTTTTGTGTTGTAGTTTGTTCCTTTTTGAATCCCCATTCCATTAACCTTACGAACACATTTAAACTAATCATTTGACTGAGCGCAAATAGTCACAAATCTGTCCGGAGGCCGGTGTCTGAATCTCTGGAACTCAGCTCAATTGAGCGTTTGCTGCCAGATCTGGAAATTCAATGGCGGATCAATGTGAGAACAACGAGTGTCGCTGCTGGAGTTCTGTTTGGGTCACTAATCCCACACCCTTAATCAGTGTTAATGAAATTACTAATGAGTGAAACTACTAATTGAAAGTGTTTTTTCTTTCTTCTCACACAAAGCACATACAAATACTGCAAGATGTTAATGCACTAACTATACAAAACAATTTTATGAGGTGGTGATTTTATATCCATGTTAAATGTGGTTTGTATGGAAACTGTTTTTGATTTTTGAATTGGCACCATTTCGCAAAACGTATAATAATTACTATTTGCCATTAGTGTTTTTGTATAGCGGGTAAATTGGCTCAACAAAGTGAATCCTAGATTTAGCAGGTACACAGCATAAACGTAATATTACAATTTTTATCTTCACATAAAAAAATGATATGATAAATAATTTGACTACACGTTTTTATATTGATTTATCACAATAACTTTTTTATAAGTTATACAAGATTCAACTTATTTTTGACATTAAAGTCAGTTTGACGTAATATAAGTTAAAATGTAGTTTAAGTTGATTGTACTTTAAAATTGAAGGCAGCAACTTTTTTACAGTGTACAAAACACACAAGTGAACTTGAACTAAGTTATGTACTAGTCAGAATTTCACATTGTAAGTATGCTAATAAATAAAAAAAGTTACGATTTCACAATATTACATACATTAGTGTACTTAATGTACACCCACCTAAAGGATTATTTGAAACACTGGTTCAATTTCTCATTAATGCAATTATCTAATCAACCAATCACATGGCAGTTGCGTCAATGCATTTAGGGGTGTGGTCCTGGTCAAGACAATCTCCTGAACTCTAAACTGAATGTCAGAATAGGAAAGAAAGGTGATTTAAGCAAATTTGAGCGTGGCATGGTTGTTGGTGCCAGACGGGCCGGTCTGAGTATTTCACAATCTGCTCAGTTACTGGGATTTTCACGCACAACCATTTCAAGGGTTTACAAAGAATGGTGTGAAAAGGGAAAAACATCCAGTATGCTGCAGTCCTGTGGGCAAAAATGCCTTGTTGATGCTAGAGGTCAGAGAAGAATGGACCGACTGATAGAAGAGCAACTTTGACTGAAATAACCACTCGTTACAACCGAGGTATGCAGCAAAGCATTTATGAAGCCACAACACGCACAATCTTGAGGCGGATGGGCTACAACAGCAGAAGACCCCACTAGGTACCACTCATCTCCACTACAAATAGGAAAAAGAGGCTACAAATTGCAAGAGCTCACTAAAATTGCACAGTTGAAGACTGGAAAAATGTTGCCTGGTCTGATGAGTCTCGATTCTCAGATGGTAGAATTTCAGAATTCAAAGTCAGAATTTGGCGTAAACAGAATGAGAACATGGATCCATCATGCCTCGTTACCACTGTGCAGGCTGGTGGTGGTGGTGTAATGGTGTGGGGGATGTTTCTTGGCACACTTTAAGTCCTTAGTGCTAATTGGGCATCGTTTAAATACCACTGTCTACCCGAGTATTGTCTCTGATCATGATCCATCCCTTTATGGCCAGCATGTACCCATCCTCTGATGGCTACTTCCAGCAGGATAATGCACCATGTCACTGTCATGGTGGGTTGTGGAAAATGGAAGAAGGATTCAAGTGTGGAGTGAATTGATGACATTTAATAAAGAAAACATAAAATAAACAAACCAACAAAAGAATCCAATGAATAAAGAACTAACTCCAACACAGACAAGGAAAAACAGCACCGGTACAGACTTCCTCCGACTATCTCGGAACCAATAAACAACGTAAGAGCACAGGACAGCAAACACAGGTAGATTAAATAGGAAGGCAAATAAGGAGGATAACGACGAAAACAGGTGGGACAAATAAACCAAAAATCAGACAACAAGGGGGAGGACCAGACAAGAACAAGAGCACATGGCCAAACAAACACTTATGTGCATAACAAAGACAGGACAGACATGTGACAGTCACAAAGCTTGAATCATTTCAAATTGGTTTCTTGAACATGACAATGAGTTCCCTGTACTAAGGCCCCGTTTACACGAGAGCGATTCCGGGTGAAAACGTAAAAATATTTTATTGGATGTGCCTTTCGTTTACACGCGACGCGTTTTTGAGGCTTAAAACGCAAAAAAGTGAAACCACCCTCCAGAGTGGAAATCTTAAAAACGCTCCACTGCCGCGTTCCCGTGTAAATGGTAAAAACGCAAAAGTCTGCTTGACAGTGACGGTTGTACGCAGGTGCGTGGACTTGGTGTTGTTGTAGTATGCACTCCTAGCCACCTGAAGTGCATACCGTTACTACATTGAATTTCACACACTTTTGCGTCACCATTTGCACGCGGATTCCCAACACAAAACGCTAGTCTAAACGCAGAATAAGAGTGATGGCGCAAACGCCACTTTTGCGTCTTCTCTTTTAGAATCGTTTCCGTGTCAACATAGCCTAAATGTCCCATGGTCACCAGATCTCAACCCAATAAAGCATCTTTGGGATGTGGTGGAACAGGAGCTTCGTGCTCTGGATGTGCATCTCACAAATCTTGCATCAACTGCAAGATGCTATCCTATAAATATGAGCCAACATTTCTAAAGAATGCTTTCAGCACCTTGTTGAATCAATGCCACTTAGAATTTAGGTGAAAGGGGGTCAAACACAGTATTAGTATGGTGTTCCTAATAATCCTTTAGGTGAGTGTATTTGATTGACGCATTGGTATGTTTAAATGTATATAGCCTATAATATTTGCTTTCATTGTAAACTTTCTTGTTCACAAAATGATATTTTCGTACTGTTGCTTTTTTTTTTACCATCGAGCCGACGTAAGGAATGGTTCCGTTTATATTTTTGAGCTTGGTTCGGCACGACACGAAGCTACAAACTTTCTCGCCTGGGCCTGATCGCCACAGAATTAAACTGTTAAAGTCGCCATGAAACAGACGTTGAGATGGTCATTTTTTCCTTGTCATGACGTATATCCAAGTGAAACGGCTTCTGAAATTAGAAAAAAAAATAGAGGGCGGGGCTTGATTTCATCCTTCGGGAATTGATTGGATCTTTGGAGGTTGGGCGTTACAAACAAAATGGAGGCAGATTTGAATGTGATTCTCTAAGAGGCGCTGCACAGATAGCCACACCCTCATCGGATCTGGCCACACCCTTTCGCCATTCAACGTGACCGAAATAGAAGAGAGGTCGTTTCGATGGGGGAGGGAAGGGTAATGTCTTTGATTAAAAATTATAACATGATTTTTTTTAAATAATGAAGTGCACAGATAAAACATTTATAATAAACACTACGTGTTACATATAAAAAGTAAATTGGTCAAATTTGATTTCATGACGACTTTAAGCAATGAGAACAGTTTGGAACCGGCGGTGGAAAAGTGACGGCTATGTGTAATGACGAAAAATTTAATACTTGTAAAGGCGATAAAAACAAAATTCACAAACGACTAAAATGAAATAAAAATAAATATATAAAACATTAACTAAAGAAAAGGTATGATAGACAAATCTGTTTTGCTTTCCCTCTTAGCATGAAGAACAAATGAAGTTTGATGGAGCATCTTTACTCATGAAACTGAGGATCTTTCTGTGGAAGTCAAGGCAGCTTCTGCCCTTCCGTCACAGACAAATGACAACGAGATCTGCTCATTTCCATTGTGTTTATGACAGTGGTATGGACACTACCAATGCAGATAGAGACATATTGATAATGGATTACTATAAACCACAGTGCATTTTACTAAATTACAGAAAAAAGAAAAAAAAATTCACATCCTGCACACTTTAATGTATGTATTTAAGGCATGTAGAATGGACACAATTTTTGCTTTATTTAAATGTCTTGTGTTAAATTATTTCAGTTGTAATATTGTGTTTTTAAATGTACATGTAAGAAATATACATTTTGTATTAAAGTGAAAATGTCAATCAAATATCCACTGTAGATGTATAAAATGTCCTTGTTTTATTTTGTACATAAAGTCTGATGGAATTGTTCTCTAATGATATTAAAACGAGACATTTTGGAGCTGAATTTAATCAGCAGATTCACAAAAGTAATAGACCGAAGTACAGTAATAGTTTTAAGTCATCATCCTTTGAAATCTTCATTATTTCAACAAGACTTTACAGTGATTTGTGTTGCTCTAAATGTTCAGCAAAAGCTTTTTCTTCTCAAAATGGATAGAAAATAAACCATTTATCTATTGCAGTGAAGAAAGAAACCCAAGGGATCTCTATAGGCATTTTTGAGAGGTGATATTATGTGCTATATAATGTGCTATATGACTGAGATGGGGTCATTTTAGTGCTTTTCACAAGGGACTGATTTCCATTTGTGCACTGTTCCAATTAAAAGAAACACAATCTAATTATTCTCTAATAATAACATCTTGAAATAGCATTATTTATTCAAATATTGCATCCTAGAGAATAAAACAATTCTTACACAAATAAGATGAGTAGTTCTGTTTTTTATGTTACAGCATGAAGCTTGAGTTCAAGACGCAATCAAGTTAAATGCTCGACTTTGAGTGTTGTGACGCTAATTCACACTTATTTAGGAAGTGCCACTGTTGTTTTTGTACTGGAATGACAGGCAAACAACAGAAGCCATGATACTCCTATAAATCACAGCACAGTGTTTCCCAAAGGCCTTATTTCTTACAATGTTTTTCATTCTGCAAATGATGTATGTGTGGTAAGAAACCCCATAAGGCTTTAAAGATAAAAAGACCGGCGTAAGAACAATCTTTAAAAATTAAATAGATTGCAAGTGATTCCCAACAGACAGTGGCTGGATCTCTAAAGGCCCGGAGGAGTTTCCTTTGTACAGATCCGATGACTGTTCACTGATTTACTAAAAAAGCATAAAAGAAAATCTCAATTTTAGCAGGTTTTATCAATTCTATAAGGAAATCAGTTACTTAAATAATAAAACATGGAACTAAAGTGTCATGATATCAAACTGCAGCTTTGGTTAACAAAATAAGCCAGTTAAACATTATGGTTTAATGAAGTTATGTTGCAAACATACACAACGCTGTTCCAATTCTGTGGGCTCAGATCATTATGCATCTCTGCACTACCATGATTGATTATTCAAATATGCAAATAGCACAGCAAGGGCCTCTAATAATGTATTCATAACTTATACCTTTTAAATAATAGCATATACAGTGGGTTTGGAAGAGAAAAATGTCATGTAACAGAAGCCAAAATTGTTCTGTCATATATGAATTAGCAATAAATTGTGTAATTTTGCTGTGGATGACATTTTCTGTACTCTCCATTAGGTACAGTAGAGTAATCTTGCTGATTTTAGCTCTTTTGCTCTGGCAGTGATGTAAATAGTTTGTTCAGTTTCAGTGTGTAATAGCTTTACTCACACTGACAGGGAGTCCAACATCATCACATACCTGCTTTAGGGCAAGAAGCAATTTTTCATTATAAATTTCCAACAGAAAACCCTATAAAGGATTCATGTCTGTAAAAATGAATGTGCTTTATCTAATCCAAAATTATTGTGGCAACAGATTACAGGCAATATTATTAATTAAATTTAAGAATAGAATTGAGTAATAATTAATCAAATTAATTCCTTAAAAGTTAACCATTTAAAATGAGTAAAACGTGCCAAAAAATACGTTTAAGTCACCATTATGGTGATCAGTGTTTGTTTTAAAATTATGGTTTTCTCCTTCAGATTCTGCTTGTTAACATCAGGTGTCGTAAATGTTGGCCATATAAAATAATTAATCGTTGACGTCTGTCTGTTTTGTAGATATTTTTGTTTAATTTTAGTGTAAACTTTACTCATTTTAAATGGTTAACTTTTAAGGAATAATTTGATTAATAATTACTCAATTCTAATTTCTTCAGTTTAATTAATAATATTGCTTGTAATCTATTGCCACAATTTTATTGATTAGATAAAGCATATTATTTTTACAGTGTAGCTGCCTTTTCATATTTTGATTTCCTGAGATGAACTGACTGCAATTTCAATTTCACTAGTTCAAATTGCACTGTTAAAAAAAGGCACTATACAGACAGTGATTCATTTGTCACGAAGATCCAAGGGCACGCTTGTAAACTTGTTTGTCTTTACTAATTACCGGAGAATCCCAGAATTCTCTAAGGGTAAAATTCTTCCATATGTTGGCTGCTGTAAACTAGAGGATTTCATCGGTTTAGGGCTGGGGTTACTTTGTTTTCATTGGCTCTGAGTCAATTCAAAAGCTGAACTAGACTAACTGAAGACTGGACTGAAACAATTTGCTCATTAGGACTGATGGACGGCCCATGTGTTGCTCCAAACCTGAACGACTTTCTTTTCTCTGCGGAACATAAAAGAGGATATTTGTGAGAATTCTTTTCATTGTTTTTTCATCCTTGTAGAAAATAAAAATCAAATAAGAGTGTCTGATTACAAACATCCTGTACAAACCTACTTTTGTGTTCCGCAGAAGAAAGAATGTTAAATTTGTAGTTGAAATGAATTTTTTTTAAATGTGAGTGAACTATCCCTTTAAAGAGACACTTTGAAATGAATGTTTGGTATGTTGAGCTTACCACAAGGGCATCCAAGATGTAGGTGTCTGCTTTCGCAGTAGTATAAATTGACATTTTTCAGGTCAAACCTTTCTTGTCTGTCAATCATTTAATGCAGGTCTATGGTCACCACCTCAAAAGAGCATGCAGAGAAGTCCAGATTAAACATGATTTAATGATTTACATGTAATTAAACATGATTTACAGCCACATCCATATGATCTAAATGGCGTGGGCGCTTCGGTCTGCGCAGAGTGCCAGAAGTGATCTCTCACGCGTGTACGTCACTCATTGTTTGCACAGAACAGAGATTGTAGGTAAGACGGCTAATTAAAATGGTAATTATTTGCGCTTATACGGAATGTTTAAACCATTGTAATTGTTTTCTTTTATGACGGTTTAAACACTCATCCAAAGGAGTCATCTTACTGACGCTTTTGACCATCCATCAACATCCGACGTTTTAGGGCACCATTTATTTCGCCCCAGGATAGCATCTAACTGACGCTAAAGGGTGCACTAAAATGTCAGATGTTGACGAATGGTCGAAAGCATCAGTTAGATGATGCCTTGAGATAAGAATGTGTTGTATACGCATGAGAGACTTCTAGCCCTTACATTTAAATCATGTTTAATTTGGACTTCTCTGTGCGTGCTCTTTAAGGTGGTGACCATAGACCTCCATTATATGACTGACAGACAAGAACGGTTTGACCTAAAAATTTCTAAATTGAAAGTACTGTGGAAACAAAGACACCTACATCTTGGATGCCCTTGAGGTAAACATAGCAAAAATGTATTTAAAGAAACGATCCCTTTAAAGAATTACAACAGACAGACAGATAGATTGATACACGTACAGACAGATAGATGGATAGATAAAAGTACAGACCAGACTGACAGATAAACAGACAGCTATATAATGATACACAGATATATATAGATAGATATCGTATTATAAAAGCTTTTCATGATAAAGGTGCATTGCATGAATACATTACATTAAATCAAAAGGTGCAAATCCTTTATTGTCCAGAAGGTGGAGTCCTCTGCACAGTTTTGTACAAAATGACCTTGATATAGAGTCAACCCTGCTGGATCTGTTTTACTTGACTGTAATATTTATATATATATAATTTTACTTGACTATTTATAAATGAATGGTTCTAACATTTTGAAAAGTACATACATTATCTCTAACTATGATAATATATTTGAAGGCAACTAGTCCCCAGGAATAATTTCATATTATCTCTGAAATATTTATTGTGATTTTTACCTTTCTAAAACGTGGTGTCATGGGCACACTAGTGTTTACGCGGCTTTACATTTTCAGAAGTATTGATGGTCAATGACAAAAGGTAAAAAATACGTTTGTAAGCAGAACTATAAATGTGACATGAGGACAGCACACCTGCTTCAGATAAATGTGTTGACTGAAGTTTAATCAGCAGAACACACACACAGTTTTAGTGTTTATCATGGCCTGCTGTGACCTAGAGAGTAAACGCACAGGGAGGGACACTTTTACCACAACATGCCTGTGTAAATGAAAACACTGCAAATGAAAACAGTGTGAAAAAAAGAAGAGGTTGTGTTTTTTTTTAAGAATACCGGGTAACAGTTAATGAACAGGACTCAACAGTTATCATCAAGCAGCCTAAATATATTATTTTCTGACATTTTATTTCATAAAAGCAGAACTAAGTAAATGACAGGATTAGGATGAATAATATTCCTACAAAGTCTATCTCTGAGGCATTTTCCCGTCTTATACTGAAGCACGTCCAAGTTTGGTCTGACATTTGATTTCCGAGGAAGAGTTTAGTCCTCTGGGATTTAGGACAGTCTGACCCCATGAAAGGATCTACTGTATTATATATCAGCAATATGTCCGCTTTCTATGTGAATAGAATATGTGGATGCAGCAGAGCGAGAGGTTTCCTCCGGGAAGGGACAGAGCACCTTCTATGTCTCTGTTTGAGTATTACGCTAGGAGCGCTCAAAGGACTGAGGAGACCATGGCAGTCGGCGGTCAGTGGGGAGGAGGGTACCCCACAACTGCGACTGCCAGCTCGTCTGCGAATCCAACTGGGTCGCAATCATTTAGAGGAACCCACTTGGTCAGATTCTCAGGGACTCGTGGAGGCCATGGAGGGGTACATGATCATCGCAGACACCAACATCAGTCTGCCGTCCAGCACAAAGCCCTCGCCGCTGGTTCCGCCCAGCACAGGGCCATCACCGCTGGTCCCGTCCAGCACAGAGCCCTCACCGCTGGTCCCGTCCAGCACAGGGCCTTTACCGCTGGTCCCGTCCAACACAGGGCCTTCACTTCTGGTCCCGTCCAACACAGAGCCTTCACTTCTGGTCCCGTCCAACACAGAGCCTTCACTTCTGGTCCCGTCCAACACAGAGCCTTCACTGCTGGTCCCGTCCAACACAGAGCCTTCACTGCTGGTCCCGTCCAACACAGAGCCTTCACTGCTGGTCCCGTCCAACACAGAGCCTTCACTGCTGGTCCCGTCCAACACAGAGCCTTCACTGCTGGTCCTGTCCAGCACAGGGCCATTACCGTGGGTCCCGTCCAGCACAAAGCCCTCGCCGCTGGTTCCGCCCAGCACAGGGCCATCGCCACGGGTCCCGTCCAGCACAGAGCCTTCACCGATGGTCCCGCCCAGCACAGGGCCATTACCGCAGGTCCCATCCAGCACAAAGCCCTCGCCGCTGGTTCCGCCCAGCACAGAGCCTTCACAGATGGTCCCGTCCAGCACAAAGCCTTCACCGATGGTCCCATCCAGCACAAAGCCCTCGCCGCTGGTTCTGCCCAGCACAAAGCCCTTGCCATGGGTCCCATCCAGCACAGAGCCTTCACCGCTGGTCCCATCCAGCACAGCCGAGCCTGAGCTCCACGTCATGTCTGCCCAGCCTGTGGCTGCCCGAGGGGTTTTCATTGCCGTGGCCGCCCGAGGAGTCTTCACCCGCCCTGGCTGACTGCGCGTCTGGCTCCACTCTGGCTGCCTGCGCATTTTGTTCCGCCCTGGCTACATGCACATTTCCCATAACTCACTGCCTGGACTCACTGATTACATTCACCTGCCTCTCATTACCCTGTTAGTGTGTCTATTTATACAATGTTCACTCATTCTCTCACTGCAAAGTCTTGTATGTTGTTGGACTGCATTTACGAGCGTTTTCCGTTTTTATGTCTCGTTTTAATCCTGTTCCGTGGATTACTTTTTTGCCTCTGACCCCTGCCTGTTTTGTTTGTTTGGACTACCTACCTGTGTTTTGACCTATTGCCTGTTATTGGATTACGTGTCTGGATTGCCCCTATTAAAGCTGAATTTGGATCTCAACCTTCTTGTCCGAGCAGTTTGCGACAATAAAATGATTAAATGGTATTGTAGTTAAAGACGCTTAATCTAAAACAGGGACTGCTGAATTTGACTGTGAGTGTGTGTACAGTTAATGTCAGGGTGACTCACACTGACTAACAGCGCTGTCCACATACTGATGGAAAGATTACTAATAAATGACAACTCTTGGCTGAAATGTAACTTCCCCTTTCTCATCAATCCACAACTGTTAATCTGGACGGTTTAATCCACTAAAACAACAAGATCATCAACATTTAATAATAATTATCATTATACATTTAATGTATTATATTTAATCATGTTAATATAAATATTATAATATTAGTACATTATATTAATAATAATAAAATAATTTAACAATAGTAAACAACTGTATTTATATTAATGCATAGTTATTATTAATATTATTAAATAATTACATATGACATTAGATTTGATATATTATTATTAAATATAGATCAAATGTTTTGTAAAATAATAGACATTTATTTCACTTAACAACAATCATCAATATAATAACAACAATCATCATCATAATAATTATGCCTAAATATGTTATATATATAGTAAATTAATGTTAAATATACATCAATTAAATGTTTAAATATAAATACCATGAATACATAGTAATGCTAATTTATTTTAATAATAAACAACTTTATTTCTATTAATAAGAATTATGTATTGTTATTAATATTAACAAACATAATATAAATCAGATTTATTACATTATTAAATATATATCAAATCTGTAAATAATAAATATTTATTTATATTAAAACAACAATAAATAAACTTATTAATGTTAACACAAGACTGCCCCAGTCACTGATGTTTTTAAAAATATATAGTTTACAAGATACCTGAAAGCTTCCTCAGAAACTCTTTGTTCGTTGGGTGTTAAAAAAGCAGCATTTTGAGTCAGACTGAATGAGATGACTGTTGGATTAGATTCAGGGTAATGTGATCCTCTGTTTGACCATAAATAAACAGCCACTGTTGTGATAATACCCATAGAGCAAAAAAGAACAATCTGAGCTTATAACTTTGTTGAGTCAGCCCTTCAGTAAACATTAGTTCTGATCCCTATAAACATAGTAAAACAGTGTTGCATTAGGTCACAAAATAAAGCACGTTTGTGGGGTGAGAAGTGTCCACTGTATACTGTACCAACAGACTTCTTGAAACCAAGTTCAAATTGGTAATATAGCTCATCTGAAATTTATCCCTTTGCAAAAACAACATATTTCTGACCCATAATGACATCCGCCTTCAGGAGCGCACAAACTGGCTCAAACTAGAAGAAACGTTCTCTTGCTGATGGATAACGGTCTGTCAACATCAGAAAACACCCTTATCTCGGTGAACAGACACAATTAGTTCCATGACATCTGCAGTGACTCTGCTGGAAGCGTGAAAAGATTTCTAGCATCAAAAAATACTCACCATAGTACATGAATCTGAATTTTCTGCAGATGAAATTTGGATTTGTTTCATGTTAGTTCACAGGGACTAATGTAACAAATAAAACTTTTCATTTTAAAAATATATTAGTAAATGTTGGTTAACATTAAGATGAATAAATATTTTTAAAATGATGGATCAATTGTTTGTTAGTTTATGTAAACTATGTAGGCCTATTTATCTAATGTTAACAATTTATTTGTTATTATTATAAATGATTGACCTTATTGTAAAATGTTACCAAAATGTGAAGGAAAAATGATGAGCGCAATTAACAAGATGGAGGAAAGTCGGTACTGTAGCCTACTACTTTACACACTATTACAAGAGAAAGATAAAAAAAAAAACATAACTCGTTTGACTCAATGTTTTGTAAGTTTAAAACATGATAAGAACTTAAATATACCCAGCACTTTTTTTTCTTATTTTCATCAAACCGCAGTTTTTTGGAAATTCCCGTAATTTCTGCAGGTTCCCGCAATTTCATCGCATAAAAATCGCATATAAATATCCTGCATATTCCATCGCATTTTTTAAAAGAAAACGTGCTGCATAATCACAAATACTTCGCTTCAGAAGGTTAACCCCCATTAATTAAATCCATCTAATTAGCAAATTGTGCTATTTTATGTATAGGCCCACGGCTTTAACTTGGAGTTGGGCTAATGCATGACAAAATAGCCTACAGACGTTTTGCTGATACTACATTTAAAAGATTGAGCTAAACACTATTTTGAAACCTCATTCAATGAACTAAATGCTCGTTTGAGCAATATAATAAATAGGCATATTTAGCCTACACATTAACCTGACAGTGCTAACTCTGAAAATAGTGAAGTGCTGAAAATACATTAAGAAAAAGGAATAGGCTCATGAGATTATCAAAACAATTTTATTAAAAAAACATAGGCATATTTTTTTTTCAAAGAAGACTAACATTGTAATAGACATGAATCTTTTCATAATCAAATTTCGCCCGTGGCATCAGTCCATACTTCAAATGTTCTGCGTGGTGCGTCAAGAAGCATCAACACGTCACTCGGGTGTCTTCGGGTTCAAACTTCGTCGCTCCGGATCCGGTCAGTTACTGGACCAGTTCTTTATTCTCACAGCACACCAATATGACTCTGGTAGAAGGGCACCATCTCAAGTTCAGCACGAAGTCTTGAACAGCAGCCTCCAGCATAAGTGCCGAGTCCTCACGGAGTCACGGTCTTTTTATCTGTGCTAAAAGACGAGAACTTCCCTCAAGGAAACTTCAGCGACTGGCGCGTCAGTCCAGTAATAAGCATAAATTTGTCCTTCTTGTCCTGCTTAAGAGCCATAAGTGCTTTAGAGGTTCCCTCAGGATCCTGGTGCAGCGTGAGGATGCTCCTGGCTCTCTCCGCTGCCTTCAGGTCTCCAGCTTTCTCGAAGAGTTTCACCAACACGTCCTGGTTGATGTTCTCAAAGATGTTCGGCGACGCTTTCTTGCGGTGCGCCGTATCGAATTTGACGCCGCTGGCGGGACTGACGCGAGAAGAGTCTGAAGACGCGTATGAAGACATGTCGTTAGATAGAACAGACAGTTTTCGAGATCTCCTGTGTCTACTGCGGTTGTGACTCCAGCATTGGAGATAAGAGCCGGTTTTATAGGGTACTGACTGACTGAACTAGAATTCCCTTTAGAGGTGACGTCACATGGACTGTTAGTGAACGCCCAACTTCAGAAGCTGTTCTCAGCAAACTGGACGCGCTTAGGGAAACTGCTCTGACGCAAAGATGAGTTTAACGAAGAATTCATTAATAAGTAACTAGCTCACTTTAAGTGAAATATTTCTGTTCAGTTCAACTCTATGCTAAGTTCTGATACAGCCACAATGGAATAGCGCACTGCAATATTTCCTCAAGGATAGTCATCACTGACATCATGCAGTTATTTATTTGCAAGAAATTATAGGCTAGTAATAATTCGGCCTACATATTAATATATCCTACTCTAATTTTGTTAGAATTTTTGTTTCTGTGGGATAGATTACTAACAAATTGTTGATTAAGGCTATAGCCTACATGACAAAAATTGTAGTTTAACATAATCTTTTATATTAGGCCTATACATGTTTAAAGTATAATCTGACTACTTTTTATTACCTGCAAGTATCAAACTTTTGCTGATCAGAGAAAAAGAGCTTGTTTTTTTGCGATTTTTGTGAGGGGAAGTAGTGTAGCCTAATGCTAACTGCCGGTTGGCCTACAAAGTGACGTCTAAAGCAGAAAAGGAGGAGTGCTGTGTTATTATAATCATAACATATGCGAATTATTTCTAAATTATGACCAGGTTATGGAATACTCTAAAGAATAGGCAAAACTCAAGTTTTGGAGTTTTCTTGCTTCTAGAGAAGTTGTAAGGATCTCCAGTGTATTTTGTCATACTATCTGTTTAATTGATGATGAGGGGACACAAAGCATGAGACCACTGCTTAGTTCAGATGATTTCATCTGTACAAGTTTAACATTTAAATGTTTAATGTCATCTGGGAAGTATACCTGCATGACATTCACCTTCAAACTTTATGAAAATGACTTGTGTTATTTAAAATTTCAGCGAAAACTTTAAATATTTTAGCACTTCTTCCTCCTGTAGGACATTACGTAGTAAACAAGCTGTTTCATTGGACAGAATGCTAGATCTCATCGGTAATGATGGTTTGGGAATGAAGAACAACATGCAACTCTCTCGTTTTCTGAGATAATGTTAAGAAATAAGCACTTTTTGTTCTTTCCTCGTGACGTGCTTGTTCCATGCATGCATTATTGTGCATGTGCCATGAAACAAGTACACCATGCCATGAAAGCATTTTAAGAAAGGAGTAGCCTATATGCATTTAGGACACTATAGATAAAGTGTTAAAATGTGTCAATATGTAGTTAACAAAATAAAAGTACAGTAAAAACCTGTTAATTGTGAACCTTTTAAAGTGAAAAAAAATTCTTTTTTTTTAATTCTACTTAATTTAACACTTAATTATGGAATATATCGAAGAATAAAAATGTTACTTTAAAAAGAAAAAAAATACAAAATAAATAAAATTGTATAAAATAAGTCAAGTCAATGACAATGTACAGTCACCAAACTAACCTGCCTGATTTGTCATTATATTATTGTCACTTCTAAAAACCAGTTTGAAAATATATAAATGAATAATTTCATTCATATATATATATATATATATATATATATATATATATATATATATATATATATATATATATATATATATATATATATATATATATTAGTTCAAATTATTTTTTAATTACAGTTTTAAGGAAAAAAATGACAGAATACAGATATATAATTTAAACTCTAAATTTAGTTGTCTAAATAACGTATTAGACCTAACGGTCTATAGGCTGATAAAAAAACAGCCTATTCCTTAGAAAAGCAAAACAGCCTGTACTTTTGCCTGCTAGTGTCATCAAATTCCATAATCGGTGTTCATATTTAGCTCCCACAAGCTACCAGTCATTTCTCTATGATGGGAAAGAGAAGGTTATACTATAAATACATATTTCAATGGCAAATGTGTGCTCTCAACATTTCAGAGGAAACAGAACGCATTAAGCTATTTTTTACTATAGCAGTGTGGTGCAATCGTCAGAGGGGAACAGCTGGGAACTCTATCTGGGATCCAAGAAGGCCATTAGGTCTATTGGCTTTCAGTAGCACAACAGTTTAACATTCAGCACTGAATGCACGAGCAAATTTACAATTTTATAGTCAAAGCAAAACTACTTGATTAAGAGAATCTAAATTGTACTGCTCCTTCAATGGAAGGAAGGATCACGTCACATTGACTTCCCATTTGCACATACGCTACTGATTGTATTGTTAGAGGCTCTTATGTTGATAACAGTCTCTCAGTTATTCACTGCTTATAATGTGTCTGAGTCAGGCTGACAACCATCAACAGCACGACAACAGTAACTAACAGTGACTCTCTGTTCTCTTCCTTTACATGCCTTTCCTCTAGAGTCACCCATGGAAAAAGAAGTCCCGGCTGGAAAAAATGTTTCTATATGTTCATACCACTTTTTATTTTGAATCAAATTTTTATTTCCTCTTAGGAATAACCCATTTTGGTAACGCTTTAGATTACAGCCCAGAAAGTACTGTGTAAATAATTAAGAGGAATTTATAGTGTAACTTTCTGTAATTATATAATGTACTTACATGTGTAAAAGTACAATATGTACAATTTGGGGAATAAAGGGGTAACAACCAGGAGAATTAAAATAATATTTATACTGTAAGTATTATAGAACTAAGGGGTACTTATGCTACTATTATGATGCAACCATTTTACATTTGGGAGCAATTAGAGAGAACATATACTGCACATTTTTGTAATAATTGTGTACCAATACATATATACATTTGTTTTTATTTTTTGATAGAAAAAGTGTAGATGTTTTTGTTTGGGCTAACATGTTTCATAGTAAGAAAAGCTAAGACTATTGCATGTTTTTTTTTTTTTTTTTCAAATATGCTGGGAAATATATCTGGTTTCATGTGGTTACAGGGTAAGTTGTGCTTGTAAATAAAGGTTTCCGAGTCAGTGATAGTGTATGCATTTTTATTGTACTTACCCAGTAACTATATGGAACAAGAGGGTGACAAGAACCACTTTAATTTACACCGCCAAACCCGCATGTCACACTCACCCTGTAACTGAAACAACAGGGTAAGCACCACAACATGAAACAAGAGTATCTTTCCCCAATATTTAAGCAAAAGTTTCAATATTTTCCTTTTCAGTGCACTTTTCCTAAAAAGATTACTTTATAAATGCATAGATCTGTACCCTGTAATTTTTAAAAAGCCTAGGCCTACAGTATGTATCACCATTATTTAAAAAAAAAGGATACGTTCTTGCTAAATTGCTCCCAGATTGTTTTATCATAATAGAAGTACCCCTAACTAACCCATAGTTCTATAATACTTTTATAATATAATATAATATAATATATATATATATATATATATATATATATATATTTTTTTTTTTTTTTTTTTTTTTACTCTCCTGCCCTTTATTCCTTAAAGTGACAAGTTCTAAATAACGGTCACCTTGAAAAACTCACAGGGTGAGTTAGAATATTTTAAACCTATGAAAGGGTTAAATTATTGTTCCCTTATACTTCTATTGTAAGTACGTTATAGGTACACTGTAATTAGTGAAGGTTTACGTTGTAAAATCGCTTTAATTATGCAGTACTTTCCGGGCTGTAATCTAAAGTGTTACCCCTACATTTTGTGTCTACCTCACTTGGTTCAGCATAATTAAACACTGTCACAACAAGGTCTGACTCAGACTGAATAAATATGAACTCAGTATTGTTAACTCTGTGCACAGTTAGTGGTTAGAGAACAGCGCCCTCTAGTGGCTGAACATAGAGGGGTCACATTTACTGATATTTATATGGGATCATCTAGTCTGAAGGACTGTGACTACAATCAAGTTTGTCTTCGACTTTTCAGACAATTAAGGTAAGAATGAAACGGTCTCTTCTTTCTCAAGTTGACACATTTTCCCATCATCCTGTGGCAATTTCCCTATACAAATGCTGATCCAGAGCAGGGTTTCTAACCAGTTTCTAAACTACAAGTGTGGATGGAACATGCTTTTACACAAGCTTTAAAGTGGGGGTTAGAACGACGATAACCCCTTAAGTGCAGTGTGAAAAGCCAGTAGAGCATGAAATAGAAATTGTGATAGTCTTTTCTAGACTTTTTCAGTCAAGTAAAAAAGAAAGTACCTTTGAAATTATGGTTTTATGTAGGGCATGCACTGTAAAATTGGTCTTTAGTAGGTCTTAAAAAAGTCAATTAAACCTAAGATGAACAACAAGTCATTATTTAACAAAAATAAAGCCACAATGAAAGTCATGTGTGACAATAAGTACACCCTATGAATTAATAGCTTGTACACATGAGGACAAGATCATTGTAAATAGGATTATTATAGTGAAATTGCCATTAAAATATATATATATATATATATATATATATATCTTTACAAATTACTCGACACTGGACAACCATGGTGCCTTGTCTCCAGTCACAAATAGCCTATGAGAACATATAAACATCAATTTTTGCCTTCAGTTGAATCAACAAGTGACTCGAAGCACTATAGTGAACAACAGTTTCTAAACAGAGTTAAATAAAATAAAAAAACATACATAAGAAAACAAAAGAGAACACCACTGATTGGATTCTCGCAGCAATGGTTGCCATGGATTCCTGCTATGACTGAACATAAGAGGAGCACAATTGATATAGGAATACCAGGGTTGCGTGCTGATCAAGGCAGAATTAACCCTTTTATATATCCTCTGTCTTATCTACAACCCCTGGCAAAAATCATGTAATCGCCACATTCAGATTCAAGCTTTTTTTTTTTTACTTTTTAGCTAATAAGCAAATCGAAGATATGACATAAAATAAGTTGTTCAATATCTTAACATTCTGGCATCATTAAAAATACATCAAACAAATTGAATTAGCCTACAAACACTTTATTTTACAGAGTCATTGTTACATCATGTTTAATAATTACAAGCAATTAACCCTAAACCAAACCCTAATCCTAAAACTATAGTAAGTATATGTTGTTAATTAGTATTAGTCAATACTTGATTGTATAATTAAACAGTAACAAGGAGGACACCATCAAATAAATTGTAACCCATTTTGTTTTTAATTAAGTTTAGTGACGACATGTAGCCTACCTGCACTGTTTTCATTGTAGGCTTAGGCTACAATGACTGGTAGTCTACGGTTTTTATTCTTGACACAAATTTCTTGATTTCAGTTAAATTCTTGCAATTTGATTACGATCTTGATTTAATATTGATTCATTTGGATAAATATTAGGTAGATACAATAGCATAATTTTTTTTGTAGTTTTGATTCGGATCAAATTGAAATGTCCTAAAATCTGGACCAAACATAGGTGCATTTATAGCACGAATGTCATTTCTCGTGCCATTTATACGCCACAAACAGTTTTTGCGTGTATATGGTACGCGTTTTTCGCATGCATATGATAGGCACGATAATACGCACGAATATATATATATATATTGTAAGAAAAAAAAAGAAAAAAGACCAGAAACGCATAAGGTTAACTGTTAGAGTTGACTACGCGATTTTTTGGAAAGAAGTTTTGGAAATATTTCTGTATCCTTCAGCTGCCGTGTCACGTGACAAAAGAACGAACGACTTTTGGAAGGTGAACTAATCATTTCTACTAATCCAAGTGAAACAGCAAGTGATCCAGCAGGTGGAGCCGTTTACTCGTTTCTCTCGTATTAAACAGATGAAATGCTCAAACCAGGCTTGATTGTAAGTACTGTAAATGGTACCATGCTTTTTCTGCTAAGCATTTTTTGGACTCTTTATTAATTAAATGTAATTGTGTGCACACCATATAATCTGCATGAAACCGCAACAGTTTAAAGATTTTCAAAAAATCTCAACACAATTAGCATTATCTCAATCTTATAAGCTTCAAGGTCAAGCTACATCTTTCAAATTAAAGTGCACCTTTAAAATTTGTTCAGTACAGTAAAATAAAAATGTCAGGGACTAGATCATGGAGAGGGATGGGATTTAATGCGCTTTTAAAAGCATTAATAAAGGCCAAAAGGATCATGTATTGTTCTGCGAGTCTTATCCAAAAACACCCTTTAGCAATACAGCACCGCCTCATTCTCAAGAGTGCACGCTGCACTTATTATATACAAGTCAAACTCTTCGAATTTGGTTATATTGTAAGATACACCAGAAACAAAAAATTGCTGTGCTGTCAGGATGAGCTTTCAGAAGGATTCCAAAGACGACGGCCTTTACAAAGACAGTCCAAGATAAAGACAAATAAATCACAAAGAACAGCCAAAAGTAGCCACGCCAGTATGTGTGGGTGGTCAATAATGCTCTGCAAACCCTTTACGCCACAATGGGCAATTGCAAGAATCCAACTGTTCAGCTAAGCACACACACATATCAATTACACAGAAACCAACCTTCTTTTGACAAAGAGTAACTTGCACAGAATCCACTCATTTAAAAATAAAAACAGGAACTATCGTTCTAAAGTTTGGGGTCCGTCTTCATCTCTGCATAGCCTCATAAAATGTGCGAGGTATGGAACCGAATTCAATGATTGGACATTGTTTGGTCCTCCTGACATTTTAATGTCTATTATTGATTTCTATCAGGATGTGAAGAGTTTCAACCAGTGTAACAAACAAATAAATAATTGCCTACCCTAACTTTAAGGCATAAGTTGTACATACAGTAAATATCTTGGAAACAAAGATCAGTTGAATGACACTGGAAAGCACAGAGCATCCTTAGGGACAAACACAACCCATCTTATGCTGTTTATGTGGGTGGACTGGGCACAGGCTACAATCTGAGACACCGCAGGCCTGTGAGCATCAGCTCTCACAAGGCCTGTCTGTTTAACAGCTTCTTTCCAGACACTGTTATAGGACATTAGGAGGGTAATAAGTGTTTTTAATCATTGTAATAAATGTGCAATATTACTTATTTAGAGTTTACAACGTGCAATATTATAAATCCATTTGATCACATTATAATGTGTACTAAATAAGAAAGTCTATTTGTACATTAAAAATATATATCTTTTTTAGGGCTGTGCAGAAATTAATTGCGATTAATTGCATCCAAAATAAAAGTCTGTGTTTACAGAATATATTTGTGTGTGCTGTATATAATTATTTTGTATATATAAATACACACATATATGTATATATTTAAGAAAATATGTTATTCATATATAAAATATTTATATAATATAGATTATGTATATATATATATATATATATATATATATATATATATATATATATATATATATATATATGCATGCATAGGTATTTATATATAAAAAAATTATATACAGCACACACAAATATATTATGTAAACATAGACTTTTATTTTGGATGCGATTAATCGTAATTAACTTTTGCACAGCCCTAATCTTTTTAAATAAAAGTGGAAACGCACAAGAATTACAATGTACCTGTACTATAATGTACCTGTGCAAATTGCAATCAACTTTAAACAATGTAGTTTGAATGTAACCAGTTTTAAAAAATATCACTCTAATTAGTGGAAGTTCTTTCACTTTCTGAAATATTTATTTTATTCAGCTCTTCTAATAGCTCACCGCCATTGTGTGTTGCATTGTTTTACTCATCTTCCTGTATATCGGGGGAACTAGTTTTGAACATTAACCCCATTACACGACCATGTCCTGCACAGCAGCAAAAGAGAAAATAGTTTTTGTTTAGTGATGCTCGCCTCCACAATGCTAGGGTGAACTGTGGACAAACATGAAAGCGGGAAAAGATTTTTAAAAGCATCCATTGACATCAGATTACTAAGGCATTTATTACAGGTACAGATAAATGGTCCCTCAGATTAAATGCTGCACATGATTACTATTTCATCTATTGGATTAGATAATCCCATTTCTCATTCAGCATGATGGATGAGACTGGCTTACATTAAATAAACCAGTGTGTTGTTAGTACAATAGCATATATACACGGACAATGTGCTTTCAGAGGATTATTAAAAAAATGAGCTTGTGAAGCCAATCACATCAATGACAAAAAAACCACAGCAACCCTGACAGCAACTAGCTTGAATAACCACTCTAATCCACCTAGCGACAGAAAGCGATGTTAGCGATGACCGTGCCCCTGCAACACCTCACTATTCAACAAGACGGCGCTCTCCACTTGAGACACTCGCTTGAGTTTCTTAAAGTCCCCCTGCAGCAGTAGTGGTTCCGGCTTATTTGGTGCCATAGGTGAAAAAAAAAACATTCTGATTGGTTGATAACTTCTGGCAATATTAAATCCTGTATCCATGCAACACTGAACTGTTTTATCTGAATGTGCAAGACTGAATGTGTCAATTCATGAACTGCTATAGACAAATAACTAGAAAAAAAATGAAGTATTTGTGCTACAAGCCAAATTTTATGATTATAATAAAATACAATGAAAATAAAATAAGACTACAATAATAGTTTGCAATATCTCCATATAATTGACTTCAATGGGAACCAAACGGTTCAAGGTCCATAAGACAGTTTCAGTGCAAACTGTTCAAAGGGCTTTAAATGATTTCAGACGATGAATAAGGGTCTTATCATGTGAAACAATCACTCATTTAAAAAAAAAAGTTTAAGTTTTATTATGCTCAAATGGTCGCCTTGCTCTGTTGCGCACTCGTGACTCTCCTATTCAAACTCGTTAATCAAAATGAACGAATCTTTTTCGTGTCATTTGGTTCATTTAACGAACGAAATGAACGAGTGAATGAAAAGATTTGTTCATTTTGATGAACAGGAGTCACGAACGCGCATCACACCCTAACCCTAACAGAGCAAGGCAACCATTTTAACTTCTAAAACAAACTTTTTTAAACGAGCGATCGTTTCGCTTGATAAGACCCTTATTCATTGTCTGTTAAACAGTTTGCAGTTTGTACTGAAACTGCCTTTTGAACCTTGAACCGTTTGGTTCCCATTGAAGTCAATTATATGGAGCAAAATCCTGGAATGTTTTCATCAAAAACCTAAACTTCTTTTTGACTGAAGAAAGAATGACATGGATATCTTGGATGACATGGGGTGAGTAAATTATTGGCAAAAGTTTTTTTTTAAAAGTGAACTACTCCTTTAATTTGTGTTCCAAAGATGAACGAAAGTCTTGGTTTGGATAAAGTTTAAACTATCTATTTAAACAATTTTAAAATAGCCTCGCTTCATTTTGTATACGCACACCCATGAATATGCAAACTAGTCCCCGCCTCCACTCACTCACACCAGCTCAGACCACCTGGCCGACAGTAGTAAACGCTACACAATGCCTCGCAAATGGAAATATTGATTTAATTCAATTATATATTTTTGAACCAGTAATTAAAGCATTTTAAAACATCACATTAAAAACCTGATTTCACCTCAGTGGGTCTTTAAATAACACTCATTCACAATCGTTTAAGAGAAATCAACAGGATGGATGTACTAGATCTAGATCACTCAGTCACTTGCCTTTATAAATAAGAAGTAAAAGCTTCATATATCCAACTGCCACAACATCAGGATCATCATCGATGATGATCTCCACCCTCCTGATGCTATGCAAATATAGGAAAGAGAAAAAAATACCTAATTAACTGCTTTTTTAATACTAGTAACTGCTCAAATAAAGGTCAAAAAGGTCTGTGAAGAACTTGCTGAATGAGTCATAAAAATGAACCTGATAACCTCCGCACATTCAGCAGCAGACTCAGTCTACTTTCAATTCAGAAAGATGTGGTAGTACTTTATAGGCTCAGTTACACTTAAATTATACATTATCATATTTAATTATAATGTCGGTTTTCAACCTCGCATGAAGAGAGCTTTATAACATACTAATTAAAAACGGTGTATAATTGCAATAATTGGGTTGATCAGTTACAATTAATAACCATCTAATTTATTGTAAAATCATACGAGTGGTTTGTTTTCCTGCAGGACTTTCAATGTATGTTCCACGTGATCTGCTGACTGATAATGGAAACTGACATTCACGCTTTTAGCACTTCTTAGAATTATTCAGGTTGGTCGGAAACGAGCAGGCTTTAAAATGGCATTGAATAGGTGAATAGAAATATGCAACAAACGCTATTTCAAGGGCCTGCTTCAGTTCAAGGCCCTTCAATAAAACAAAAGCATGATTTTATTTTGTGTTCAGCTGCATCCTTCACACCAATCTAGTCTAACAACGCCATTCAACAAGACCTTCGAATTTGAAAACCGAGCTTTTCAAATAACAAACCCACGTTCATGGTATAACACAACATGGACGCACCCTTTTAGGATGTAGCTGCACATGATTAATATTCATGCATAGATGTAGTTATTAAAATATTTAATAGCTTGATAATACGACTAAATATAAATACATCTTATTGCACTGTAAAAAGCGATCAGTTGACTTAACTTAAAAGATGGGAAACCAGTTGCAATAAAATTAAGCAATTGAACAAATCAAGTAATGTGAACTTGACAATTCCACAATTTTTTTTTCAATTGTGCATGGTTTATTTACTAAATTAAAGCCACCGGTTTCCTTACTTTTTTTAAGTCAAGTAAACTGATCACTTTTTACGGTTATTTAGAATTATTTATCTACCAATAAAGTATTTAAGGGGAGTCAATGTAACAACAAATTAAGTTAATTTGATTCTTTAGGGTCTAAATGAAAAGTTTTAAATTAAGAGTCTCTGAGGACACATCTGTGCAACCGTATCACTTTGAACCGAAGTTGAACCCGAAACAAGATAACGGCCCCGAAGAAGTTCGACAATTCAGGCTCGAACAGGGCGTTTCTGAATGGTTGGTTAACGTTAACGTAACGTATCCATATTTGTGTATTTGTTCATTATAAATGTGGGATTATGAATTATATTGAGAACGTTGTATAGAAAACATCCCGTAATGTACCGAGTGTAAACTTTAGCCGCATTCATCGTGAAGCGTGCAAGCGATTTGCATAGATTAACATAATAAAATTTTACACACTTCTTCTGGAGGAGCAGCAGGGACACGAATAGTTGGTACCGATTCTTTTTAGGAGCAGATTCACATATAAAAACGCGTGTAAAAAACGTGTAAAAGACGCTGGGCGCGATGCATTCTCCTGTTTCCAAGGCGCTAGGGTGGTTGCGCTCCGGTTGGTTCTTGTCATGTGACCTACTGTGCGCTTATGGTGCGCTTGCGGCATTCTGAAAAGTTGAGATGTTTTTATTTTTAATGCGTCGCACCGCGACTGCGTCGCTTCCATTACCATACCGCGCGTCTACATTTGAAATAACGAACTTGAGCGCACAAAAGACGCAATATGTAAACAGGCCCTTATACTGATTCTCATTTCTAAAGCAGTCTGAGAAAAAGTTTAGCGAACATGAAAGTTGTGGCACGTTGCTGGTAGGGAAAATTTCATTTGAAAACAAAACGGTGTCATCAGCGTTTCGGATTTAGGAACAGCAAAATGACTGCAGTGTTCGTTATTACACCCAAGAACATAACCAAATTGCTTAGACGCCATTTTGCTCCACCATATCAACAATGACAGACTATGCTCGCTCATGGCGGGCATGTGTTGAACCACTGCTGTCAATCAACAATTGTGGGAGAGGCGTCCGTTTTATTGACGTCACAAAAACGAACAGCTCAATTTGAGGCAGAGGAAAACATATAAGGAGGAAAACAAAAACACTGGATAGATTTTTATCATTATATGATGGTTGTGTACAGGCACTGCCAACAAACATTGCAGTACAGTCAACTTGAAAAAGTGTATGCACCATTATGACCTCTTTAATAATATTTTGAATTAGCATCTATATTTTCAGCTTTCATTCTAATTTTAGCTTTAATAATTTTACGTGCTTGTCATTTTTCGTTTTATAAATCTATTTAGCTTAATTTTTGTCATCAACTTAAACCTTATTTTAGTTAAGTGCCAAGGCAACACTTATTTTATTATAACTTAAGCAAGTTTTTCATCTAATGTCTTTATTTCAATGAACAAAAAAGGATTTCGATAGTTCTAGCCAACAATGTCTTTGTGTAAAACTTGTGTCCGGCATGTGCTTGTGTGTGTGGGCTGTGTTCAGACAGGTAACTACACTAGCTGTCCTTCAAGCACAGAATGTTGAAAATGTGAGTGTCGTAATCATAGGAAACCTTGACGAGCACAGACATGGACAAAAAGAGAAAATGACAAAGGGAGTTTCACAAAACACTAGATTGCCATCCATCAGGAACTCAAATTGTAAAAGCAGACGCAATATGAAGAATCTGGAAACACGATTTAAAGCAGCCAAATAAAGAAACAACACCAGGTTATTTTTTCCCCAACATTTTTTGTATTTCATTTTACTTTCATTTTTAATGGAGCGATACATCAACATAATTCGAAGATTTATAGAGGCCTCGCAATACAAGTACTTGACACAAACTCCTCCTTGCCCTCTTTTAATAGCTATTAAGAAAAAAGATCTTAAACATTTTAGTAGATTCTGCAAGATATGTTTGGAATTTGCAACAGAAGCCCTCCTATAACGGGGTCAGTGGTCCGAACGCCCAATTCCTCTCCCATATGAAACAAAACCCTGCCCGTTCCACCAGAAACCCCTGACTCGCACACTAGACATGCCCTTTTAAATTAAACATGAAGGAAACTAAACAAAATAACAGTTTGCAGAGGCTCATAACATAAAACAAAGACTTGAAGAGACAAACACTTAAAAAGAGGACACAAAAGGTGGTCAAGATCTTTTGGTACCTGTTTAAGGATGTAGGCCTCCCTCATATTGGTTTTATATCGCAAAGAGTAAAGCGTCAACAGGTGTTTTTTTTTCTTTTTCTTTACATGACTGCATCACTGATTTGAGCACTCGCCTCTTCTCAAGCGAATGCAGAGGCAGTGATCATAAACAATCAGCAGTTGTTTTGTCAAAGCCATATATTACATTAAAACACTGATTTTTCTTTGGATGAAATTTACTTTAAATACAGTTATGACAACATGTAGGTTTACCCTCGTCAAGTCTCGTATTACGATGCGCCATGAAAACGGAATGTCGCGCAAGGCATACAGAACCTGAAATGCTTGCGACGTTCAAATTAAGCAAAAAATGTGAAGCGACTACCTCAATGCCTGCACACAGAACTCTCGCTATAATTATTAGCATGGCACATGACCTCAAACGTGTAGCGTATGGGAAGTCAAGAGTCTTTTCGCAGCGAAATCTCCAGTCACCGGATTTTATGCAATGATAACGGTACAGTGTAGAAAAGAAAAGGAAACAAAATGTCTGAAAAGACGATTTGGTAAACAGTTCTTGCAAAACCTGTCCTTCTCAAAACACTCAGTATAGTAAAAGCAATCAAAATAACATTGTTTTTCTTTAGGTAAAAGCAAAAGATGAGGCTTTAGTCAATCGTATGTGTGGAAAATGGTCCACTAGAGAATACAGGCGTTTAGAAGAGCATTCTGCTCAACTATAGAAATACTAGCGCTGAATATACTTACAAGTTTGTTGATGCAAACCTTTATAGGTACAAAAATTAGACAAATTGAAGAACAATGAAATGGGGTGTAATGTTAAAAACATCCAACTGGTGGGCTACAATGCTTTTGTAGAAACAGAAAATCAAACAGGCAAGCGACTTTCGGTTTAGCTGATTTCATTCAGTCGAGAATGAGATGGGATGTTAAGGCATGTATGCTCATTTTCTGAGATGCTTAACGTTTCACCTCATCCAGTCATCCATATCATATACATTATGGGCAGCAAGAAAAATGTCTGTGTAAAATCATGGCAGTTAAACCGTGCCTTTTACCACTATGGTTCTAACAAAATGCGTCTAAAAGTGTTCAAAATTATGGCAGAGGCCGATAAAAGCGCGAACTGACTACAAATTGAAGGAAAAACAAGCGCGTCCAACCATCTTGCGGGATGGCTTTTGCTTTTTCAACTTATTGATTACAAATCATTATAGTAATTTGAATTATGAACAGGAAAAAGAAAACAAATGAAACAAAGTAAACATTACGTTTGGTTGAGGGAACACTTGAAAATGTACATATAAATGTGTCAACACTTGTTATTAATGCACTCCCCTTAGCTATAATTGGCATTATGAAGGTTTTTTTTTTCACATTGTTTCAATAAAACTTTTTTTGTTTTGCATCAACAATTATCATACTTGCTTTGGGTATTCACAAATAAGCATTCTATATAATTATGTCAGCCAAAAAATTCCTTTGCCAAGCGCACAAACAACGAATAACGTAATTCTGCCGAGCAAGTCTTGGTTGTTAAAAAAAGAAAGAAATGTCAGAAATAAATCTAATTTATAAACGTAAATTTACAAAATGGATTGTTTTTTTTGTGTTTGTTTTTTTAACTACTGAATCTAAGATGACCTTACACCACCCCAATGCTATGTCTATATATATATATTCTGTTTATGTACACATGTAATATTCATCACGTATGTATTCATTCATCTCAATTTTTCCACCATTACAGATCTTACATTTCTTATCATCTATATCAATAAATAAATAAGAACCATGGTTTGTTTTTCACTACGCCCTCTTCATGGTATTGTGGATTCTCCCCGAAACGGTCCTGGAGAGTTTTGCATGTAGGGGGCATCACCTCTACCAAAAAGAGAGAGAATGAGAAGAAACAGAGGGAGAGAGAGAAAAAAAAAAAAGAGAGAGAGACAGAAAGGATGAGGGAGAGTGCTAGGTAGCTGCTGGGTTACTACGCCTGTGCGTTGGTGCCGTTCTTGTCGGGGGAATTGGCTGCGTTGATGGAGTTGGCAGTGCCGTCTGGCTGCACGCTGTCTCTGCGCGGAGGCATTCGCTCGTTTATCCGGTCTCAGTCCACGCGCTTCTTCGAAGCTTTGGATCTTGTGTTGAGGGTTGAAGCCTTGGATGGCTGAAAGTATGGAAGCACGAAGTTAGATAATGCTTATGAAGTGACATACAACAATGACTGTTTGCTTTCGTTTTGGGTATCCTTGTACATATTACCGTGTCAGTTTACAGATACACTAGCCTAAAGATTAAATGAGTTACGTTCACGCCATGTAATTACATCAACACTATCACTGCCAAAGTTAATTTCTAGGGGACTGGTGGTACAGCGGTCATGTGGTACAAATCTGATCTCTCTCTCAAAAAATAAAAAATCTATGAGCTCTACAATGACGTTAACACTTTTTACAAGTAGGCATCTCGTAATTACGGGAATTACGACATGGGGTGAATGCACCGTAAGATTTGAGACTAGATTTTCAACTCCCAAAAGGGCTGCACAGTTATCTTTTAAAGTGAAAAAAAAAAAATGGAAATTAAACTGAAATTGCGATATGGATTTTTAAAATGTAAAGGCTGCGATTGAATTAAATAAATGTATGCACATCAATGAGTGTTTCAGAGTGTGTCTTTACACGCAAACAGCTCAGTTCAAAGGAAATGCCACACAAATTCAACTCTGAGCTTGGGTTGCTTATAACGTGCATTTGGGAACGCAACATGTGTCAGCCATCTTTCCAAATTTGTAATGAGAAGCACTTATAAACTAGCTATAGACTGCTGAAGTTAAGACGTCACTCTGTAGGCCAAAACGCGGAAGAGAGTTAGCATTTTAGCACTCCCAGTTCTCTCGCTCTAAAGTCTATGGGATTTTTGAATGGGTTTTTGCTAAATCGCCTGAAATAAGGTCTGTGGTGAACAAAGCCTCTAAATATTTCCATGTTTTCATCTATGACATAGAATACACAGTTATAACCTGCTTGTAGTTTTTTTACTTTCTTGTGTCTGCTTGTGTTTTTAAAAAAACTTTATATAGGCTTCAAAATTTATAAATTTTGGATTGACTTGTAAAGATTAGCTTGGACAAAACATGTAAGGGTCACAACTCTTAGTAAAACACAGATCTTATTTTTTTGCGATTTTCCAAAAGTCTATGGGGAAAATGCATAGCTTTTTGAATCGAAGGGAACCCATGCATTACTAGCTTCCAAATTGTCCTACAAAGTGACGTCATCACTTTAGCACTCTACAGGCTTCCTATGGTTTTCTGCCAAAATAAAAGTTTGGGGGTTTAAAGGGATACTCCCCTTTTTATGGAAATAGGCTCATTTTACCACTCCTCAGAGTTAAAACAGTTGGGTTTTACCGTTTTCGAATGTATTCAGCCGATTTTTTGATATTTAGAAAAATATCCGTAAACAGACAGTTTCTGGTCTCATTGACTTCCATAGTATATTTTTTTCCTACTATGGAAGTCAATGAGACTAGAAACTGTCTGGTTACGGATATTCTTCTAAATATCAGAAAATCGGCTCAATGGATTTGAAAACGGTAAAACTCAACTGTTCAACTCTAGTGAAGTTGTAAAATGAGCCTATTTCCAAAAAGTGGAGTATCCCTTTAACGTTTGAAAATGAAGAGATGAAAAATACTATTGTATTTTTACAGTGATATATTAAAATAGTAACATTAATTATTTTGGTTAATGTTTTTATTTAGTAATAATAATAATAATAATAATAATCAACTACTATTTTATAGTAATATTGATATATAATGAAAAAAGCACAGCAAACCTGGATCTTAAAAAAAAACAAGCTTAAGGAAAAATTGCAATTAGTCTTTTTTCCCACCCACAAATCATGCAGTCCTACATTCCAACATTAACTTATTAGACATGAACATTTCTAGTCACTAAAGTCGCATGGCAACTAAGAGAGGGCTGTTCTTCCCAAACAGCTAAACAAACCAAGCATGAGTAAAGTAATAAAAAAAAGAAGAAGTTGAGGGCGTACAGTAAGGGTACGATTAGTTTGGATAGCATTCACCAGAAAAATGCTGATGTACCCACGTGAAGCCTGACATTAAAAGGCAAAAACAGGCCTAGATTTGAGTTTATTTGTGTGCTCTTTGGTCAGGAAGTGAAACTGATAAAAACAAAACTTTACTCTCATGCTGTGGTCTGCTCACACCCCTGCCTCTGGCTTCCCCCTTTAAACAGCTGTGACTGAAGCGCTGGCGTTCACGATTGCGAGACTTTTTGAAACGTCCTCTCTCAACGGATAAAGAGATAGTTTACCCAAAAACAGAAATACAGTCATCACTTCATTGTGTCATTTTTATCCGTTTAGTGGGCCAGAAATGACATATCACCTTTAAATGCAAACAGACAAAATGCAACAAAACACCACAAAGGAGCAACAAACAAATATCTCAACGTGCAAATCAAACTACATTTCTAGCTTTAAAAGTAACAAGCATGTGAACTACATACACACAAATAAATAATGATATTGGTGACTACAAAAGGACGAAAATGCACACGAACGACAGACAGTAAATCACAGGGGGAGGGTAACAGACAGACAACACTGAGAAGGTTTCACAGATGTCTTGCATACCTTGTGCTTCCTCTGCTTCTATGGTGGCTGTGTAAGCATGAGTAGTAGTGCCATGCCCAAAACGAACGGGGAAAGAAAGTGAGTCAAGTTATCAATGCAATCACAAGTACATTCAAACCCCCTCCCTTTTGCCCATTCATTCATCTTCCCCTCCCAACATAAGCCCAAATGCTTCACATGCCACAGAGGAAGAAACCTAAAAGAGGTTAGTTTAGTTGCTTCATTCAGAACATAAACAGATTTCAAAACTAGTTTTTACTTGGTGAGGTTTGTTTTTGAGAAACCATGATTTGAATCTGAGACGTAAGGCCTTCTGAACGACTCTTGACATGGGCAGAGTCTATTTTTACAGCTGAAGGTATACAATAGCCAAACAAGGAGAGGCTTTCGCTGCAAAAAAACCGCCATGCAATGTACTGTATATGTATGAAGAGTTTATTTGTGGCCTTCACAGGAAGGAGAGGCAAGACAGTTTTGAGCGATGTGTTGTTTTATTTCTATTTTCAGCTTCTGAAGAATCTTATTATTTACATCCCCTCCCCTAGTGCGCCATCAACACGTTACAATCACAAGACGGTGTTGCATTTTATTGTAGCCAATAGAGCAAGGCCTTTCAAAATGTAATGCCATAGACCCCTAAATGTAAAGAGTCCCTTAGAAGTGCCTTTCAGTGTATTTTCCACAAATAAATACCCTTTTATACTATGGCTGCATGATACAATTTTGGAAAATATTTGACTTTTTCCTTTGATATATATTGTAAAAGGAAAACAATTTAACCTAGGTTCCACAACGGAAATAAGTCTTTGGGCTTTGTGTCATCCATGACTATTTTTGTATTTTTAATGTATGACACAGATTACCATTTCATATATATCTAAGACCTTTTTAAGACCATTTATATAAAAAATTAATACCTATTTCACATCCCTACACAGCAAAGAAAAACAAAATCCTTCAACTAGTGTTCATTTATTTTTCAAATGTGGAGGTAAAATAAAGACATTTCAGTTGGCCACAAGAAAGTTTGCCAAACAATGTTAAGTTGTGTTTTAACATTAGCTACACACAGGCAGGACATGAGTTCTGACTGGATCGCTTCCCAGATCAACACTATCTAACATTTACATCAAGTTTTTATTCGTTGACAAAAATGTCAACAAATTTTCGTCATAGTTTGTCATTTCAAAACTAGAGTCTTGTTTTCGTCAGTGAAAAAATGTCGTTGAAGAAAGGTTTATCATTATTTTCGTCAATGAAATTAACACTGACATACAGCACATTTTTTAAGACCCAGACATCAAAATTCAAGACTTTAAAGACTTAAGGTATTATTTCCAAATTCATAAATTCAATGCTTTTAAGGCTTTTTAAGACCTGTAGGAACCCTGATATATATATCAGGGTTCCTACATTATTTAGTATATAGATTATATAAACCAGATGACTTGAATAGCTCTATTTGAAAAGAATGAATCATTCAAAAGTTATTCAGGTGATTTTGTAGGGGAGATAATCTGCATAGAAAATTAATTACATATAGGGATGCGAATGCACAATATTGTTCGCCATGATTGTTTTGAATTGCTTTAAAATATGATTTAAATGACTGTGTAATGTAGTGCAAAATGTGCAGCACAAGTCTGTCATATGGGCTACATAACATTTTAGAGAGAACATTATTTAATGTTGAGACTTGTTTTTGCAATCAGGCAAATGTTATAAATTTGAATTTAGATTTATCAGCTTTGTAATTATTCGTATCTGGCCAAAATGTTCATATTGGCGCATCCCTTATTAAATGCATAGATCAATACAACAGAACATTTTTCAGTTAAGTCAAACAATTCATGTACAGAAATTTAATGAAATGTAAAATTACACTATATGGTCCGTAACAAATTGAATTTATACATTAAAGTGATTTTGCTCTTTTGTTTTGATTAAAAGCAAGCGTTTATTCGGATGCTGTTTTCAATATAACGATACGCATCCGTTTCTCTCAATTGTTTACGTTTTACAAGGACACTCACCGAGAAAGCCATTTTGATCGTGTTTGTCCATTTAAGCACAAAAAGACGAGAAAAGACCTAAATTCGAATGTTTATGTTGTCTGCGCACATAAAACAATGCACGAACCTCGAATTAAGTTTTAGTGTTCTTGTGCTTGAATGTTTTAAACTCATCTGAATCTATAAACTGAGACACGTGCAAATGATAAACTTTCACTCTATGATGGTTAAACTTAGCAATTAATAATGCAAATCACATGCATTCTGCTGCGTACGGATCACGGACCAACTTCAATCCCAACTTGTACAGCATTTATTTGAAATAGAATTTTTTTGGTAACAAAAAGTCTATGATTTAGAAAACCAATTAAATTCAGCAGTTTTGGCAGAACAGTGGCCTTAAGAGTGCAGTGCTCAGACATGTTAAGCTATTGTGCCCATATGGGAAGCAAGCCAATTTATTCACCCTAACAAACAAGTGGTTTGAGCATGTGAAACTAGTCATAGTGATATCAGTGTGTTTCCAAGTGGATATTAAGATGTTTCTGAGTGGTGTTTAGCACATTGCTAGGATGTTTCTGAGAAGGGCAACTAGTTTCATCAAAAACAAACCCGACCATGTTAATGTGGCTGTGAGTAGGAGGGCAGCAGGGTGCAGCAGGCTGGTGAGTTTTTACATTAAAGGCCAGGAGAGGAAGCGTGGCACACCGACAGGCACTGTTTAAATTGGGTCATATTGCGTCAGTCATAAGCTCACAGGAGCCCCTCTCACAGTGAAAGCATCACCCATAGCAGTGCTTGGAAATTTTTAGGTCCCTGTCAGGGCAAGAAAACTGAAGCGTGTAGATTGAAATCCCCTTCATAACCAAACCCTTCTAAAATCTTCCCTCTAAACGATATCACTTTCTATAATGGGTGTGTTTCACAGTGAGAGAAGCAGAGCTGCCGGCAAGGCGGTGACAGCAACAGGGTGAGAGAGAGTTATAGACCGAAAGACTGAGAAAGAAAGAGGCGCAACAGGAGCAGGGGGTCTGGTGGAGAGCCGGTTACACCCTCCACAACACCACTCAATAAGGCCAGGAGAACAGACTTACCGCTCTGTAGGGTCTGTCTGCCTCCTGACAGGACACCCAGAGGCAACGTCCCAGTAGGAGTCAAGCCCTTTAACTGCAACACACTCTCGTTCTCCTCTCTGAAAATACAGATTTTCTGTATTTACATCAATGACAAATAAAAAGCTCCAAAAAGAAAAAGGGTTTTGAAATGTGCAAAGCTTTTAGAAATGTCCTCAGTATTCACCATGGTTTCATGTGGACTTTAATAAAAAAAATTTTAAATGGTATAACAAGGTATTATTGGAATTAATTTATTGACTTGAACTGTCATGTGGTCCAATCAATAAAATAAATAAAAATTAAGACTTATTGACCAAGACACAGTCATTCATTTTTGAATAAATAAATACATTTTTAGGAAACACTTGATTTAAGGTGATATAGTTATACATGTACTTACTATAGTGCTAACAGTAAATTATGCTAATTACAACTAAAACTAAGCCAAAACCAATCCCTTATCCTAACCATAACTGTATACATGTAGTTAATATTACTCATAGGGTTGGGTATCGTTTGAATTTGAACGATTCTGATTCCGATTCCTTGTTTTCGATTCCAGTTCCTAACAATTCTCGATTCTTTTAAGAGGCAGGGTCAAAGACGGTTTAGCTAACGGTCTTGCTGAAGGAATGAGCTCCTTTCTGAAGGAAATACTCCTTCTGTTACAAATACTCCTTTTGTCACAAATTTTGCAGAGATTTCGTTATTTTTAGAAAAGTGAAGCCACACTTTGGACCGCCGATGTAAGCTACTCATGTTTGACTCGCGGTTATGCCAACACTTCCGGTCAGACGCTTCTTCATTGGTGTTGTTCAGCGGTTTCTTCTTCTCAGTTGGCGGACTGTGAATATCGAAACTAGGAATTGAAATTTTAACTTTTGAACGATTTCTGGGAAAAACTAAAAGTTAGTCCCGGTTCCAATCGATACTCGATTCTGAATACCAAACCCTAATTATTCAGTTCTTATTTGAGTAAGCACAATGTAACTACGTCACCGTGAAAATAAAGTGCAACCCATTTATAAATAGACTGACCAACCTTAAATTCATTATTCAAATTTTACAAACCTGCATCAAATGCTTTTTAAGAATAGACCCCAATTTTTTAATTTTTTTACAGAAAACACTAAAAATGCCAAATTAAAAACATGTTCATAGGTTAAATGAAAGTTAGCTTACCATATATGATATATATGGTAATAATACAGGTGGCCAAATAGAAAACCTCATGATAAATCGGTTCAGTTTAAGCAACCTGTATTATTTATAATTATTGTTGTGGTTATCAGTACTTTAAGGTAAAAAGACAGATTTTAGTAGTTAAAGTAGGTATGTTTTCATTAAATCATATCACTTAATGAAATACACAGTTAAAATATATATATATATATATATATATATATATATATATATATATATATATATATATATATATATATATATATATATATATATGAAGAGTTCAGATGCAAAACTCCATTTGAAATTTTCTTCTAAAATGACAATTTTTATCAAGCTTGTATATTTAAGTTCAGTAATTTCACTTAAATGACAATTAATAGGTAATCTTCATTGCCATTTAAGTGAAATTACTGAACTTAAATATACAAGCTTGATAAAAATTGTCATTTTAGAAGAAAATTTCAAATGGCACTTAGAGGCTTTTGCATCTGAACTCTTCATATACACACACACAACGCATCCTGTAAAGCTGGAAACACTGTCACAATATTTCTTTTCTGGTAATCATAGCTGCAAGTTTTTTTTACGGCAAGTATAACAGGATATTTTTACAGTGGTCAACATCTGTTGTGCAGAAAGGAGCATGTGCATGTCAAATTCCTGGTCATGAGGGATTTGTATGTGAAGTGTGCATATTCACCTAAGAACAGAGAAAACTCTGGCCATTTTGCCAATGGCACGAATCTTATTTCGGATCACCTCCTTGCGGACTGCCGGGGTGCCACCTGCCACAAACGGGGAGGGACAGAGGAAAACACAAATACAGAGACAGAAGGTTAGAGTCTAGTTTTATTGATGGTACATGGGGACAAATAAAACAAACCTTGTCTTGTAAATTTTTTTAACTAATTTTATCCAGAAAAAAATTCTAAAAGTAAAGATGTAATCAACATCGTCACTGCAAAGTGCAAACTAGTTCTAATCTGATGGTTAGAGTCATAAATACTGCAGATCAAATGAGGCATTACATCCTGAATCCAATAAGAAAAAAATAAACCCCATTTCGAAACTTAAAGGCTCACAGACACACAGAGGAAGTGTGTCAGGCCAAGTTAAAATTATGCACCATTCAAAAAAAAAAAAAAAAAAAGAAGGACAAATCAAATGGGCATCAAGACCAGTAAATGGGACACTGTATTCCTTCATGACAGCTCCACAGATGTGCTCAGATCGGGTTCATCTGGTTTCATTACAGCAAGAGAGGCACCACTGTACTTTCAGTGGCTCTTACGTTAAGAGCAGCAATTCATTTTGAATCACTGACGTGACTGAATAGGTCACAGTTTGGGGTAGTTTGTGAAAACGGTTAAGGGCGATGCATGTTTAGCTAGAAGGTTTGTAATAAATTTGCAAAAGAAACAAAAAACATTTTTTGAAGGCATTCATGACTGTAAACAAAGCACTGTCTATGTACTTCCTGTCTGCAGTGTTATATGCATCAAACAGATAAAACAACTCAGGATGCCCATTTAATCACACAACACAGAACACGGAGTTCATATTTAAAGCAACTTTCACACGAGAATATAGTGTCCTAAATAGAATTATATGGGTTATTCACTGAGGACTAATGCACACTAATCAGAGAACTATTATTTGATGAGATGAGGGGCATGCAGATATATATTTAACAGAGCTGAAATCCATTTGAGGAGAAAAAGAAAGTGAAGAAAGGAGATATTTATGCAAGAAGGCTAATGGAGCACACTTTTTGTTACATTTAAATTCAAGCAAATGTTGATTACATTATTATTGCTGAGTGGAAAGTAATAAATCGTACCAAATATTATGATACACAAAAATGTTTGTATTTTATTTTGAAAGAAATTGTCACTTTTGATCAATTTAATGCATCCTTACTTAAGAAAAATGCTAGAGACATTATTAATATTACAAAAGTTCATATTTCAAAAAAAGTGTTTCTTTTAATGACATTAGGCAATCATTACAGTTTCCTTATAGGAAAAACAGATCATTTTAGAATGGGTCAGAATGAGCATTGCAAATAATTGTGTTTCACCATACTGTATCTTTGTTTTAAACAATATATTTAAACTTTATATTAGTTAGGAGTAGTTTTAGCTGTGGTATCGAAAATTGTAATCAAGAATTGTTAAATTTGACAGGTATCTAATATATTAAATAACCGTTTATGCATTTTTTTGGAGGGGCAAGAAAAAATCTGAACCACTATTAAAAAAAATCTTTAGCAATCTTTGATCCCTGATCCCTCACCTCTAAAAAGAAGTGGTATCAATTTTAAGTCTAACTGAATTCATTTGGAGTAAAACAAATAAATAAAAAGGCTACAGTGAAATAAAACAGCTTTACATGTTCTTACCTTCACATGTGTCGTCTCCCTCTGACATAAGCTCATCATCTGAGCAGATGTTTAACACATTGACCAGCATCTCTGTTACTGAAGGCACATACACAAAAAGAGAAGACATTACATGGACCACCAACATATGCTCTCCGAAAACAAAAATTGGTCTACTACCATTTTTTGCTCTAATACTACATACATATCATACTTCATAGTGTTCAACATAAGGACTATGGTCATATTGTCCAGATATGAATTTGCTTAATCCATCTCTTAGCAGATGTTTTGTCTGAATGTTTCCTTGAGGATCAATAAAGTAAACCATCAGAACTGATAAAGCGCAAAACTCATTTTAAAACCACATCCAATAATTCAGCAAATGCACTTCTAATAGGTGTCAAAATCAATGTAAAATTCTGTTCCCATTTGCTGTTTACCTTTCTCCCCGACAAAGGGCAGTGACCACGTGAACACATCCATGAAGTTGGGCAGCCAGTACGGGTGAGGGGAGCAATTGAACTGCCGGATGTTCATAACGTTGTTCTCATATTTCAACACAGCAGCTTATGGGGTGAAAGGACAAAAAAAAAAAAGCAGAAAATATGTTCTGATTTTGTGAGACTTAATATTTAATTAAACTTGAAAGAGAAAATAGACATTTTCATTATAAAACTGGCTTGCCTTGTTGAGAAATTGCATATGGCTAGATATTAAACAGCACAGCATGATAGCACAGGCTCAAAAGCTTTTTGAGAGTTCTTACCTTTATTGTTATACACATCTAAGTAGTTTGGTGCAGAGAAGATTGTGATTAATGAGGGGAAGCCTGTCGTCTGACTTTTTCTGTACATTCGATACCTGAAGGAGGTCAGTGAAATGGGACCGAAATTGTCAGGGGTTCATTTAAAAACAGCTGTAAAAATTGAATGGAAGTTCTTGCTGCAAATAGCCTAGTTTAAGAGTGTGCTCACCCTGCATCTTGGGCTTCATGTGCTCTTATAACTGACAACAAGTTATTATTCATCAAAAAGTCACATACTGCAGGGTAGCTGTTAGAAACAGAGAGAGGTGTAATTAGCCATTCCAGTCCATCAGTCAAAACGCCATGACTAACATTGAGAGGTGCGACTGTGAATAGGGACTGAGTAGGCAGCTATCGAACAAATGTGCAAGTGGGTAGACTGTCAGCTGGAGTACCTGTAGAAATAGGAACATCCTCTCACACTGTTGTGACAAAAGTGCTCGGAGCTCTTTTCGCTGCCGTAGTCCTCACCAGGGTCAGACCACAGCAGGTCGCACATCGGCCCGAAAGCTGGCGGCTCTTTAAACCGGTCTAACTGCAGATCAAAGCAAACAATTAGACCATCTTATCCATCACTGAAAGAATACAAACTCAATCTGTTTTAATTCGCATAAAATCTACATGATCGTTGAGGGATTAATGAAAGAACAAAAATCGCAAATCATCTTGTTCAGGCCAGTGGCAATTTCGTTGATGAATAGATTTGTCGTTAGTTGTCAACGACATTTTATCCCTGATGAAAACAAGATAAAATCAAATCCAGAATTGAATGACAGAAACTATTGATGAAAATCTATTTACTAGGGATGTAACGATTCGCTCAACTATCACGATACATTGATACCGGTTTCACGATATGACTCTCACGATTGTTTTAATAAATGTGATTTAAGACAAATTATAAATGAAAAAGTGTCTATTTTATTATTTCTCAGACAAAAAGCTGCACATTTCTTTTTCATTTTGAAATATATTTGTTTAACTACGTAAAAAAAAAAATCCCTTCAAGGTTGTTTCAACTCAGTGTTTCTGTCTGTCTGGTCAAGAGGCTGGACACTGGTACTTTCGCACACTAAGTAAAAGACTGTAAAATTAGTCGGCCTACCACATTAACAGTCGTTTACAATGTAATAAAGGAAAGATTTTAATTTTGTTATAATTTGTATCATTAAACTAGAAAGAGTTAAAAAAAACAGAACATATTTAGCAAAATATGCCATAACCATCAACAACTTATAAATAAAAAAAAGTAAAAATTATACATCCATGTACACATTTAGAGAAAGAGATAAAATAAATACAACACATGGTTGCTATGGAAAACACTGACGCACCTTGTGATCTCTGTAGCTCTAACACACTTGTCGTTAGGAGTGTAACGATTTTCAAACCGAACCGAAAAAACGTGATACTGAACTCACGATTCGAATCGCGATACTGTCATAGCGTACCGAACACGCCCCGCCCCGCCCCCTGCTACACCGGCCCCGCCCAGCCCGGCTCAATGGACCTCATGTCTTATGTAGGATATACAGTACACAACGAATTCAATTTTTTTTAATCCTTGTGAAATGTTTAATTGTAATTGAATACATTTAAAGACAAAGACCATTTTTTTCATTAAACCACTGGTAAAAAAAGAAAAAAAGCCATTTTAGCTTTCAAAACCGAACCGAATCGAACCGAGACGTCAAAACCGTGGGAAAACCGAACCGTCAGTTTTGTGTATCGTTACACCCCTACTTGTCGTATTAATGACTTTTACGTGAAAACGGAGGTGATGTGCTTTTCACAGTGGTGATTATTATTATTAGTCTACGAAGAGTCAAAATGCCGCCGCAGCTACGATTTGAATGAGTCAACATCTACACTTGCCGTCGCCATGTGTTTGACAGCGCGTGCACACAGTCTGACACACACTGGCGCAGCGCGAGCGGAGCAAACCATGCGTTTTCAGTTCATTACTATGAGTGCTCACAAAAGCTCAAGTTCCTTAGGAATTAAGTAAAAACACTCGCTGACGTTGCGCTAGAGTGTGCTCACTGCTAAAGCGAGGTTCACAGCAGGCTATTCAGTAAACGCACCTGCTGTTTAAAACGTGTATCGCGAATCTTTTAACATTTCAGACCGACTTGAATCGTCACACATTTTTAGCTATTTTCAACCGGTTGCGAGTGAATCGCTACAATTAACGTTACTATTTACATTTTCGTCAGATAAAAACAAGTTGAAAATGTCGCTTAGGGGCGATTTTGGGAAGAGATCCAGTCAGAACTGATGTCAAACGTGGTAGATGCGCACATGTGAATGGTAACATGCTTGTCAACCTGACAGGTTGACATACGTTGGCATACACTTGCTCATAAAAAAAAAATTGTAAATGTTTGGGAGAAAGAGAAGAGCAGACATAAGGATGAATCTGAAAAAGCTTGACAACGTAAAAAGCGCTCACACAGAAAGCCGCCTCTCAAACACCAGTGCACGAGTATTGAATTGAGCTCTCTAATGCATCTGACTGAATGTGAACGACAAACTAAAAACATTCTGTCAAAAAAACCCAACTATTTCAAACGATGAGGTAGACAGCGAGTTTACCAAGATTCCACAAAGTTGTTTTTTTATCTTTCTTATCTTAGAGGCAGTGGTTTAAATGGGATCCTTCTCAGAGAGGGTTTCAGCATGTTGACAGCATGCTGTGATTTAGCGACACAACTTCCCCTCTTTAAAAGCATCATCACTACACGAATCAAAGCGCTGCCTTTGTAACATATTCACCATCATCTGACACGGTCATACCCAGGACACAGAATACCATAGGTACACATGGAACAAAGTGGTGCTTCACATCTTACTTACTTTCCGGATGTCGTCGAGGCAGGTGACCTCGGGGGACAGGCCCCCGTGAACGCAAAGGAACTGCTGGTTGAGCAGAGCGGCCAGGGGAAGGCAGTCAAAGGCCTCCATGCAGGCATCATACACCAGCTCAGAGTACTTAATCTTGCCTGCAATGAGAGAACCACAATAAAAACACTCACGTATATCTGAACAGGCGCAAACGGGGTGAATGAGCTTTTCAAGCCAAGGCTGTCACGCTGTCCGTTTGACATATCGCAGTAATGCTGGGTGGGTAAGGGCAGATGGGCTTGCCAACTTTCCAAGACTGGAGGAATAGATGGAGGAGGAGGATGTTGCATGCCTTGTTAGGTGATGTTACAGCAGAACCAGCGTGCTAATTGGGATGAACTGAAGAAACCAGCGTGGCGGGAGGCTGATTAAAGGAAGCTGAGGCCAGACACAGGTTACACGTGGAACAAGGGCCGCATGCCGCCACTAAATCCTGACATTTTAGAACGGGCCAACCGCGCAGTGTATTGTAAACAGCAGCACTGACAGATGAGAAACAGGCTGCCTCGTGATGAGCAAAGAACAACATTGCAGACAGCGCTGGCAATTGGTGAAGTAGCACATCATAATCAAAGGCTCTTTGATTAGCTTGATGGAGAAACAGCCAGGGATACAAATTAGGGAAGTGCAGCATGACTTCATTTCCATAACTTATAAACGGACATTTTGTAACCGAATAGTAGTCTCTGTAAGTGATCCAGTCTAATTAATTTAGGAATAATATCAATCATTCAAACAAATCCCATACTGAATGCTGTAGATAAACAGGTCATATACATGTGATGTGCTTACCTCACATTATAATCCTTTTGCCAATATAGCCAATTTATTACAAATCAATTGATAAGCAGTGCAGGACCAGCAAGTATAAACTCAATACTATTTAAAAAATGCATCAAATGTCAGTTAACAGACTATAAAGCAGAACATGTCAAGGTATTACTGTTCGTTACCATGGCCAATGCTTAAACGACTGTGATTGAAAGTGCTTCTCATGTATGCGAAGTATTTGTACAGAACAAGCAGCGGAAATCACAACTATACATTATTTAAGGCGGGTATTATTCTATTCGTTAACTTAGGACAGGGGTAGGCAAGTTCGGTCCTAGAGAGCTGCTATCATGCAGAGTTTGGCTCCGACACTGAAAAAACCTATCCTGCCCATAGTCTTAGGCTACGTTCACACTGCAGGGCTTAATGCTCAATTCCGATTTTTTAAAAAATTCGATTTTTTGCAAGGCCGTTCACATTTCCAAATAAATGCGACCTTTTGTGATCTCCTGTGTGAACGTGAAAGGACCCAGAAGTGACCCGCATGCGCAGAAGAGTACTCAACGGTCAACGACGTCACTTGTTTGCGGAAGTAGCTAAATGGATGTCTTAAGGCCAATTTACACTTCTGCGTAGGGTGCACGCAGTAGGTACGGCGTAGCATACGCACAGACGCGTCCCATACACGCGTACCCTTCGCCGCAGCCTGACGCGCACCTCCTCAAAAATGTAACTACACGTCGTGACGACGCGCGACCGCAAGATCGGTGATTGGTCGGCTTGATAGCATCGCATTTCCTCATACGCATTTCCGCACGTACCTTCTCACGCATTTCCACACGTACCATCTCCTCCGACGTCTTCTCTCATTTCTGCCTTTCAGTTTTAGTAATTTCACTAAAATGAACTGTTTTTCCACCTCAATATGCTCCAACTCCAACATGATCCACTCTCTTTCAGGCTTGTAGTAACCTAGCCGCAACTCGAGGAATCTAAACAGTGGAACATTAAAACCCTCCGCGCCAACTAGCGTTTCGGAGCAGTACTGCAGAGCAACCAAGACCTGAACGCAGAAGTATAAATGCTCACAACGGCGTCCCCTACGTGCGTAGCCAACGTCGTACACTACAGCGTACCCTCGACACAGAAGTATAAATTGGCCTTTACAGTGGAGCTCATTTAGCAATATTAAAGTTATTTTCACAACAGAGCCAGCACACTTACAATCTTCTCGTTTTAAGAAGAAAATTACACGGAGAAGCGTGTGGGTGCGGAGTCGCAGCTAGGAGTGGTGGGATACTGATGTGAGTGGCTTAAACTGATACAGAATTGCATCAGTAACTTCCGAATGACCAAATCCACCTTCGATTATGTTTGTGAGCGCCTCTGATCAACTCTGTCAGCGGGAAGAGACACCGTCTGCGGCGGCCCATAACAGTGCAGAAACGCGTTGGAGTTGGCGTGTATCGGCGAGCTACAGGTGCGTGCAATGATGTGCTGTGTCGGATATATGTGACCTGGTCGTTCAGATTGCAGTCGCATTTCAAAAGATCGGATACATATCGGATTTGGACCACATACCCAAGTGGCCTGGGTCGCATTTGCAAAAGATCGGATCTGTGTCGTTCAGACTGTCATGAAAAAATCAGATACAGGTCGCATATTAGGGGTGGGGAAAATTGATTCTTAATATGCATCGCGATGCGGACGTGGACGATTCTGAATCGATTCACAAATGTCAAATCGATTTTCCAAAAAAAAAAAATTATTATTTTATATATATTTTATAATAACGTAATATTGACGCAACGTGAAAGACGGAACTCTGAAGCGCAGAAGTGCAGTGGCCGGACCGTCTGTGGCGTGCACATAACAGAGACGCAGACGCGATGACTGAGCGCCGAATCCAAAACACCCTCCTCGTTAAAAGCTGACGTGTGGAGGGGTGTGCGATAGCACGATTTTTGATCGTGGACGATTAAAATGTCTCCACTATCTGCTTTTGAAGAAATATCGTAGTATCGTGTTACAGTGCATTCTATCAGTTCAGTTCTGGAATGAATAGGTACGGGACACTGCAATTCACAAAAGTTCATTATTTGCATAAGCCTTGCCGGTTAAACATTTAATTCACGTGCTGATGCTCTGTTCCCGACGCTCACATGCACTAGAAGCCTGTCAAACAGCGCATGAATAATGGACTAAGTTATCTTTCGAGTCTTATGCTAATACTGTTAAACACATACAATGTTTACAGAATTGGCTATGTCTAAAGTGAAAGCAAACATTTGAGAGAAAATCTGGTGTAATATGCGTCTATATTAAACGCGTCGCTTGCTGGTCTAAAAGCGACAGGAGTAAATAGTACTGCCGCTCGTCCTTAAAGGGATAGTTCACACACACACAAAAAAAAAAATCTGTCCTTATTTACTCTAATGTTGTTCCAAACCTGTATTATTTCTTTCTTGTGCTGAACACAAAAGAAGATTTTTTTTTTAATGTGGGTAACCAAACAGTTGCTGGTCCCCATCAACTTCCAGGAAAAAAAAAAAAAAAAAGGATAACAAGTATGCTGCTAGTTCAGGCACACATTTATTTTCCTGTTGGTTCTTTGCAATGTTAATAAAATATATTATTAATTGTTCATGGGTCATTACTTTTTACTTTTAAAGCCAAGTATTTATAGTCACACACACACACAAAAAAAAGATTCAGATAATCGATTTAGCATCGAATCGGAAGCCCTCTGAATCGTAATCGAATCGAATCGTGAGGTGCCTAGAGATTCCCACCCCTATCGCATATGGGCAAAATCGGAATTAGGTCGTTTCAGCCTGCAGTGTGAACGTAGCCTTAGTAATCCTGAAGACATTGATGAGCTTGTTTAGGTGTGTTCGATTGGGGTTGGAACTAAATTCTGCAGGACAGCGGCTCTCTAGTACCGAACTTGCCTACCCCTGACTTAGGATATTGATATACTGTAGGATCTGTTGTTATTACCGGTAAGTAAGTTTCAAGGTAAAAGTTTCATGGTAAAACCGGCAAAACATTTCATACTGGTATTGTCCATCATAACCAGTAAAATAACTAGCCTAATTGTAATATCCCAGTTTGACATGAGTCAAAACACTCCATTCCCCGAATCACCTTTCTTCTGAACCCACCGCGAGTGATGAAAGAAAGCAAAAGCATACAAGGTCAAAGGCAAAACGAAATGATTTTGCTTTCTGCTCTTGATATAAGCCTAGAATTTAACACTGTAAAAAAAGAGGGCTGAGAAAACTGCACGGTGGCAGCTGGAAGCATTTTTATATTAGCCGAAGTATTTAATGAACGCATACAGGGCAAGGACTTTATAAAATTGCATAAATGACAGGTGTTACAATTTTGCACAGATTCTGTGTGGGTCTGCTTATGATCATCAGCTGCTGGTGGAAGGGTTTCAGTTAGCTGTCAGTGTTTGTCATGACAGAAATGATGGCTGATGCAAATCTAAGTGGGGAGGGAAGAGCCCTGACGAGCGCCACGGGATTGTGATTGAGCTCTGTGCCTGTGGCCCGTCATCCTATACTCTCAAGACGACATGAGCTCTCTCGGGATGCCATGGAAAAAATTGCCATGACAGAGTTGAATGATAGGATGTGGTGAAATCTCATTTCACTCTCTTTATAACGCACACACACACACAGTGTTTGTAAAGAGCTGAGCTTACATTCTTGTTTAAAGGTGAAGTACTCAGTGAGATGCCGACACTCGTGGTTGCCCCTGAGGAGGAAGAGGGTGGTTGGGTGGTTGATCTTCAGGGTCCACAGATAGAGCACACACTGCAGATGCAAACAGAACATGCACATCACCAAAATGAACCACATACACTAGCACAACTTTCACAGTATATATGATTAAAAACAGCTGATCTGAGCAGATTATATCCTGTCAATCAAAAGGGGGTGGGAAACCATGTCACTCTGCAACTCATACTGATGTGTGAAGTTAATGATTTTTATTAGTTAACCCTTCTAAGTTCCAACAATGCAAATTACAACAAGACATAGTTATGCCACACATGCTTTTCCTGGTACACCTTTGATGCGCAATGGTGCCGCCACGCAAGGCGCAAGTGAAGCACAAACAGATCATTTTGACCATTTGCACAACAGTAATGGTGGTGGAAATATCTACAATTTCTTGAATATTACTGATGAACTGATCAAAAAGCAGGCTACTGTTCACATACATTTTACTTCTATAAGTATAGTAATAATTTAGAACTTTCTCCTGTTATTGTTGGTTTCCTCTTTTCTCATCATTTGGAATGAGGATATAAAATAAATAAAACATGCAAATAAATTACTACAATAGCTACTATTTGAATATTAAGAAATTCAAGAGGGCCGCCCCGATGACGTCATAATAAGCAAATTAGACGATATATTTACACCCCACATAAACCTTCAGTCATCCCCAACATTTTTCTAATCTACAGTAGATATCTATCTTTAAGCCCTTTCAAGCCACAAGCTTTTGAAAATTTGATGTCAAAATCCAGCATTAAAAAAAAAAATAAAAATACTTATACAATGTTAGATAATACAATGTTAAAGCAGGCTCTATTTGAACCTATGAATACCCTATGAATGTCTTACAGTTTTTTGTTGTGTTCCCTGTCTTGTTCTGTACATAATGCAAATTAAAAAATTAAATTAAAAAAATTAAAAATAAATTAATACCCTATGAAACAATAAATGGCATTTTGACGGTCATAAATGTGACGTGACTGATCGACTGCAACTAAGTTCAAATGGCTATCCTCATAGCCATCTCTTTCTACTAATGCATGTTACAGCATGAAAAAAACATGCATGAATATCAAAGCTTTTGTTAAAGGTACAGTAAAACTTACCGAAATGTATCATGACTTGAGTAATCGCTCCGATTTTTCAACCACTGAACGATGTCAATAAAACAGCTAGTCACTTAACAGCTTGTGAACAATGTCAATTTACGTTGCATGTACCTCAGAAAAGTTATCCAATGCTCCAGTTTGTTAGTTAGCTATTAAAAAACACTAGAGCGAAGCTTTATTAGTTGAATATGTAGTGGGAAGTAGTGGGATCCCTATATAGTTACATATTATAGGGTAAATATAATATGTATAATATAATTTTATAATATTAATTATTTTAATATATATATATATATATATATATATAATTATTATTATTTATATATTTCTTTATTAGATATAAGTAAACTTTATTTAGTAAAAAATATATTATATATTTTTAGTTTTTTTTTTAGTTTAAGGTTTGTTTATATATATATATATAATATATATAAACAACCTTAAACTATAAAAAAAACAAACTAAAAAATATATAATTTTGAATAATCAGGTATTGGTATCTCTAATCATTAGTATTTTGATTTAGCTCAAACTAATATGCAGGTTCAGTGTTTAAGAGGATTATACCTTATTTTATATTATAAAATTTTATTAAAGGAATAGATCACACAAAAATAAAAATCATTCTATTATCATAACAGACCACTAATATTGATGGTATGCAAATTTCCTTTATGCACGGAATACACTCTGTAAAGAAGACTACATCACATAATGCAATGGGCTTAGACTTATCCTTCCATTACAAATAGTTATCAACAAATAAAATAAAATGTTCTTAAATAAGTGCTCCAATCAAATGAGTTAAGACATTTTTACACAAAAAAAGAATTGCATTTTCCCCATGATTTAATTTAATATGCGATTTTCAAGATAGCAACTGGACAACTTTTTTGCTATAATGTGCTAAACATTGTTGACCACACAAATTGAATGATGCCAAAAACGAAGCTTTGCATCACAGGAATAAATTCCATTTTAAAATATGTATTAAAATAAAAAAAGGGTCTTGAATGAACAAACTTTTTACAAACAATTTAACAGAAGTGTACCATTTTTAGTTAAATACATTAAGTAGTATGCTAGCATCCCCAACTTCAGACTACCGCTAGCAGACAAGAATCTCCAAAACCGAATCTCACTCAAAACACACTGAACCACAAACACATCAGAGCAGACAAAAAACAGCTGCATTAAGCAAGACTATGATTTCAATCTTTTCACATTCCCTTCTGATATCATCTCTCAACTAGCAAGCACTGAATATTGTTTTCTTGAAAAACATTGGCCTGTCTGGTCATAAGCATGCTATTCTATTAAACACCTGCAAGGTTTTTGGGTTCACACCTGATTACATTAATCACAGAACACCGCTGTATAACAGTGAACAGGATATTTTCTCTATCCTCTCAGTAAAGAGGTACACTGCGTTTAGGCTACAGTTATCTTTAAAAAGGCCCGTCGTATAGTGAAAGAAATCCTGAAACTAAAGCATACTCCACACAGATCTGGATGTCGGGGTGGGGCGAAGTCTGGTGGCCTAACCTCCGAAACGTTTGATGACTGCAGTGTCTCAGTCAGAGGGCATTAACAGGTGGTGTGGTGGATGACTGAAGTTCAGTCCTTTGTGGTCTGTGATGTCCAGGGAGGGAGTAGGAACTCAGCGTGGCCTTTATTGTGAAACACACATGCTCTCTCCACGTCTCAGGTGGCCCACGGCCCTGAGCCCTGCAACTGTGTTTGATGGTATTGAGCAGCGGTGTGTCTGCTCTCTACGCCGCCTCTTTAACCATGACATTTCTCCCGTCCCTGAACTTTGCAACCAAAGCGAGATGCAGAGGTGGAAGCTTTGAGGACTCGCATTCGATCATCAAGGCTAACGATATTAAAGACTGCAGCTGATAAACTGGAACAGAATTTTTCTGAAACCAGTTTACACGTTAACCTGCGATGTTGAGAAACGCTTTGTGGCCTACAGGATGGCAGCATCAATAATCCTTTAATGCCATCTGCTTAATCATTGTGGTTGCTTTACAATGATGATACAGTTGCTACAGGCCAGAGGAGACATGCTGATTGCATCATCACAATGCATCCTGGTACAACAGGAGGCTGTTTGAAAAGCACAGCCACATGGCATCTTCTGAAGGCCAAGTTACATTAAATGTGAACATCTCCAACGTTTATGTGCAAGATTTGTTCAAAGCCTTAATTACAAAATATTTTTTATAGTGATTACAAAGTGGTTTAAAACACAAACTAGCCTCTTTTTATTAAAACAATATTGTGGATTTAAAGTAGATTTGGATATTGACAACATTTGTGGCAAGCACCAAAATAAATGTAAAAAAAAGTAAAATTTTAATTTAGACAAAATCTAAATCCAAAAATAAGGTCAGGGTAGTTAAATTTGGGTAACTGATTGTTGTTTTCAGGTGATAATAAAGCTTTTCGAATATTTTTTTATCTTCTGCGTCTCTATGTTTCAACCAAACAAATGTTATACATTGCTACTTATGCATCCTTTTTGATCTCACTGCTCACGTGTTTACCTGTTTATTTTGTTGCACAAAATAAATGTTGACATGGTCAAATGCATCACATCGAGTTAAATATCAGTAAATTCAAATTTGATTTTGGCATTTAGACAAAATATATTGGTTGTCCAACTTTCAGTGTATCATTATGGCATGCTATTGATTACAAGAGAAAATAAGGATTTGTCCTAGCCTGACTTCGTCATAATCATATTCTGGTTCGGAATATGTAGGGCCCTATAATTTCTGCGATCACTGAATAAAAAGCACACTCTTTTCACAACTAAAATAACAGTAAAGGGTAAAAAAAATTGAATTCCCAAAAATTAAAACGGAAAAAAACGGAATTTGCAAAAATTAAAACGGAAAAAACGGAATTTGGGAAAAAATAAAATGGAAATTGGGAAAGAATAAAACGGATTTTATAGGGCCCTAAATATGAGTCTGAAACTCCTCTATAGGGCTTTTGATTGAGGCGCGTCTTAACCGAACCAGGGGGAAAAAAAAAACAAAAAAACTCTGCACTCAATTGGATAGTCGGTAGACCCACAACCAATCAGAGAGAAATGCAGTAAGTCAACTACTTTGCATAGTACAGTTGTCAACGGAACTTCCTTATTTTAGAAGTAAAATAACAAGTGTTGCTTCTTTTACTTGGTCCTCCATGAGTGCCGACAAAGGAAAAACCACAGCGACCACAGGCTTTTCATTACGTCCCATCTTCTTAGCGACCATCGGAGCTATGCCGAATCAGTGTAGGAAGGACGGCAAAAATATCGTTTCCGATCGACAAATGCATTAATTGCAGTTTTCTGTTCGTCTATTAAAATTAATGCGCTGTCGATTTGTTTTACAACAGATGCGACAGCGTAATCTATACATCTCAATTCTCCAGCTGCAGTCATCTCTGAGGGAAACCAGTTAGCAGCTCTTTGATAACGTGAGGATTACATCCCTGAAGATCACCTATCCATCATCGTATAAAGCCCACCCTGGCAATTTGATTGGCCCGATCATTTTTTTACTAGTCATAAATACTCCTCAATGGATCGAGTCCAGCCCGAACTTCCCGACCAAAAAATGTTGTGGCGGAGTTCGAGGGCTGGCCATCACCAGGCTAGATGTGTCCACCAGTTTTAACAAAATAAACAAATTTTGTCAGAGTACTTATAATGGAAGACAAGACATTCTGGACAGTTTAAAAAGCATAAATCTGAAGCTAAACGTTTGTTAATGTGTTTGTTGATTTATTTTCTTCATGGTTTTGTTAGTAGCGGGAGAAGAGACGTACTACGAATGTAACTTCTGCACATATAGTTTTCCCCAAATAACCCTTTGGTAAATAGGTAATTTTCACATTGGAACAAATATAACACACAACGGGGGAAGTGAAAGATCACACCAGTCTCATGTTAGCAGGTATAAATGTAAATTACTAGTTACTAGAATTCTGTGTATATTTTAACTTTTTCTTACATGCATGATGCCTTAGCAAATATACTTTTTTTGCAAACAGAGAAGCAAGTTTAAATAATTTTCTATGGTATTCGACAGCATGGAGTTTAATATGCATTGAACCTGTTAGCATTCCATTAAATATGCTTATTTAGGCATATTCTAAAAGGTGTTGACCACTTAACCCGATTTTACATAACGTGCAGACCATTACAGATTAACACTCACCTCAATACTGAAATAGCCTCGATGCCACACAGTCTCCCAAAAATAAATCGCGTGTGTTCTGCGGGGAACCCCCCACCTCAGAAAAGCTTCATCAGGTCGAAGAACTGCCCATGGACATCTCCACACACTGAAGATGGAGACAAAGCATAGTAAGACAAACTCTTGAAAATGAAACAAAAACAGAGTGACATCATTGGAAGTATGTCGTCATACCAAAAACACTGTAAAACCTTACATATCAAATTGTGTACATGCAAGTTAAAAAAAAAATGGTAGCAGAAATGCTAAGGTTTGAATAACTGATCTTAAAACCAGACGGAAGTGTAAAAATAATAGGCCCACCCAAAACAGAAGAGTGAAAAATATTAGTGGTCACCCTAAACAGGACGTGGGCCAAACCAACATCATTTCCTCTTAAACCTCCACAAGGTAAAAGCAAGCAGACAGAGACACCATCTCCATTATGCACACCACCATTTTTTATTTTTTTGCTTTTCTCTTGTAGGCCAATTATCAGCCCACAGTGCGAGTTATGAAAAACATGAGTGTGCAAAGGGGGGGTTAAAGGGGGATAGATGTGGATAGACGTGCCCATTTATATCCACACACCTGTTTGTGTGTTCGCTCGAGTGTATGGCGAGTGTTGGGGGTTTCCTGTGGCCTCCGCCGGGGAATTAAAGTGTGGGGGTGTGTGCGAGAGATCTAGGATGCAACTGTTTCTCTGACCTTTATAGAGCAGCCACATTAGGTTGCTGTGGAAGACTAGCTCCATATGAAAATAATCACGCTCTTCTCGTTGGCTTGAGGATTATGTTGAGGTCAAGACTAAACCTTAAAGATTAAGGATGACATCAGAGATGCCCTATCAAGTCACCATAGAACCTTGAGGGTAATGTTTTATAATGTTCTTCATGATAGGAACCACATTACTGGAAACCAACAACCTAACTCTGATCTAATTTTCACATCTAAGGAAGCAGGCATTTGGGTGAGCACCGTTAACAGTGGGCATCGATGTTTGTCTGTGATCTTACGGCACTAGGTGTATGGAAGAACCTGCGAGAACCACATCCTGGATGTAGATTCTGGTTGTGAATCACGACAGGTTTGTAGTGTCACCGCACAGTGAGTCATCAGAACAAGCATCACACGACTGAGTGCACAATAGCCTACCTGTGATGGGGGCCTCCACTTCCAGCATGCACTTCTCGTCGGCGGAGGATGTTGGCGCCGTCGTTGATGATGCGCAGGGCCAAGTCCTCCTCCAGGCGGCCCTCTTTCACCAGGTGGCTCTTCAAAAGCTCCACCTTGGGCTTGCCGTCCTCATACAGCTCTTTCATAGTGAGCCGCGTCGTAGGAGGGTACGGCACCGCTGCGGGAAAGAGGAGAGGAAGACTCGATTCTTTACTCATATTAGTCACAGGGAGACCCTGTTGGCGAGCATTATACATTAGAAAAATAATGAGCAACTACAAGACGACATCATGTGTCTTTTTGACTGTACAAAATGGCTTACAGCTTTGTGAGAACAGACCAAGACCCCATATTGATTTGGCGCTACCCGTTAGAACGTTGCAACAAATGTCTAAATTTAAAGCGGCATGTTTACAGTCACGACCATGCAGAGTCGATAACCGCGTGGTGAAGTCTCAGACATTCTCACAGCATCTGAGACCGGGGGTTTCTCCAAGTTAAGGAAGTGCAGCTCCTTCACAAATTCAAAGCCAGATGGTGTGTGATAAAAGCGCTGAACCATAAACAGAAAGGTGTTACTCCAAATATAAATATCGCAGCCCAAGATTTTCTGATCTACTTTCAGGCTTTCTATCAAAAGTAACCCAAAGCTTCTATCTATATATTGTTCAAACTAGATTTTTAAATGTTGGTTTAGGCCTGAACCAGCCTAAATATTATAATATGCAGTTTTGCACATCACTATTGCTTGCCTGTGCAAAACTCGCCACAATGTTGCTAGGGTGTTCTGGGTGGTTGCCATGGCATTGCTATGGTTGCTGTTCTGAGTAGCAAAGGTGTTCTGAAAAAGTCAACATGATTTATTTTCTTCTGTTTTATTGTCCACCAGCCAAAAAACATACAATAAGCCACACAATTTGAGGTATCGTTCATTGTCACAGCATAAAGCGTGCAGTATGGGTTACATGCTAATGTTTAATCCTAAGAATTATGGATTATTATCACCAAACCGTAAAATTTTTGTTTTCCCTAAATGTCATCATGATGCAAGGGTGTTGTGGGTAGAAGCCATGCCATTGCTATACAGTTGCTAAAATATTCTGAGCTGCTCATAGGTGGTTTATTAAAGAGCCCCTATCATGGATTTTTGAAAATGACTGTTCATATGGTGTGGAATATAGCTCTAAGGGAATGAACAAATCCTGCAAAGAGTTATATCTGAAAGTGCACCGTATATAAAGTTATTGTCTTTCAAAAGTGAGAGTCGACTCTGAGTCTATGAAATGAATTGTTTTTTTAAAATGAGTCATTAGCTGTAACATCGTAACGTAGATACATATTGGTCGTGCCTAGTTACTGTGCGCGCAGACGGAAGTGTAAACTTGAAGTCTACACATTCAAATACTTCATCATAGCATCATGTCGAGAAGACGCTGTGTTCTACAATGCAAAGATAGTTCAGCCACTTTGTTTTCATTTACCAGGGACAAGCATGTGAAGAATCGGTGGTTAGAGTTCATATTTGCAACGAAACCATAACAGTATAACCCGATTGTGTTCTCATTTTAACGAGGAATCGTTCAAAAACATAAATGAATTCAAATGTGGATTCGCAAACGGTTGTTCCTGAAGGAGGGCTCAGTAACTTACCCAGTGTATATGGATCAGCTTCCTCCTCAATATCAAAACCTGTAAGTATTATTAATAATTGTTGCTTTTATCAGTTTTGAACGGTTTTGTAGCGTCGAATGCGCGAAGAGGGAAGGTGCAATAAGCATGTGTGTGCGTGTAAGTTACGCTCAGCGCAGCTTCTCAGGTCTCCAATGTCAATTTTTTTTAAATATGTGAAATGTTTGTCGCTGTTATTGGAGTTGTCATAAAGAATAGAGCGTCTTGTAGTACTGCAGTGCTTTATCAAAGTTTATGCGTTATGCTAACAAACAATAACTGACTGGGTCATCTGACCAATCACCGCCGATTAGCGTCACGCAAAGGAGTGATTTGGAAAAATGAGTCGTTGTACGAATCATTTGGGAGTCGGTGAGCAAATCAGTTAAAAATAATTGCATATTATAAGACAAATAAAGTGTTTTTTTATCCTTGCATGCATGTTAAACGGTTTTTGGGAACTCCTAAAACAAAAATAGGAACATTTCAAATGCTATGATAGGGGCTCTTTAAATAGAGGCCACTCCATCTTGTCATGCATATTTGGAAGCAGAGCCACTCACAAAGTTACAAAAAATACTGAGCGAGAGTGAAACCTGAGTGCATAACACTGAGGGGTGGGGCAGCATATATTTTCTAAATTCTTTCTCTTTTGGCAAAAAACTGAAGCTGCCAGTTTTCGTCCGATAAGTCTAAATTTTGGTGCACCCCTATTAAGCAATAACCTTAATCTCAATATAGTGTTGGCAACACATTAAGAAAGTTAGCATTACGGTTTGTCACGAATGTTATTTTTCTGAAACTCTGAAATAAATTGTCTTGATCGGTGACTGTGAATAAGTTGACCAATGACACTGCTGCATGGCATGATTTGCATTTAACAGGTTTGGGAGAAAGAAAAAAAAATAAACACAAAAACAATACTTGCACGTGATGCAACAATTAGCATTGCTTCAATTCATTCCCTGATTACAGGCAAACTAAACTGATGTGTGAAACTTGACGACATGGTTGCAAGACGACAATCTATTACTCAATTCATGACGATAACTGAAAACATACAGTTTGCAATGAGGTTGTAATGCCAATCTGCCTTTCAGAAACTAAAAGCAACATGCATGCACGGTAATAACGGTTACAGTTATTGGTCTGAATTTGGGACTCTCCCACAAAGCTATGTGGGTTATCAGAACACATATGGCTACAGCTGGTCCCTTCCCTTCCCCCAACCAACGCACACAGGCCTTGTTAAGAAGACATGAAGCCGTTGTGGAGAAGACAGCTTAAACAAACCCTTGACAACCTGGGGGCTGGGATTTTACATTCAGACACAGTGCGCATGGGTGAGTGGCATGCAAACAAATGCCTGCTGGAATTGCTCTGCAACCCCCGAGCCTTGAGCTATTTTCAGTTGCAGGAATTCCACAACATTCAAACCAGTTTAAGAGGAGTAGGGAAGTTACGTCCTGAAGTTAGGGTGGGGTAGAAGGCCAGCTGTTGGCATCGATACGGAATCCTCTCTGCTAGGGTCACAGTCCAGGTTGGCACGACTCGCTCTTCAAAAGAATGTGGGTCTGGCCGACGGCCACGGCTTTCAGCGCTGGGACCACAGGCGTGATAGACCACAATAAAGCTTCGAGCTCAGATGACAGGAACCTTCCAGGGACTCCAATAGCAGAATTAGGATCAATTTGGGTTTACAAAATCAACATTTTTTCAGGGTCTGCTCAGGCAAAAATAGTCGGGATGTTGGTCTTGCTGCATGCCAGTATGAGGAAGAGAAACAAGGTGAATCTTTCATGCTTGACAGAATAAAGGAAGGACACCTGCTCATTTGCCTATATTAACTAAAGCCGTAACAGGCCTATTATCTGGATGGAGGTTTGAGTTCAGTCTTCTGCAGCAGCGGCGGCGAAAATGTGTAACCTCTCAGTGTTGTGCATTTGCATGTGAAAATTAAGCCCTCAGGGCGGGAGGAGGATTTTACTATCAAAGTACCAACATACTGTGAATATGATCTCAAAACCTAACCCAATGAAGTCCCACTTAAAAGGAGGTCAGTTTTCAGAGAACAAAAACAGTGCTTTTGAACTGTCATTTCATAGCTTGCTCATTTCAAGACGCATTCAAATATGCATTTGAAACCAAATTTATTTGGATTCTGTAATCTTAAAGGAATAGTTAAACCAAAAATGAAACTACGGTCATCATTTACTCACCCTCATATCGTTCCAAAGTTATATGACTAACTCTTTTCTGTAGAAAATAACATTTTGAAAAATATACTCTCCTATAATGGAATTCAGTGGGGTCTAACGTGGTTGTTTTGGACCTCACTGGCTTATTGTTTAGACAAAGAGATTTGAAACATTACTGAAAACACCTTTTTTATTCAGAACCAAGTAGGTTGGTGATTAAACAAATATCAAATTTTTATTTATGGATGGACCATCTATTTAAGAAAAACAGACCGCATGTACATTAATAAGGAAGCTAGAAAAGTTGTTACTTCCTGTGTCAGCCTTATCTGTGGTTTTAACATACCAACCGTTTTTTGGCTGAATATTAGAGAACGTTTTAGGTAAGAAATCACATGGACTTGTTCTGGGCAAGGATGACGAGAGCTATATCTTGGGAGGTACAGCGAACCTAGAGAGACGGCGTTGTGCGAGACGGGCCCGAGGTCCGTTAATCATGCATGAGGACAGAATAATTACACAAGCAGGGTGACGTTGACCCTGACAGCTCTAGTTTCTATCTGTAAATAAGCCAAAAGGTCAAAACATCAAATTTACCAGCAGCCTGACAGGGGTCCAAAACTTTACAGCATCAGCTGCATAACTCAATTCCAGACAACATGCATTAGATGGTGATTTGATTTCATCTTGTTGAATGTTGATGAGAGATGCACCAGTCAATCAGCCATCAAAAAGTCAACTGACCAGCTGCCAATCATACAGTCAATACAAAAACAATACAATTTTTTTTTTTTGTATGGCTGATCTCTGTTTCTGGACTTGTACACAAATTGCTTTGTAATTTTCCACACAAATTACATTTTGGGAAATTATTGCAAAGTCTATAACCATGCCGTTAACACGGGCCAGAGACAGGACACAAAGACGACGGACGAAAAGAGTTATTTAACAGAAGTCCCCTTTCAAAGGATACAGCGAACACCCAGTTTGGACTATATCCCTCTACTTCCTTTTTTAATGACGTAACTAGGAATACACAAAAATAGGGGGCTTGGTCTTGTTCTCCCACGGAGAAGACGACACTTCAGCTGTGCATGCATCTCCAATTTGAGGGCGTGACGTTTCCGGGCAACGTGCGATAAGCTGCTGTTGAATCACAACACAGCGGTTCACTGGTACAATCAGAACTTGTTACGTATTTCTGAAGGAGGGACTTCAAAGAACAAGGAGGTCATCTGGCTGTTTTTTGGACAGTGAAAACAGTAGTATAGCCTAAAGATAAGAAAATTGTGTGAAAAATACAGTGTTTTTTTACTCGTGAAACATGAACATATTATATTGCACACTGTCAAAAAAATTAAACTCGCGGGCATATTAATTCATGTAATGCGGAACTACTGTTAGATACGCGGGTTCTTTAGGGACACATAATCTGTACCATCGGTTAGCTCTGAATGCGCATTCACTTCAAATGTTGGCTTTATACGCACATCCTCGCTTTGCGTTCGAACTGAGACACGAATTTGGCGCTCTATTCGGTGTTTTGGTGTGACCGCATAATGAACATTGTACCGAAATCGTACCGAACCGTGAAGTTTTAACCAAGGTACGAACTGAACCGTGACTTCTGTGTACCGTTCCACCCCTAGCAGCTTCAAGTTGGTAGTCCAAGGCATTGTTGTTTATCATTACTTCCGGGGTTTTTCCCACCGCAGCCTCACTTTCGATTTCAAAATGGCGGCTGCGTGTATAAGCGAATTAATGTGTACAGCAGTAACAAGGAAATGCTATATCGCTGCTGTTCCATAAGCACCACCTACAGCCAGAGAGTGTATTAGCATTTTAATCAGTCTTGTGCAGGTATGTTTTATGAAGCATAATTTCAAAAAGCTAAAGTCAGACCGTTCTATTTTTGCTTTGAATCATGAAATTATACAATTTTAAATGACAAAAAAAAAAAAAAACTGTGTGAAGTTTTAGCTTAAAATAACCAGCAATATATTTTTATTTAGCATGTGGTAAAATTGTCTCTTTTTGAGGGTGAGCAAAAATGCACGTTTTTGTGTCTGTACCTTTAAATGCAAATTAGCTGCTGTGTGTTTGTGTGTTAGCAGCTCCAATTACCTCGATTATGGAGAGATTACCTCCGATTACCTCTCCGATTATGGAGAGACTTTAAGAAGAAGTGACATGTAGAATGCAACAGGACATTTCTGAATTATTAGTTGATGAATTTATATTGCTAATGTGCAGTTAACTATCCTCTAGTCATTGATTAGCATATTCTGTCATAATAATCAATAAACCGTGTTCCCGGGGTGGGGTTTATGTAAATTCCCATTTCCTTGCAACAAAAAAATAAATAAACCGTGAAAAAGTGTTCATATACGATCGTGACGTACCTAGTTTTGATGTCTCCCCACAACCACCAACTAAAAAAGCGACCCAACTTGAATTGCTCTTTCATGCCAACCTTACAAGCTTTCAACTGACTGCTGGTCCATGTTTAAATACACAGCACAACAACTACTCCACTGTCTGCCGTTCTCAGCAGGGGAAAGTGAGAAAAGAGTTGCGTGGAAACGTCTAGCAACTAATCAAAGCTTTTAAAGGCACTTAACCTCAGCTTTCCTCCGCCTCCGTGGTATTGTTCCAAGCAAGGCTTGGCTGATGAGTGCGGAGTAGAAAAGTGCGGCTGCAATCCTTGATTCCCCACGCTCCGTGCTTTAGCTGTGGGAGGACTCATCAAGACACGGCCTTGGTGAGAACCTCAACTCCCACTCAGCACTTCAATCATGCCTGAGTTCATTCTCACAAAGATTGTAAAGACAAGCTTCAGTTATTTTACCTTCCAAACCATTTTTTTTTGGACGAAACAGACGAGCATGGAAAATTTTTCTTTTTACACTCAAGTTGACTGAATTCATCTTTCATCGGCCAGAAAAAGAAATGCTTAGCCAGAACATCTCAAGGTGGTATCAGAATACGGGCGCAACAGCACTCAATGCTCGATTGGTCATTGGGCAGCAGTGGGTTCAAAGTGCTAACAATAAACAATAGTGCCACACTCAGGTTCTGGAAGAACAAAACTCACATTAATTTTCTCCACAGGGAAATTTGGCAGTATAACTACGTTCAAAGGGTAACTAAAGCCCTGGTCAGAGCCTGACTCCACCCACTGGCAATATTTGAAAAATGCTGAAAAAGTGGGCAGACCCCAGCAGAGATAGAGGGGACGAAATAGATGCTAAAACACTATCCTGATCGTTTTCAATACTCGCAATTCCAACTCCTGACTCGCTACAGTGATTTTGACGAAACAAGCTGGTTTTTATACTGCCAAGGGCGTAGCCTCGTACCAAGAGCGATGGTGAGCTGAAACGTGCGTACGTCACGAAGAACCGTGAACATCCAATAGGAAAATTCAACTGCAGTAGCCACCGTTCAACCTGAAGAGGGCAGCACTAAGATGTTTTTACACCATATATTATAGAAAATAAAACACTTTATACACAAATGTCATAAAAGTTACTCGAATCAATGACTGGTATTAAATAAAGATCTATTCTTACAGATCATAAGTTGGTTTAAGGTTTAGTTACTCTTTAAAGACAGACCTAATATGAGGTCTGAGGTTGTTAATTGATGGTATAAATTTTTGTTGAATCCATCTGTTTGCATTATTTCAACTTACTCTTAAAATAACTGTTTAAAAGCTGAATTCCTGGTGAGAAACCACATTACCCATGCATCCTCTACAGAAAATGTCACCAATCAGAGTCGCAGAGACAGTTGCTCTATGCAAGGATTTTGATCGTGCCACTAGTCTTGTACCACTTTTTTTCTGATTTATAAATACTTTTTCACCTTGTATCTAGTTGGCTTGGTTCATGGCTTATAACGCTTTAAACTAAGACTTTTTAAAAATCCCTATGGGAAAATGAATGGAAAAACGCCACTGAAAACATGGACAGGCACTATATTAACACTTGCATCATTCCACAGACAATGTTCCCTCTCCACTGTCTTGTTTCGTTGAATAAATCTCAAGTTTCAAGTAGGCTTGCTACTAAAAGTCTGTGTAACCAGTGTTCAGAAACAACACCGGTTACATCTCTTGCAAAACTTTCAACCTTCCGCAATATGGATGTCTGACCACCGAGGCCTACACAATTAGGCCTAAACAATTTCAGACAGCCTGCAATTAAACATACATGTAGCGTACAATTCAGGTGTTGGAGTGCTTAAACTGAAAAGAGGCATTCAGTGAAACCTGGAACTAATTTGAAGCTGAAATGCTCTTGTTCCTGCAAAACAGGGATCACAGATTCTAGACAGAAACAGGCTTTGGCTTTTTTTAATGAGGAGGGTTTTTTTTTTGTCTGTGGCGACTCAGATTGCTGAATGGTTGGCCTTGGGAAGGAAGATGCAAGTCATTACGGATCCAGAACTAGACTACTAGAGAGCCCAGTGCAATCAACTCATTACAGAGACCTAGACGTCTAATTGAGCCCGGTCAGCCAAAACACAACGTGCTGACAGCAGCATATAAAAGACTGAGCGGAGAGAACACACTATATATGTCAGCGGACACACTAGTTTTAATCAAAAACAAGACCATGTTCCCCAGGTGCTTATACCCATGAAGCTACGGACCAAATGATCCAATTAGCGTATTACTCTACTGTGTCTCACTCCTTTGATATAAGAAACTCCCATGAGCCTTTGATAGGGAGCTGACACACCACGTAACCAGGGGTCAATCCTGTCTTGAGTTTAAAGATTATTTGTATGAGGTTAAATTGGGATCACACGGATAAATTCAATTAGTTTAGTTCTATCTCAGTCAAGGGAGCAAGGTAAAGTGACAGTTTTTGAGCATAGCGTTATCTGAACTAAACTGTCTCAAGATCACTGACGTTGCCTAAATCCCAAGGAAGGATGGAAGCAAGAGGATGAAAGCAACAACATACTCTAATGTAGTATTACAATAATATGATGAATTAATATTAGCAGAGTCAGTATTGTGCATGTAAACCTCTACAGTCTTTCTGAAAAAGTGGTTTCTAAGCTCACCAAAATATTTTAACATTAAATAAAATTAGATGACTCTCATTTTAAGATGTATGTTTATTCAGTTTATAACATATATTACATAGAAAGTTAAAAAAAATCTTATTTTAAGATTTGTATTTATAAGTGTAACCTGAAAGACTACCAAAATCTGTTTACATTTTAAAAAGGTTGCTGTGAGTATGTATATTAGAATAACCTGCAATATGTCAAATTTAATTTTCTTCTTCATGGCATGGCTTTGGTAGTTTCAATTTCATGAATCACCGGGGCTTGCATATTTAGACCACTGAGTAACATGCATTCCCACTAAAATCCCTACAATGGTCTAATTCACTAAGAGCTTTCCTTCTGCGTACTGTTTGCACACTGCAGCTTAAAACTTCATTGATCTCATTTAATTCATGCCAGTCCATCCCATACAGTCTTAGCCAACCTGTCAAATTAGCCATCAACATGTGTGTCATTAGACTTGCGAAGTTATCTAAAAGTCAGTCAACATAACAGACGTCTACACTTGTTTATCTTTTTATTACACATAAACTGAATGTCACCCATCAGCTACCAGAGCGGGTTAGCTAACACAAAACCAGCAAAACTGAACAAAAACGTACGGGTTTACATAGAAAATGTACCTTTTACGAGCCGTTCGGTGGTGGATTGTTTATTCTGCTCCTTCCCCGACATCCTTCAGTGTTTTTCGGTGGAATAATTGTAATTCCTCCTTGTAGCTGAACCCAGCTAGTCGCGTTAGCCCGCTAGCTCGGCTAAGCTACTGACGTTTCAGTTCGAGAGGAAAGTCCTGACCGCTCCGCTATAAAAGCGGGGAAACGGAGTCAGCGCGCTCGTCCGGGTCGGTTTGTTGATATGTACACTCAAACAGTAGGGGAAAGGGGAAGGGGGAGCCCACTATAGCGGCAGAGTTTTATTTTCTGCCGTGTCTGTCCTTCGGGTTTGCTCACACAGGCGACCCAGCTGCTGTCAATTTCTCCGAGGGAGTAGCGATGTCCGATTCGTGAGCGAATCGTTCGATGAGTCGGATCTTTTCAGGGAATCGTTTGAGCCTGTTCATAAATCCTGTCTGAACGGCTCGTTGTCGAATACGACTGAATCGGTTCTTGAGTCAACAATTCACCGACTCGTCGACAGAACTGTCTTCCCTCTCCTGTGTTTAAATTGTTATAAATGCAATTTAAACTAAACATCATAACCTTCTTACCAAGACACAACAGACATGCTGCCAGAGTATCAAAAAGGAAATAACAAATTAGCCTAGACAAGGGCACAAAAGATGAATGTATAAATACAGTTTCCGTTGCTTTAGGATTAACAGAGCTTTGGATAGTTTCCTTATCACTTTTAAATAAAGAAAAGAGTTTAGAGCCCCCAAATTTTTATTTTTATGTAGGCCTATGTGACATTTTGCTAGCATGACATAGGCCTAATGCTATAGCCTAATATTTCCCTTCTCATTTGAGTATTCAAACAATCCAAAGAAACATATTTAAAAGAGAAAGAAAAGCATCCTACAAAATGAAACTGGATAAACAGCAAATAATAATAATAAAATAAAGCAATTATTTGGTTGATAGGCTATATCAAAAACAAGTGAATAACATTTTCCTCAGAAGAGTGACACTTTATAAATCAATTTAAATTATATTTACTTTACTTTATTGGTAAATATTTAGGACCATACCTTCCCTTAATACACAACGTAAAGGAATCTCTCTCTAAAAGAGAGCTCTGATATTACAATATCAGCATAATTCATTAGCGGAATTTTGTATTTCTGTAAAAAACAAACAAACATCTAAATAGGCTTTAAACCTGCACTGTGACTTATAGGCCCTATACGCTTGTTTTGAACCAGTAGCAAAGAGGTGCTTTATTTTTGTAAAGAATAGGCTATCCTTATTGTTCCATAATGTATCTGAAAAGTTGTTTTTAGAGACCAAGCCAATAACATTTTATGGAAATTAGAAAATTTGATAGGGATATTTGCAATATTATATTACAAAAATGGAGAATATTCAGCCCGCCAACTTTATAAAAAATTAAATTAGGGATAATATTTCAAAGTGAAGAGGTGCTTAGGAAATTCCCAAGATTCCTGATTCACAATGAACCTAATAAAATGTAGGCTACTGAGAAGCTTTTTAAATTAATTTGGACACACAAACATCCTTTTATTAAAACTCGTAGTATCATTATATGGTTGGCTTGATTTCAAGTATAAACACAATATAAATGCCACGCCGGTGACGCAATCACGTCACGACGTAAAAGAATCGCTAAATTGGTTGCTGAACCGGTTCTTTAATTTAGCTCTTCAAAAGAACCGATTCTAGAAAATGGCTCAGACTTCATGAGGGAGAAGAGGCAGGGGGACAATAAAAAGGCTGTGTGCGAGATGTTGTTAGCTTTTGTCAAGCGACCACAATGGTCTGTAAATAATAAAGATGTATTCTGGTTTGGTTTGATTGTAAGGCTCAAATTCCGTGCCTCACTGCTTTGTCTTTCTTGTTTGATCCACTGAGTCGTCCCGACTCCCTTCTTGCGGATTAAACTCTAATCCACAGTGCAAACGGATTTCCTACAACATGGCGACTGATGCTCAGCATACATTTGTGGGTAGTGTAGTTTTTAAACATAGCCTACATCTAGCGATATATGATGTGCATCGCTATAAAATTATCCATACGTCCGGGGATATTGTAGATGATTTTGAATAGCCTACACGATAGCTATGTTATAGGGCAGTACAATTATAGAGAAACACATTGTGGAGGTTGGAATTATGAATAGAGATCATAAACAGTAGCCTAGCCTAATCCAGCATTGTCACCCAGTGGTCAAATAGAGAAAAGTCAGATTGTTTCTAGGTTTGTATAAACCTGACTTGAACTATATATTATTTATGTATGTACTATACTAGGCTATAAGGCTACTAATTTTCAACAACTGTTCAGCCACAGCAGATGTATGGACTTTTTTTTTTACTACCCCATAATAAATATTTTTTTCTTCTAATTTTAGGCTTTGGGTCAGGACATAGGCCTATTGTGTTTTTTTCTGCACACTGTACACAAAAAAAACATGATTTGTTACTTTTTTCTTTTGTCAAATTAATTTATAATTCATGTGATTAAGATAACAGCCTAATATTTCGAGTTTCTGTTAACTAAACCAATCTTTTTTATTGTGTAACTCAAACATTTTAATTTTAATGAACTCAAAATTTAAAGACAATCAGGTTATTTTACGTCAAAAAATGTAAAAAAAAAATAATTGTTTACAGTGCATTTATGAAACTGAATGCAGAGAAACCATGAATGATTTTGCTGTTTTAACATAGACCATATAAAGATTATTATGGTAGGCTCATGGAGGGGCTACATTAAAATATAAGCATTTGACAGTATATAAGTCTATGAGGTGATTATCTAGCAAACTAGGCTTATAGTTAATTTGATGTGTCTTTTTTATGGAAAGTTTTTGAAGCCAATATTCATCCCCAGAGGGCGATGTTCTACTACAGAGAGCTATGATGGTAGGCCTATGCATGAACATTAAAATATGAACAAGCAGAGTGTTTGTTTTAATAAAATATGGCCAACCATCTGAATGGAACATGGTGATTAAACATTTTAAATTTTTTATCAAACACACTGCAGACCCAAAAAGGAGTGTTTCGGAATAGGATCGATTACGCTATTTATATACTGAATTAATTAAAACTGACCTAACTGCTTCTGAATAAGCAATAGGCTATTATTTTTTATTCATCTGACTAATATTAACATAGCTTTCATAATAGGCCTATAGATCTAATATTTAATATTAATATTAATATAGAAAACTTGACGTTGCTATATGCAACAAAAATATTCCATAAGCATATCAAAGCTGTTATATTGTGGAATAAAACAGGACTGTATCAGAATAATATAGGGTCTAAAACAACAAAATAATTCAAGGTTTCTCTGAACCATTTTTATAAATAAACGTGAATATATTTTGCACCAATCAGAACCAGAACATTTCTTAACGACGTATAGCCTTTTTAAATTAGGATCGTAAAGTGATTTAATACCAACTTCTACCAACGCTTGTTTAAGTGGCGTTAATTGAAATGAGGCTATATTTTAATTTCAAAACTAATTTTTTCTTTTTATTTTGTAAGCGTGTTTTGCACGTCTGTCAGGGTTCACTGGCACGTTCACTATTCTTCACAGAGCGGCTCTCAGAACTACTTATAGCACGTGTTGTTTCTCCCCCTCGGCTGAAAGAGGCTGAGAGAGTTCTCTGTGTTTCTCATCACTCTCCTCGGGTGTATTTGGTTGTTTGGAGCTAGACTCGGAAAGGTCGTATAGGCACCATGGCAGTGCACTTCATGCGCGCGGAAGTTTTATTCACAGCCAAAATATCGATACAGTGATGTTCACGACACATGGGGCCGAACTGGTTTCGGAGTTCCAGAGAGACCGAAATCGCCTTTGTCAATGGGACAACCGAGTTCTCCCCACTGTTCTAATAACCACAACGGAGCCCACAAGTAATGAGTCGTGTGGGGAGCAGAAGACTCTGGACTTGAACTTGACTAAGACTGTGGTCATTGGGATGATGCTGAGCACCATCACTGCGGTCACTGTGATGGGAAACACTCTGGTCGTTATTGCGGTGTGCGTCGTGAAGAAACTCAGACAACCGTCCAACTATCTGCTAGTATCTCTGGCTATAGCTGATCTTTCTGTGGCTGTAGCCGTTATGCCCTTTGCCATAGTGACTGACCTGACAGGGGGCGTCTGGCTGTTTGGGGAGGTTTTCTGCAATGTCTTTATTGGGATGGATGTCATGTGCTGCACGGCTTCAATAATGAATTTGTGTGTGATCAGTGTGGACAGGTAAGATCATATGAAGAGTTCGAGATTCTTTAAAGGTTTTAGTTCTTTCAAAGATATTGAATTCATAGTTTTGATCGTTCAGATAACACATTATGTAGCCTATTGGTGTATCTATTTGCTTTGCTTGTCTTAAAGCATGTTATGGTTTTCAAATAATCATTCAAATAATAATTTATAAATCAATAAATGAATATTCAAATATTATTTAAAACTAAATTATATATATATGTATATTATGTATATATATACATATATACACACATATATATATACATATATATATATATATATATATATATATATATATATATGTATGTATGTATGTATGTGTATGTATGTATGTATGTGTATATATGTATATATAAAAATATATATAATAAACTGCAATACAAAATGCTTCCATGTAATTTGAAGCTATGAACTACTTTGAAGCTGCGTCCTGGTGCGTATGCAATTTTGATGGTGCTCTTTGATAAAGTTCTGAGCTGGAACCCCAGGAGGTGAGGATTGCATGGAACAGCCTCACTGTGGTTATTCGATTAAAAATTAGGTCCTTTCACAAGTCTCAATGATAAACGCTGGCCTGACAACGTGTTTCTACTGCCTATCTGAATGTTTTCGTAGACAGTGTGTAACTGTAGATGAAGTAGAATAGGTGATTGGAGGTGGGCTGAGAATTATGCCTATTTTTACACCCATCCTACTCTTTGTTTCATGAGTGACTATAAGATTACAAGGCTGCAAAACAGGTTTAAACTTTGACTACTTCACTAACTAACCTTTAAAATTACACTGTGAATAGTAAAATTTGCAAGTGCTGAAGATAAATAATTCAAGGATTATAGATGGCTGTAGAAATATTCTCTTTAGAAGACGAATGTTAAAATTACAATTACAAAATACCAATCAACCAAAGTCTTCATGCACCTGATGGAGATGTTTCTGTTTTCAATATGGCTTTTCATTTCAATACAAGAGCTAGTTTTTATGTTCCCCAACAACCTTCAATCCAAATGAGTCCAATAGATAGGTATATGGCATAATAATTTATATATATATATATATATATATATATATATATATATATATATATATATATATATATATATATATATAGTAAAATCAGATATATATTGCACACTTGAGACCATTCACGAATGCATGTGAAAGCGAAAATACGATATAAAAGATCCAGTTGAGGTAAATTAGTGTCATTTATCAATCTGAGTTAAATTGGTGTATTTTATCAATTTGAACAGATCCTCTTTATAAAATAATTCACAAAAGGCGTTTGAAGGTCAGATGATACTGAAAATACGGTTCTCTAAGAATATCCCCTCTGAAATTTTCTTTCTTTGTTTTTGACTACTGCTGTTCTCTCACGTTAATTTGCTCTGATGACTGTTCAAGAGCACTTTTCGTTAAACATAACTGAACGCTGCGGTGCAAATTCAGTAATATTGATTTAATCTGAAACATTACCACCCATAACAATCCTGTCATATTAAGACCTTCAATTTTGCTTTGATCTGCTTTTCGCTTTTGTCTGCCCATCAAGCTACAAAAAACTCTTGCATTGTACTAGCTTCAGACAATCAGCTGCTTCAACACAACATGGGTTCCAAAACTTACTGAGCTGCTTAGTTGCAAATAGACAGCTTCCTTTTAAGTGAACTTCCTAATTGCCATGCAATCTCATTTGCAATGCTACAAACGGCATACAAATTGTGCTCCACTCAGAAGACTTGCATTTTATTTCAATATAATTGCAAATGACTTATTTAAAATCAATTTAGACTGTGATATATAATTGATATTAGCATGTTGCTAAGCTAAAAGCGCAATACTCAAGCATAAGGGGCTTTCGCAATGGAACTTAGTTCTAGGAACTAACCAGGGGTGCGTTTCCTAAAACCATAGTTGCTAACCTATTAGCAACTTAGTTGGTTGGCAATTGGAAATTGCATTCAACCAACAAAGTTAGTAACTTAGTTAGCAACTATGGTTTTGAGAAACACACCCCAGGGTGGCTCCCGAGAACTAATGGTTCCCCTAGGAAAGTTTTCTGGTTGCATTTTCACCGCCAGTAAGAACTCAGAAGTGACGCAATGTTGTGACTTTTATTTTGCGCTTGATGTTGTGACTTTTATTTTGATGGCGCTGAAAATGCCAGAGCCTTAAAACACAGTGCTCACATTCTCCTTTTCATTAGTTTACAATCTGTCTAACAGTCTAATATGTTATTAGATTATAACATAGAAAGTAAACATTAATTAAAAGTTAGTGCTGCTAACAGAGCAGAAATAAATAATCGTTTCGCTTTGTCCCCTCAAAGTTGCATTGGATTTTCTCCACAGCGTAAAGGTTTAGAAGCTCATCTATCACTGTTTTCCATGTTTGTAGAGTTAGTTTGTGGAGTAAATATATAGGCTATAATCTGTGTTTATATAGCCTTCTTAAAAATGTTGGGTGCTGGTGTTTCACATGTGTTTGGCCAATCGATGCACACAAACATCCCTTTAGTTCCTATAGTGCTGGTATAGACCCAACTCTGATCTAGGAGCTAAATTAGTTTCTCCAAAAAGTTCCTGAGTTCATGTGGTGCGAATGCGCCAAAATCCGGGTACTTTCGCCAATTGTTCTAGGAACTATGAAAAGGTTCCTCCGGTGCAAAGCCCCTATAAAAACAGTATTGCTGCTAATGTTAGCCAAAATTATTCAAATGGGCACTAGAACGGCCTTCTCTATTATGGACACATTTGATTCGTTTTAAACTCACCTAAAGGATAATACACCAGGAACATCTGTTCAATGTCTCATTAATGCAATTATCTAAACAACCAATCACATGGCAGTTGCTTCAATGCATTTAGGGGTGTGGTCCTGGTCAAGAGAATCTGCTGAACTCCAAACTGAATGTCAGAATGGGAAAGAAAGGTGATTTTAGCAAATCTGATGTTAGCATGGTTGTTGGTGCCAGACGGGCCGGTCTGAGTATTTTACAATCTGCTCAGTTACTGGGATTTTCACGCACAACCATTTCTAGGGTTAACAAAGAATGGTGTGAAAAACCTCTCGTTACAACTGAGGTATGCAGCAAAGCATTTGTGAAGCCACAAAACGCACAACCTTGAGGTGGATGGGCTACAACAGCAGAAGACCCCACCGGCTACCACTCATCTCCCCTACAAAGGAAAAAGAGGCTACAATTTGCAAGAGCTCACCAAAATTGGACAATTGAAGACTGGAACAATGTGGCCTGGTCTGATGAGTCTCAATTTCTGTTGAGACATTCAGATTGTAAAGTCAGAATTTGGCATAAACAGAATGAGAACATGGATCCATCATGCCTTGTTACCACTGTGCAGGCTGGTGGTGGTGGTGGTGTAATTGTGTGGGGGATGTTTTCTTGGCACACTTAGGCCCCTTATCCCCAATTTGGCGTCATTTATATGGCCTGAGCATTGTTTCTGACCCTTCATGGCCAACATGTACCCATCCTCTGATGGCTACTTCCTGCAGGATAATGCATCATGTCACGAAGCTTGAATCATTTCAAATTGGTTTCTTGAACATGACAATGAGTTCACTGTAACAAAATTGCCCCCATGGTCACCAGATATCAACCCAATAGAGCATCTTTGGGATGTGGTGGAACAGGAGCTTTGTGCCCTGGATGTGCATCCCACAAATCTCCATCAACTTCAAGATGCTATCCTATCAATATGGGCCAACATTTCTACAGAATGCTTTCAGCACCTTGTTGAATCAATGCCACGTAGAATAAGGCAGTTCTGAAGGCGAAAGGGGGTCAAACACAGTATTAGTATGGTGTTCCTAATAATCCTTTAGGTGAGTGTATTTGGCCAGCTTTTGGAGCTTGTCTTTTTTGAGGTGAAGAGTACACCTACAATGTATCTCAATGGGTTTTGAACAGCAAATGTTGTTTTCAAAATCAATTACAGCAGCAGCAAATGTTATGCTGTGATTACATCATGCCCATGACTGAAGTACACAGACACTGATTTGAGTGCTTGCTGATGATACTCAGAAAGAAATGTATTCATCCACCTGTCTGAATGAAAGTTTGTTAATCTTACATTTAGCATTAGCTGCTTTTGTCTGGTGTACTGTCTCTAATGACCGAATATGGCATTCAAAGCTTGGGTTTTGTAACTTCCAATGTCTGTCCTTGCAGTCCCTTTTAATCATTTTGCTGGTTCTCTGATTATGTCTTATTAAGAGTCACAAATAACTCTCGCTCATTTGCTTCGACCTTCAACTGTTAGCATCAGTTGTCCAATCTTGAGAAGTTCCCCAGACTACATTGTTCATATCCTATTTTACTTTTCCAATTGAGTACTGTTTTTTATCCAGTTATTATTCCAGTTTTTTGAGAGGCGTCTGCAAGCGGGCTGGATTTCATCCAGTATGACAGGAGGCACAAAGAGCAAAACGGAGTCTAGACAGTACTCAACATCAAAAGATGCTACCCTGATGATTTAGTCTATATTTGATAGCAGTGTTTGATGATGACATAAAGAGGCTTTCAGTCATCTGCATATCATGAGTGGTGCTTGCTAATACAAACATCACTAATACTCATTGCTCATTTGTACTGTATAGGGTTTTTGAACAAACCTTTTTAAAAAATAAACAAATAAAAAATGATTTACCTTTAATATAACCTCCATATCTTTAACTCATTATATTTTAATTGTCTGAATAATAAACAAAATTAAAAAGTTAAAGAGAGCACTTTAGCAACTATTATAAAATGGTTTCACGGTTCAGCGGTTTATATGGAGTTTCTGTGTAGGTGTATGAAAGGTTTTAACCACCTTAAGTGTCAGGTCCAATAAGTGTGTCTCTAAGCCCTTTCTTGATCAGAGGTATTCTCATGCGTGAAATGAAAGCTTTTATTTTAGAAGGTGGGCAAGATTATAGAGACTTTATGCTTTAGTAGGTAAAGAGAAGGCCAATGTACTGTGTGCTATTCAAAATTTAGAGAACCTTTAGTTACACTGAAGTCTTTTGAAATGCTCACGTATGTAAAACAGATTTGATGTAATCAGATTTCGATGAATGAATGCAGTATTTGTGGGAAAATCTCTCGAGAGAATGTGATTTTCTAAAAATTTAATTTCAATGATTCAAACCAAGCTAAACATTTTGGATCACAGTAACCCCCAAGCCACAGCTCCAACTGTAAACTGACTGCAAAAGACTTCAGAGTGGCTACAGAAAAAAAAAGAGACTGACAACCGGACCCATGCGAAAACAAGGATAGGCTACTATCGGAAGGACATTACATGTAGTCACGCAATGCTGACGTTGTTAACATTAACAATTTGAGAACAAAGTATAATTTGCACAGTTTTGCATGATATGATAACTTATAAGCGATTGTTAGATTTAATCAGCGCAATTTACTGCAATGTCAGAACCAGAACAAAAGTGGATGTTACTTACTTGTTCAGATGACATTTTATGGTGAAAATTCTTATGTTGGTCATACTTCCAAAAAGAATAATCTGTGATTCTGAATGCCAGTATCCACACCGGCGCGGTGATTGACAGCAGCATACTTTCCTCAAACATTGTGTTCATCCACGCTCATGTAGTTGATAATTCTGCAAATGACTGCAATTGCAGATTCGAACAGAGATGGCGACAAAGAGGAAAAACGCCAGACTGCAGCTTTAACTGCACAGAGAAGAGAGCAGATGCAGACATTATGCAAACATTACAATGCAATAAATTACTGCTTATGCAAAACATGCAATATTTTGACTTTTTGACAACTGAAACATTTATGATTTACATTACACGGGAGTAGATGTTAAAACTTTACGCTGATTCGTACTCGGCTTTCGCCAAAGATAAGCACAAACTAAGACATAGCTCTACAGTAAACTATACTTCTATCCATCTTTTACGTTTTTTTCAAATGGTGGTGTGAATCTCCTTTCTGTCCGACGTTAACGTCTGCAGTGTACTTGTGACTTCTACACATTTCACATACTGTTTTCCCCCACTATATGATGGGGATGTGGGCATAATCGGATGCTACTTTTGTTGGCCTAATTGCTTGGTTAGTTGGATTGTCTGACATACCAGAGATTTAAGCTGTGAACAATGTTTTTTCCACTCAGTTTGTTGGCAAAATCAGGTCAGTAGGAATTTATTGGGTCTGGTGCTTTTGAGGAATGCTGAGCCATATCTGGAATATACCAGGGTAGGTGCGAGATCTTTTGGGTTCAGTCGTTTTGAGGAATGCAGTTCTCTGCTAAAACGTGAAACATCTCATTTGTCACATTTCCATGAAAGGTTTCCACAAGTTACCTCATTAAACGTGCTATCCTCTGTTTCCGCAGATACCTCGGAATCACTCGCCCTTTGACCTACCCAGCGAGACAGAATGGACTGCTTATGGCCAAGATGATAGTCGGCGTTTGGTTGGTGTCTGCATCCATCACTCTGCCACCATTCTGCGGTTGGGCTCAGAACATCAACACACTGCGGGGAGTGTGTCTGATCAGCCAGGATGTGGGCTACACCCTCTACTCCACAGCTGTGGCCTTCTACATTCCAATGGTGGTCATGCTTTTCATGTATTACAAGATTTTCCAAAGCTGCTCGCAAAAGTGGGGCCAAACACCACTTCGCCGCACTTTCCCCAATTCAGATAGCCTGTCCTGAACCAGCTTTGGCCACCGTAGAGGGGCTCTGCATGCAAGGGATGAAGAACCCTGCAGCTACCGAGGAGTTTTCCACCCTCTCCTGCCTGTTGAACCGCGAACGTCAGAGCGCCTCGATTTTCAGGCGGGAGCAGAAGGCGGCCACCACTCTTGGGGTGATCATGGGAATTTTTCGTTCTGCTGGTTGCCGTTTTCCTCTTCACCACAGCGCGGCCGTTCATCTGCGGGCTGCTCTGCAGTTGCGCCCCTGTCTGGCTGGAGCGGGTACTGCTTTGGTTGGGCTACACCAACTCGCTCATGAACCCTTTTATCTATGCCTTCTTCAACCGAGACCTGCGTTCAACTTATAAAGACCTGTTATGCTGCCGTTATCGAAACATCAACCGTCGAGCTCTCGGCTATGGGAGTGCATGAGGCTCTAAAACTCTGACTGCTCTCAATCTGTTTATATAATGGGATGGTGCAAAAAAAATATCCTCTTGACTCGTCTAAAAAGTCAAGAAACACAGTTTGGAAGGAGTTCATTGGGAATCACAATAAAGTCAGATTCATCAAAACATCCCAGGACAGTGAAGTTTCCTACGTAGCATCACTGGAAAAACATACCTCTTTTTAGAACAAACAAACATTAAAACATATCTATACACACAACTCACTGCAGTTTTTAGCTGAAATGAACGCTAGTAGCTTGGTGGCTCATCTGGCACATCATTACACTTGCAATGTGCTTGGGTTGAGTCCCATGAAACACGAGTAACGGCAAATGTTCAGAAAATGTGTTTTGGTAACACTTTAGAATACTATTCTAACTACTCAGGAACAAACGAGTAACGCAATATTAATATTCTAGTGACTACTATCAACTAACAAGAAACTCTGAATAATGAATTAGTTAATAATTGCGCTCAGTTGAATGAGTTTACTAATAGCTAATCAGCAACTACTATTTTTTGCATACCTCCCTGAGGACTACTAAGAACTGCTATATACAGTTTCATAATTAAAAAAGTAATGCACAATTTATGATTAAATATAAAGTAAAGATCATTGTAACTAACTAGTAATTACGCAGGCCTTCAGACAGAATTACTAATGATTTGAAACAGTATCCTAAAGTGAAAAGCATGATAACTCCCTATTCATAGATGCCACCTTCGTCACTCCAAATAGAACGCCGCCATATTTATGATCCGATCTCACCCAGTATGGCCACCCAAACTGCCCATTTGAATGAGAGAGATAGATAGAGATACCTATATATATATATACTCAGTTTCATGCCAACTTTAAGTCTCAGTTAAAAACATATATTTTTAACTTTAGCTTTTAGTTAAGGGTAGCGTACATTGTAGCTATTACTTATTTTTAGTTTGTTTTATTTCTCTCTACACTGATCTCTTTATACTGTTGGTGGGTAAGGGGGATGTCTTGGAGTGTTTAGTCATGCGTTCATGTGCTATGCTTGATAAATGTTTTTATAGATGTATGTTTTTACTGTAAACTGCGAAGCACTAAACACGCTATAAAAATAAACAAAAGTCGAAGTCAGTGGTCTAAATTTATTTACATGTAGCCTAAATATATATATATATATATATATCATCTGTGGAAGGCGTAGGACCATAAAATGTTTGTCCAATCATTGAATTCTGTCCGAATGCACACCGCATCCGAAACAGCAGCTGCCTTTTACAGTTTCTTCTGAACCAAAACAATGTGCTTATGCAGTGTTCACGCCATAACTACTGTTGTTTTTAAGAGACTAGAATATATGTGTTTCAATGGCACCACTATCAATGCTGAAATGAATCTGCAGCAGTCAGGTGGTACAGGTCAGAGCTCACTGAGTTGTTTTTGTTCAGTATTATTGAAATGGTATGTGCTTTGAGACGAGGTAGTTAAACGCCGTCTCTGTGATGCTTTTGTTTGCTCGCATGCAATTAGAATGTGTTTTGAAGGAGGCGTGGCTTGGAGACGCTCTGAAGGGAGGCTGGGATCTTATGCTTTCAAAGCTAGCTCGCCATTGCTATCCCCAAAGACTGCCTATACCCTACCTTATGTGTATCTAAGGAGCTATCCTTATGTCTAATCTACCTTTAATCCTTATGTGTTGTGCTTCTGAGCCTTGAATTTAACACAGAGATAGCTTTATTTCTCAGGAGTGACGCACGATATGGTATTTTCTTCAGAAACGAATACAGATGAATTTATACGATAATTTAAACAAATAAATAGTTTAAAAAATGATGTGGGTACTAATTTCAGTTTTTCAGTTATTTCTACATCAGAAATTGTATGCATAGCTTCAGGTACTGTGTAAATATGCATGGAAGTCTATTGCTAGTGCATTTTTCCAATGTAAATGGGTTGTCGTCTGATGTAATGTAATTTAAACAGTGAATTACATTGATTTACAAAGGGATTCAGGGTCTGTAGCCTATAGTAAGATTGTACATATTGTGACCACATGTGCTAAATATTATATTTCTAATTTAAACTTCTTAGTCAACACATGTATCAGTATTCTGCTTGTACATGCTTTTCACTCTGTGTTTGTTTTGTAAGATGGTGTATAAACTGCTGTCTCCTGCTGTTTTCTTAATAAACATTTCCCTAATGAAGGATGCATTGCATTGCATTTCACATGCCTTTCATTAACTTACACCAGAAGCCCAAGTGTCTCCGATGCTTGTTTACCATGTTGTAGGTCTTGAATGTGATTACCACAAAATCAAATAGGTTTACTTAAAGTCAGCATTTTAAATCTGACTAATGCAGAAGTAAAAAAAAAATACTTAACTTGTGCGACTGCTCCATTCCTCAAGATCGATAAATCTGAAACATGGCCTTGTGTAATTGAAACTTTAATTCATATGAAAGCAAAATGAACATTATAAATGCCTGGATTAATCGAAATCGACTTAAAGGAGCTCTTACAGAGCTTATGAAATGGAATCAAACTGATTCTCTGCCCTCATATATCTAACTCGGAATTTCTTTGAGGAAAGTTGGGTATTTTAATCTATCCTTCGGAATCATGTATTAAAGAACGATTAAAATATTCAAGCAGATCAAAGTTACACAGCACACTTGAATTTAGATTGAGCACCAGAGAGAGAGAGAGAGGTTTACAAAACTTTATTTAAAACGCTTAACATTCAACAATTAACATTATTTGTATATATGAAAAAAAAAATTCAGTGGCACCATTTGTAGGCTGGTTATCAGAACGAAGTAACTGATGTGGCACTGTAATCAACATAGAAGTCATCTAAGTATCTTGGTGGGATGACCTGTGGTTCTATAAATGAACAATAATGAATACAAATACAACGAATCAGAAACAGCAATAACTGAACAATATAAAAGTAATGCAATGGCATGAAGATAGACATTACACAAGTCCAGCAGCTGTGAGTTTCCTGAGGTTTATACACATTCACTTTAAATAAACTATCAGATGAAACCAAATTGAATATGGCTGTAGATGAAGTAGCCTAACTTATTCATCTGATTTGGCGATTTGAAGCACGATGAATGCATTAACGTTAATCACCCTCAGATAGAGCCATCATGGGCCGTATTAGGTACAGGTAGAGTCGAAGATAGGATTTTCCCCAATTGGTATTAACTAAAATACTATATCTTCAGGAATCCTATCTTGCTTCCTCCTATCTTATTTCAGGTTAGGGAATCCTATCGTTAGCATCAACTTTTTTTAAGGAAACATACACTGAAAATGGAGAATTAACATAACTGCTGCGCAAGCCCTTCGAGGGGCAGAGCGAGGGGGTGGCTAATTGGGCTTAAGCCCCAAATGTTGTCAAACGCCCCGAATCTTTTAGGTTTTTAAAAGTAAATTTAACTCGTTTTCTTTTTCTCAGTCTTTCTGACTGGAGCAGCAAAAAAGTAAACAAAATCTCTATTACCGTGCGTGGATGTGGACAGTACTTTTCTTTCTTACATTTCTTTTTCATTTTACTGCAGCATTTTGTAGAAACGTCACATTATTTGACTTTAGAGGCACATAAATACCTAATTTCTAATAAGTAGAAAAAAAACTAATGGTCAGTTCTTGTAGGGCGTCCCATACAGTATACACACCTCCTATCAAACCATTTTACTGCAGTATTTTGGAGAAATGTCACATTATTCAACTTCAGAGGCACATAAATACCTAGTTTCTAATAAGTAGAAAATACAAAGGTTATTTCTTATAGGGGATCTCCCATACAGTATAAACACCTCATTTCAAACCATTTTACTGCAGCAATTTGGAGATAAGTCATATTAATTGACCTAAGAGGTGTATAAAGACCGCATTTCAGTACGAGTAGAAATTCAGAATTCGTGGAGTGGGTGCTGGCATCTTGTGGATTACCACTCACCATCGTAACTGTGGACAACAACGCCAACAACCCAGTTCCCAGCTAAGACCACCTCTGAGGATCAACAGCATGAGCCCACCACAAGCAGCGAGGGAGAATCCGCTGTAGTGAAGTATGGCGATTTACAACCATAAAAACCTCTGGATTAGCACTCGCCTGGGGAAGATCAAACTTAATCAGTTTCATGCTAGAGAAAGTCTTAATTTTTACAAAATACAAGTCTTACCCCAGATTCAGATCAGCCTTAAGATTAGCAGTGTTTAGGAAGAACTTAGCCCGTCCATTCTTGTTTGTGGTTAGATTCTACAGCAGTTTGTTGGGCCAGTTGCTTCCCTCCAAGAGATATACAGCTTTGTTTGTAAAGGACACCATTGCAGATTGACACCATTACATCTGCGAGAGAAGGTTCAAACAAACAGTGAAGAATATCAACTTTGTGGCTTAAAGTGCATGTCTTGTAAAGATGATAGAGTATATGGTTCAGATCAGCCAATGGCTCACCTGTTCCCTCCTCAGTAACATTCACAAGAAATGTGTCTTGCATTTGGTCTTCAAATTTGGTGTTGAAAAACACTGACGCATCAGACAGTAAAAGAGGCACAGCCCGTGGCATTCATCTGGTAGGAGAACAAAGAACGATTAAGTCAAGCACAGGCAAAAAGGATTTAAAAAAAAATAAAATAAAAGAACTGACCAACCACAAGACAAGAAAAATAAAGCATCACTCACTTGGCACAAGACTCAACTTTCAGTCCCATAACTGCAACGCTGTAGGTCTGCGGTCATGTCAAACTTGGGCAAAACTAAACCAGAAACAAAGCGCTTTAGATAAAGGCCTCAGATCTGTCACTGAACTTCCATTACACAACTTACCGTATTTTTTCCACCTCAAAAACTTGGGAGACTAGTGTTGGGACTCTTCACTGCATGGCTACTCCATTCTGCGGCACCTAGGTCTTTGTGTCGGAATGACAGACGGACAGGTGGGCGGACGGACGGACGGATGGACAAGCATGGACGGACTGACGAACGCACGCACACACACGCACGCACGCACGGACGCACGCACACGCACGCACGGACGGACGCACGCGCACGCACGGACGGACGGACGAACGGACGGACGAACGGACGAACGGACGCGACGGACACGGACGGACGCAGCACGGACGGACGACGCGCACGGACGGACGGTACGGACGATCGCACGCGGATGAACAGACTGGACAGGACGGACGCACACGGACGGACGGACGGACGCGCACGGACGGACGGACGCGACGTCCTTCCAACAGTCATATTAAAAGACCACATTCAGTAACAAAAGCTAGTATAGACCATTTCACAAGAAGTAAACACTGGTCCAGAAGCACTTCCTGTTTTAGATTTAACACTACATAAAAGCTGGGATAAAATACAACCAACAGAACATATAAAACTGAATCAAAAAGTTAAACAAACATCTTTAAGATGTTTTCTTTACATGTGAAATAAAGAAAACAGTTACAAACTGAAATGTTTCTGGACCAGTGTTGTTTACATCTTGTGAAATGTCTATAGACCATTACAACACAAGACTACATTTTTCATTTTATTCTTTAAGTCATGTACCAATTTCTAGAACAAGAAACAAACTAACAGACACTGGGGTAAACTAAAGTGGCATTCTAATCAGAAGTGCCACACACTGAAATATTCAGATTAAAAGCCCAAACGAAAACCTGATTGAGGCACACAGACACCCTTTCAGCACTCAGACGTCTTCCTGGCTCCATGATCCAGATGCTCTGATCTACAGCACTGAGGCTACACAGAGATCCTGCTTGAGCAGAAACCATCAGAACGCTTTTCCTCCGCAGGAACACCCGTAGCTGGAGAAACCGCACGACACCTGGAACAAGGGACGAACATGCTGTAGGACACACACCAACATTCCCAAATTGAAAAATAGCCACATCATACAGTACCTGGTTCTGGAAATGCATATCGGATCGTCAAACGGCACCAGGGAAGAACTCACTGGGAAAGTACAGCTGTAGACCAGAGAACAAATACAATTAAGTCAAGCACAGGCAAAAGGATTTAAAAAAAAAAAAGAGAGAGAACTGACCAACCACAAGACAAGAAAAATAAAGCATCACTCACTTGGCACAAGACTCAGACTTTCAGTCCCATAACTGCAACGCTGTACGTCTGCAGTGCGTTTATGGTCATGTCAAACTTGGGCAAATCTAAACCAGAAACAAAGCGCTTTAGATAAAGGCCTCAGATCTGTCACTGAACTTCCCTTACACAACTTACCGTATTTTTTCCACCTCAAAAACTTGGGAGACTGAGTGTTGGGACTCTTCACTGCATGGCTACTCCATTCTGCGACGCCTAGGTCTTTGTGTCGGGACGGACAGACGGACGCACGGGCGGACGAAGAACGCTGTAGACCAGAGAACAAATACAATTAAGTCAAGCACAGGCAAAAGCATTAAAAAAAGAGAGAGAACTGACCAACCACAAGACAAGAAAATAAAGCATCACTCACTTGGCACAAGACTCAACTTTCAGTCCCATAACTGCAACGCTGTAGGTCTGCAGTGCGTTGACGGTCACGTCAAACATTAGGCAAAACTAAACCAGAAACAAAGCGCTTTAGATTAAGGCCTCAGATCGGTCATTGAACTGGCCTTACACAACAACTTACCGTATTTTCACCTCAAAAACTTGGGAGACTAGTGTTGGGACTCTTCACTCCATGGCTACTCCATTTTGCGACGCCGCGGCCTAGCCGCGGTCGCGTAGGTCTTTGTGTCTCACTGCCTCATCGCTTCCCTGGCTACGTGGTGTGCTCCACCTCCATCACCTCCGGTAATCCCCTTGGTAGTGTTGGGACTCTTCACTCCATGGCTACTCCATTCTGTGACGCCGCCGTGGGATGCAGTCCTGACTGTGGGCTGGGTGTCTGTCGGCTTTTCCCTGCTCAAGGCCAGCCCCTCTGGCTGTCACCACCACCTTTCCCACCAACCTCCGACGGGCGGGCTGCTCGGACTGGACGGGCGGGCTGCTCGGACTGGACGGGCGGCTGCTCGGACTGGACGGGCGGGCTGCTCGACTGGACGCGGCGGGCTGCTCGGACGGACGGCGGGCTGCTCGGACTGGACGGGCGGGCTGCTCGGACTGGACGGCGGGCTGCTCGGACTGGACGGGCGGGCTGCTCGGACTGGGACGGGCGGGCTGCTCGAACTGGACGCGGGCGGGCTGCTCGGACTGGACGGGCGGGCTGCTCGGACTGGGACGGGCGGGCTGGCCGGACTGGACGGGCGGGCTGCTCGGACTGGACGGGCGGGCTGCTCGGACTGGACGGGCGGGGCTGTCGGACTGGACGGCGGGCTGCTCGGACTGGACGGGCGGGCTGCTCGGACTGGACGGCGGCTGCTCGGACTGGACGGGCGGGCTGCTCGGACTGGACGGGCGGGCTGCTCGGAGCTGCACGGGCGGGGCTGCACGGACTGGACGGGCGGGCTGCTGGACTGCGGATGGGCTGCTCGGGCTGGACGGGCTGCTCGGACTGGACGGGGCTGCTGGACGGACGGGCTGCTCGGACGGACGGGAGCTGGCTGGACGGGACGGGCTGGCTGGCACGGCGGGCTGGACGGACGGGCTGCTGGGACGGACGGGCTGCTCGGACGGACGGGCTGCTCGGACGGACGGGCTGCTCGGACGGACGAGCTGCTTGGACGGACGGACTTCTTCCGCCAGTCACATTAAAAGATCACATTCAGTAACAAAAGTTAGTATAGACCATTACAACAAAGACTACATTTTATCCAACAGCTTGCAGTTTCCACGTCCCTTAGACTAGTTAAGGACATTGAAACTGCAAGCCATTGGATAAAATGTAGTCTTTTGTGTTGTAGTGGTCTATACTAGCACCCGCAGTTGTCCATCCAGAAGGAATGCGGCTGGACTTCTGGAGGACTGGAGGACAATAAAAAGCTGAAGAGAACCATGCAAAAGGTTGGTGCAGATGGTGGTGACAGCCAGGGGGGGTGGCCTTGAGCAGGGAAGGGCAGACGGAGACCCAGCCCACAGTCAGGACTGCATCCCACAGCAGCGTCGCAGAATGGAGTAGCCATGGAGTGAAGAGTCCCAACACTACCAAGGGGATTACCAGAGGTGATGGAGGTGGAGCACACCACGTAGCCAGAGAAGCGATGAGGCAGTGAGACACAAAGACCAAGGAGACCGTGACCGCCCTTGACCTTCAACCTTCAGCTTCTGCACCAAATCTCCTTCCACCCGCGGAGCCTGTAGAGAACTTCTGTTAACATACAAGAAACCAAGACAAAAAGAGCCACAAACATCTAATGACAGACCTGGAAACAAAAGCAGAGGGAAAATCCCAACCAATCTCTTGGGGTTTCAGAAGAGTAATGCATAATTTGGAGTCAGATCCAGACTCAATCACCACAGGAAAATTCACCATGAATAACCTGTGGAAAAAAAAAAAAAACAGGACCATCATCCATTTGATCACTGGATTGATTGCAAACAAACCAAGAGTAGTAATGGTGTTGAAGGAAAGCTTCAATGGTTCACAAAGCTTATTTTCACCATCTATAAAGTTTAGTAAACAACTCCAACATAAAAAGACAATGCTTCTGTTCACTTCAAAGCCTAATGGTACTTACCTGGTTCTTTAAGTCCATCAACAGCAAAGAGAAAAGAGTGAAACTGAGCTTCTTCCAAACACAAATCTCCCTCACAGCCATGAGCATACCAGACTAACCCTCATCAAGCCACTCTTCAGACTCTAATATATCAGGAACGCATTCATCTCGTTAATTCAATTAATTAACCACCACTTGGCAATAATTAATGTTATCATTTGATTAGGAGTTCCAACTGGCATTGATTTGAAACACGACACATTATGGAGGTTAGCGGACGAATTTTCTAGTTGCCATATCAACACTATACAATTTTAAAAATATATATGCATTGAAGATATTACTGAACATTTATTTAGCATAGCAAAAGTAAGTTTCTTGTGTTAATTTTAAACAAATCTGATATTATTTTATCTTATATCTGTTAATTAACAGTTGAGACAGTTCTTGAATGCTGGTGTGACAGTGAACAGAATAGCCGGGTTTAAATCCTATATTTAAGAGAACTTTGTCCCAGTTGTGCAGGCGGGGCATGTTGTCACACTGCGTTGCAATGAGCAAATGATTAGAATTATTGCTTTTCTACTCTATACTTGTATGAACTTTATTGAGAAACCATGAGAAAAGGGTGAATAAATTCTGAGATTCAATGTTAAGAAATTATTGGGTATGCGAGTCACCGATGAGACCAGTCAGTCTCATTCATGAAACATTCGTAAATAGGTACGAGCAAATATGAGAGTGACTTGCGCGTAAAGAGACCTTCCCGAAAACTCTTTTCCTGGCTAATTCACAAATACATCGTAAACGTCAGATGTCATAGTCCTAATGTGTGTGTGTGTTAATGAATTCCAACCTGTCGTAAATGGGATACGCGTTGCACGTTCATTAATTACCAAAAATCAAGTCCATCATCTCCTACTGACATACTAGGCATATAATAACATGAATGCGAATTTGATTTGATTAACTTCATAATAGAAAACAAAACCCACGACGGGCAAACAACACTGGTAGGGAAAATAAAGACTAATAATAACACTTTGATTACAGGGACAGGTTTTTACAAGATCACAAACTTCGTTAAGACAATAGACATAGCACGTGGCACAGGACAGCGAACACAAGGGGATCAAATTGGGAGAAACAAACATTGACAGCAGGTGACATATATGAAGCAATGATGACAAAACGAGGGTAACAAGGGGTGGGGCCAGAGAACAGACACTGCAAACACACAGCCCACCCCAAACAAAAGGCCATGTGCTTGCATACAAAACAAGGATCTGTCTTCATGATCCTGCCTCAAGAGAAGGACAGGCAGAATCATGACACATACATAAGTTAAATTAATACAGTATGTGCAAATTCGCACACCTATACAAATCACCTCAATTGAGAATTGCAGTTTAAAACAGTCACCGCCAATGGAACAAATGATCTCTTATAAATATTCCTCTTGGCGGTATATACGTAGCCTGCACCCCGAAGGAAGGATCTCAAAGCAGGAATGGAGGAGATGAGTCTGGTCTGAATATATTGATAATGCCCTTTTCTCCAAAAAAAATGTGAATAGCTCTTGTAATGTGCTCAGTTTTTGGCCGATGATCTTATTTGCTTCATTGATTACTCGTGTTAGTTTATTCTTCTTTTTCACTGTAATACCATGAAACAATATTATAAGTTAAAACACATTCAATCATTGATCTATAAACAATGGTTAAGATCATCCTTTCAATGTCAAAATTTCTTAACTTCCTAAGTAGACTTAAACGCTGTCTAGTTTTCTTATGTAGCCCATAAAATCCACATTGTCTTGGAAGGAAAGTTTATCACCAATGATTGTACCTAGGTATTTTGCTCTATCTTTACGCCTATTAACATTATTCCAATATATTCCTATTTAACACAGATGTCATTTACTAATTGCATAAACTATAAGCTCAATTCATAAGTATAAATATATATTTAGAACATGTATATGTATATGTATATATATATATATATATATATATATATATATATATATATATATATATATATATATATATATATATATATATGTATGATATATATATTTGTATGGCCCTCTAATGTCTTTGAATATTTCACCATTACAGCCTTTTCACCGTTTGTATCACTTTTCACCATTTGTATCACAGTGACTGTCTTTGTGAGTGCACAATTGAACTTTAACTTAACAGATTAGTGCTTAATTAGATTATAAAAAATATTGATTAGCTAACCTTAAGAAAACTAGTTGCTGAAACCAATCTTTAATGCTAATACTGTATTGCTCCTTTTCCTCTGGACACAAACAGACTGCACTGATGTTTGATTGAAATAACATCATGTAAAATAATCGCTTATTAAATTAAAATTATCGCTTAAAATAATGCTTTAAAAGTGAACTAATCCTCTAATCTATAGCAAAGGAAGATAACATTTGTGGGGTTTTTGGTGGGCTTTGGATATGCAAAATCAAGTCAAACGGCTGTCCGACAAATCCCAAAGCTGCCAATTTTGCTTCATCATCAATTTATGCATCATTAAAACTTCTAAATGAGATGATGATAGATTATGATATTTCAAAGTGTTTCATCACTCAACAGGCCTCATTTACAAAACGTGAGCTATATGAATTTCCATGTAAAACAACACAAATCCATGCTTACTACATACAGGCTATTAGTCGCACTTTATACTTTGTAGTTTTTAGTAACTCTGTTGCAAAATAAAGTACATTTACAATTTTGCATCTGCTTGTTTTGAGTAATTAAAAGTGCAGTCTGTAAGAAAGGCAACTAGTGGTCTGAAATAGGTACTGCAGTCCTATTCAAAATATCAGAGATCGATGTATTCAAATATCAGGATGATGTTCTCTATGGTTTCTCCCGCCACTGCTCTTCATTCAGACTGGACGACGTTCACATCGGGTTGCCAAGTTTGAGCACACGCAACAGGAACAGCAACAGGACAAATGAAATTGGTAAGTTGGTAGGCCTAATGTGCAATATCACAGACCAAAACAAAAACAAACATTCCAGCCTGGAAACACACATTTCAAAGTAAAATAACTGGCTGTAGACGTGTTTTTCAGAGAAATGAGTATGCAAACTTAGCATGTTTCCTCTAATTAAAATGGGATCAAGTCGAAGGGGTGAAACTTAAAAGTGGTTCAGTTAGAATTTATGCTGCTTTATATGGGGGATTATTAGGCTTTACTTCTGATATCGTCTGCACATTTTCGACATCGCTGCACCCACACATAGAAAGTTTTATTAGACCTGAATTGTCATTCATGTCTTAAAGCTTCATGCTGCGAAGACATGAAAGGAACGGAAAAATACATAACAGATTACCGTGTTCACAGGCCACGTTAAAGATCAGCACAATGGAGCATGTGCATTGCAAACAGACTCACTGAACAAGCTGCTGTGCTTTTTTCAATGCACTTGGCTTCCCTGGTGGCTATCTTTTGTCTTAGTCTGACTCACAGGTGGTCACATGACCTGTCTCCAGTCATTCTATTGTGGGAGTGAAACAGCCAGAAACCCATTTAGATCTCCAGAAAGTGAAAGGTACAGACCCCATGGGCCACCTGAGGGTTTGCCTTTCCAGTAATACAATGGAGATCTGCAGCAGCGCTCTCACCGAATACAATTGAGCTCCACGTTGTGGACAGGTTGTTTAATGGAGGGGAGGGGGATGGGTGCAGGAGGGAGGGGAGTCGGCATGGATATATAAGTCAGAAGTAAACTTCCAAAACTGGGAATAAGTTAGTTTGACATTTAACATCCTGATGATGCACTTAGTTTGTTCATATGCTATCTCATAACCAATTTGTACTAATTTGTAAGCGCGATTAAAAGGTGGCTAATTCGTAAGAGTTCAAACAACCGCACTCCGTACGAATTTTAATTCGATTTGTCTAAACCCACGTGATGGGTAGGTTTAGGGCGGGGTCAGGGGTATGTCATTCCTACAAGTTCAATACGAATTGGCCAAATTGTAAAATATGTACGATTTTGCTAAAATCATACTAATTCGAGTAAGGTCGATACGAAATGTTACGAATTAGCCACCGCATTTGTACAAATTGCCATGAGATTGGTTTGAATTTTTTTCACCGATTATACTAAAGATTTGAATATACGAAAATGCGCCATTTTTTGGCATTTATTTTCAGTTATACCCTATGCAATAGTATACAACTATATTTTTATACAAGTAACTATAGAACTTTTGCACCAGGGAAACATGGGCGCCGCCATCTTTTGAATATTGCCTTTGAACTTCCGAGTTTTGCGGTCTCTCTGTATATCTCTATGGCAGTCCAGGAGTAATTCGCTTTCAAGTGGATTTACTTAATGTAACGTTAACGAAAGTTATCATGAGGGTTGTCATGTTGTCTTAACAAATGTCAGTAGACCGGGAAGATTTTAAAACGAGCCGTTCATTCATAAATCGGCAAGATCGCTGTGAAAATACAGACCGGATGAAAAATAGACAACAAGCACTGAAAAGGGGCGGGGCTACATAAAGTCTTATGTGCTAATAGTTTTATACTGTAAAAATGAATATGCTTTATCTAATCAATAGAATTGTGGCAACAGATTACAAGCAATAATTAAATTTAACAAATTAGAATTGAGTAATTCCTTAAAATAGAATTCCTTAAAAGTTAACCATTTAAAATGAGCAAGGTTTACACCAAAAAATTTAACAAAAATATCTCACTAACAGACAGATGTCAAAGATTAATTAAGAACCCTTTATTTTATATTGCCAACATTGAAGACACCTGATGTTAACAAGGAGAATCGCTGAAGGAGAAAAACGTCATTTTAAAACAAACACCGATCACCATAATGGTGACTTCAATTTATGTTTTTTTGGTTGGTTGTTGTAAGTTTTACTCATTTTAAATGGTTAACTTTTATGGAATTAATTTGATTAATTATTACTCAATTCTAAATTGTTACATTTAATTAATAATATCGCTTGTAATCTGTTGCCACAATTTTTTTTTGTTTAGATAAAGCATATGCATTTTTACAGTGTACTTACTGTGTGATTAATTCAGTGGTGTCCACGTGTTGCTGAAAATAAGGGAATACTTTGTGCACTGACAGTTCCTTTTTATCACTATAACATGGTTAAACATTTCTAAAACATTAAAAGGCCAGTTAATTTATTATAAGTTATTTTATCTCATAAAAATAGAAGAAAAATGCATGTTTATAATATAAAATATAATGTAAAAAATTGAAATGTTAAAAGTTATTTTTAAGTATGTAGTAACTTACTTAATATGCACTTCCATTTTTTAAAGGGTTTTATAGCGTAAGATTAAAAAAAGAAACTGTTTATTTAATTCAGCAAGGGCATTCAATTGATCAAAAGTGTAAGGTTAACATTAACATTGTTACACAAGGTTTCAATTCCACACATTTTTTGTTTTTGTTTTTTTTAAAAACGAAGCAGAACAACTGTTCTTAACATTGATAACAATAGTAAATGTTTCTTCTTGAGCATCAAAGAAATCAATATTCGTTTTTTCTTCCTGTATTTTTTGATCAAATAAATGCACTCGCGAGCATGAGACAATCAAAAACATTCAAAATCTCACAGACCTCGAAACTTAGTTCAATTTAACAAGACAAGTGCACATAGTTAGCAAATTATAATGCACCATGGTTGTTCATTAAATTAAATGTACCAATCAAATGTTTCTCGACACAAAATCTAACATGAAGCTTTTATTTTTTTCAACTTACCACCGTGTTGTTACAGAAAAACGGTGATGAGACAACTATGGCCAGACACATGAACGTTGGACAGTGTCCATTAAGTGTGCATGATTTGATAACACCTATGCCATTTCAAAAGACTGCGAAAGAGAAAAACTACTAACGGCAGTGGAAAACTGTATGTAGACAACAGACATTTGAAATCGAAGTAAATGGTTCGCTATAGAGGCTTTGTGTTGAACAAAGATATTCTAGTGTTGTTCAGTAATTACAACCTACTGCATGAAGCACCAACAGTGTACGAGAACCAAAAGCCAGATCTTTCCAGCAAGCCTGAGCTTAGTTATGTCAAATTAGTCCACACTATAACTGTTGCTATTAGCACAAACGGGAGTCATATATCGCAGTGGCTTGAATTGGTAAAACTCAATAAATCATTTATACTCTGTGTCCATGCATTTTTTTAATGACTGAAAAAGGAACATTTCATTTTTTTTTTAAGGTGTTAGAAATGTTCATCTAGTGTTTTATTTTTTTTAAGCTGAACTGAATCAACATCACGAATAGATAAAAATAACATGATATATGTACAGTACCAGACATGTTTGGGATACAATAAATTAAGTTTATAGTGTAATATCAGTGAACACAGTTGAAACAAAAGAGATGGTTTACAATTTAAACTTTGTGTAAATATATAGGCCTATTATTATAAACTTCTCTGGGCACTTAAAGATTTTGAAATAGACATAAGGCGTAAAGAAAGGGCTGGAGCGGTTTATGAAATCGATATTCCATCACTAATAATCGAGTTTTCATATATGGATGAGTGAATAGTCATCCCTGTCTTTATTATGTACACCACAGACATATTGAGAGACTGCTGTATGTGTGATTGAAATAACGTCTGGTAATGTTGCGTCATCTTCCTTGCTTATCTTGAAATGTCTGCATAGCATCCGTATTAGATTAGAGTGGTTATTACTAGCGTCTCTGGAGGGAGAGTGTTTCAATGTCCCAGTCCAAATGTCCGAAATGTTAGAAAAGGGACACTTTCTTCTTCAGGTCATTCCGTTTCCATAGTGACAGACGATCAAATTCTGTGATGGCCATTCCAAATAAGCTTTGGAAGTCTTCTGGAGACAGATGCCTCTATTAAAGACACAAATATAATATATAATATATAAATATATAAAAACATACAGCCACAGTACAGTAGACATGCAGTCTGAGACAAAACCCTACAGCTTAACTTCAAATAATTGATAATTCAATAATTCTAAATAATCAATATTATATAAAAATTCAGTTTATTGTTTTTCACCCAACATTAGATGAGATATTGTAATCATTATATTTGTTTAGAAAAGAAAAAGTGTCATTTTTAATAAAACATTTTAAATAAAAAATATGAAGTAAAGTTATATATTTCTTATATTTATTTATTTTATATATATTTATATATTTATAAACATAAGAAGAAAAATAATTTTATTTTATGGATTTTTTTTAATTAATATATATATATATATATATATATATATATATATATATATATATATATATATATATATATATATATATATATATATATATATATATATATATATATATATATATATATATATATATTATTTTTGTAAAAAATTGTTTGGAAAAAATTAGTAATAATAAAAAAACAAGTAAAATAAATATTTAAAAATAAATATATTTGTGTAGGAGTGTTTAGGAAAAATAATGATAAACAAATAACTAACAGTAATTAACAATAATAATAATAATAATAAATGAACAATAGAGAATATTAACATGCATTTAAAATAATATTTATTTGTCGTAGGGGTGTTTGGGAAACAACAACAATAATAATTTATTGAAAACAGTATTTATTTTAACAAAATGTATTATTTTTATTATAATTGAAATGAACAATTTGAAAATATTAAAATGCATTTAAAAATATTATGTATTTACTTATTTATTTATTCATAGAAGTATTTGGGAAAACTAGAAATTAGGGCTGTGCAAAAGTTAATTGCGATTAATCGCATCCAAAATAAAAGTCTGTGCTTACATAATATATTTGTGTGTGCTGTATAGAATTATTTAGTGTATATAAATACCTATGCATGCATGTATATATTTAAGCTTTTTTAAGCTATTTAAAATTATTTGCGCTTAAATTCTGTATACATATATATATATATATATATATATATATATATATATATATATATATATATATATATATATACATACATATATATATATATATATATATATATATATATATATATATATAAATACATAATCTATATTATATAAATATAAATATTTTATATATGAATAACACATTTTCTTAAATATATACATACATGTGTGTGTATTTATATATACAAAATAATTATATACAGCACACACAAATATATTATGTAAGCACAGACTTTTATTTTGGTTACGATTAATCGCAATTAATTTTTGCACAGCCCTACTAGTAATACTAATAAATTAACAATTTGAAAATAATAAAAATGTATTTTAAAAATTGTATTTATACTAATACTATTGTAGACATGTTTGGAAAACAATATGATAATAACTATGGTAATAATAATTCTTTAATAATGATTTATTATGAATATTGTTTTATTAATATTATTTTTCTTATGAGCTGATAGGTGCAAATCATTTACAGACTCTGCCTTTCAAGGACCTCAAACTGACTAACTGAATGTTAACTAGTGCTCATTTGGGACTTAACCTCTAATCTGGTTCTGTCAACACCTGGAGGAAGCTTACTGCGCCCTCTGTGGGTCACAACCAGCATTTCATATGGATATATCTGAAGGGACAGAGCATTTTATTATATTATGGGAACATTATATTCAGTACTCATCCTTTTTGATTCATTGGTCACAGAAAACAGGCCAAAGGCTTCCAAAAGGTTTGCTCTAGGGAAAATGTTTGTGCACATCCAGCCTCCAAAGTTTTCAGTTCAATGTTGCCTTCAGTGATACTGCCATATTGAATTCTGCATTCAATGGATGCAGGGCAGAAGCAACATGGATGTGAGTGAATGTATGGCATGGGGTTAGAAGAGAGAAGCAGAGCATGAAAACTTTGGAGGGTCTCTTAAGATCTGCCTCACCTTCTGTTCCAGAATACTAGGAAGAGAGTTTCCTCTGTCCATTCTCCCACTCTGTGAATCGCCATTCTATGAAGACACCACCACCCCAGCCCTAGACAAATGACCCCCAGGACAAAGGAGATCAATATGAGACAGGTACATTTAGAGAGGAGGGTTTCATTACATCCATAATAATGAACCAGGATCATTTGCCTCATTATTAAATGGGTCCTATAATGCTTTCCCACTTTTTCAACATTAGTTAGTATGTGTAATGTTGCTTTTTGAGCATGAAAAAGACCTACAAACCTCAACGTCCACTCCAAAGGGAGATGTTTTATTTAACAGAACTACAACGAAACGGCTAATTTGGACTACAACACGTTTTCTCCGGATCTTGTGAAGCCATAATTTTACTCATTTAAATAAACCCACCTATAGAATACACGCAAATAGGGGACGAGGCCTGCTTGAGCTGCTGCTACGTCAAAGAGACGCTGTTTTTTTCCTAAAACTTAGTTTAACCTTCCTATGGCTGACGAGTGTTATCTATGTGCTGCACATTTAATGGAGAACAGCTTCCAGAACCACAACGCAGGCCACAAACAAAAGCTTCTCCTGAAATGGAGCGCTTTATTGTAGGAACAATGTGTTGTTTGTGGATCACAACTTGCAATTATGTCGTATTATTTGTAGTTGCGTTTTCTATTAACAGTTCAAATGATAAGTTTAATGATGTTGCTACGATGTAAACAAAGAGCAAAGCTATTTGCCTCCGCTAACCTGCTAGCCAACATTAAAGGGATACTCCACTTTTTTTGGAAATAGGCTCATTTTACCACTCCCCTCAGAGTTAAACAGTTGGGTTTTACCATTTTCGAATCCTTTCAGCCGATTTTCTAACCTGGCCCTAGCCAGATGAATTTCGCTCCGCCTAGCTCCACTCATCCATCTGGAACCGATCCATTGAAATGGCGTTTCAGAAGGCTGGGCCTTATCAAAAATCCTTGCATATGATTGGATAAGCCACTTGTCTGTCATCTTTATCGACGGTCCAATTTCAACCACTTATATCGAAGCCAACCCGTGACGCTGATGAGAGCGACGCAGGAAAAAACAAAACAGAACAGCCGACGAACGACTACAAGCCCTCTTTAGACGAACGACTTACAGAACTCGGTTTAACATTGTTACAAGTTCAGGTAAGATCATGTTGGATATGCAGTCGGTGCGTTCGCTTGATCGGCAGACTCGAAGATGCTCTGGCAAATTTTAGAGGATGGCAAAAAGCAGAAGCGGAACCGCTTTCTGAACAATCATCAGTCACTTTGTCACTACGTCACATCTATGAAACTCCCACCCTGCGTCCTGATTGGCTAAACCATAAAGTTGGTTGGAGAAATCACTCTCAATGGAAGAGGTTCCAGATGGATGTGAGTGAAGCTAGGCGCAGCTAAGCGGAACGACATTCATCTGGCTAGGGCCAGTTATCACGATTTTCTGATATTTAAGAGAATATCAGTAACCAGACAGTTTCTGGTCTCATTGACTTCCATAGTAGGAAAAAAAAATATACTATGGAAGTCAATGGGACCAGAAACTGTCTGGTTACTGATATTCTTCTAAATATCAGAAAATCGACTGAATGGATTCGAAAACTGTAAAACTTGACTGTTTAACCCTGGGGGAGTTGTAAAATGAGCCTATTTCCAAAGAAAGTGGAGTATACCTTTAAGGTTGATGTAGTGCTTACAGTTTTTTTCAGCTGGTTCACCGCTCCTTAGGAAAATTAACCATAGTTTTGTGATCAATTACTGTTTGTATTACCATAGTTTTCTTGACAAGTTTCAAGATTAAATGTATAATATCATAAGAAACTTACAAAAAAAATAACACCACTCTGAAATGTCCCGTGAAATCCGTGCTTACAAAGTATGAAATTTGTATGAAATCCATTCTGGACAATCCTCTGTTTGTCAACATTAAGAATCATGCTTGAATTGGTTTGAAACTGACGCCATCCTTAGTATTTACGTCTGAGCAGATGTAAATATTAAAACAAGCTAAACATCCCTAAAACAAAATCAATGGCATAAAAGGGCATAATAGGACCTCTTTAAGTATGCAAACAGTATGTGGTGATCACATGAGTCAGGTGCAATGAAAAGGAGTGTAGGCTAATTAGTAGCAGGAAAAGGGTGTAGTTTCCATGTCAGAGCCTGTAGCTGTGTAGCCCAAACGCCATGCTTGTTAAATCAAATAAACAACGCCATCTTACCTGTACACCTGAGAAACATAACAAGAAAAAAAAAAAAAAGATTAGAACGCGTAAACAACAACAACACAGAATCATTTTGGAAATACATTGAGGTCCAAAAGCTTGGGATGTACCAAATATTGGTTCATACTCATTTCAATCAAATTATTATTCTGTTAACATAATTCATAATGGAACTTTAATGCATGATGAGAATCTTGCTTGTGTATACTAATTTTCTACATTTTAACCTTTAATTTAATAAAGGTCATTTTCTGACCTTACCTGTTTTTACTTTTCCATTGTCTGTGGAGGGAAAGTCTGCAGACTGCAGCTATATGCAGAGAGAAAAACACAGGACACACATTAAAAGACTACAGGGAAATCTGAAACAACAGTTGACATGTTTGACACATGATCGGCACATCTTTGAAAAGGGTCACACATGAAACACCAAGGATTTTTAGAAAAGTCTAAAAATGTTAATATTTTTCCATCCAGGTGGATGCTGCACAGGTGGAGGTTGAGGAGATTCCTCCTTCTATGTAGCGCTTTGAGTGCAGAGAAGAAGCACTATATAAATGTAATGATTATTATTATTATTATTATTATATTATTATGTTTAATATTAAATATTAAAAATATTTTAATCATTAAAATTAACAATGCTAATAATACATATTCATATTTAATATTATTAAAAAAATATAGGACATTAATAAGAAAAATATTGCATGTTAATTATTACATAAATAATTTTAATAATTCCTTACTTATTAATGTTATTATTAAAAATAAAAAATGGATGATATTAATTGGTAAAAAGACCATTTTAATTAAAATGAATAATTTAAGTAATATATATTTAAATACAATTAATTAATTAATATAATTAAATACAATTATATTTCAATATTGGTCAGGGGAGGAACATATGACTAAAATGTATAAAACGCCTTTAAAAGTGAATCTCTCTTACCCTTGTGAGGCCTGTTCGACTGCAAGGAGGTAAAGAAGCGGATTTAGTAGCACTGGCGGATGATCCTGCAATGAATGGAAATGAAACATTTAATTATAAGCACAATAGACATTTCTCTCTATAGACTTTCTATTCACACAAACGTATTTCATCATTTGAAGACTGTCCTCTGTGACTTGCTGGTTGAGGCAGTGATGCCATTGAAGAACCATTTTTGGTTCCCTAAACAATTTTAACAACCTAAAAAACCTTTTGTCCCTCTAGAAATAATTTTTTGTGCAATGGAAAGGTTCCATGGATGTTAAAGTTTCTTTTTGGAACAACAGATGCCAATAAAGAACCTCTATTTTTAAGAGTGTTTCCTTTTTGCATACAAAAACCAATCCTCAAGCACTTCACTATGTTGAAGTAACCAAGAAATCTAGACTCCCCCTAGCGGCTGGTTGGTTGTTGCGTTCTTCTATTGCGTGCAGAAGGGAATTTAAAAGGCAACTGTTTACCGATATTGAGGCCTGTCAATGGTGAGTTCCCAGAGCATGCCAGGCTAATGTTGAAGTGCACTAATACTGAAACAGAACGTCATGTACCCAAATGTATGTTTGTCCCATCCGGCAAGGAACGTGTTTTTCCCTGCGGATGAGCCCTGAATTCTCTATTTCCTCCTTCAGAATTAATTTTCCCAAGTTGGACTGTATCTGAAAAAAACAAAACAACAAAAAAAGCCCAGTCATGATTCGAGAGCTCCATTAAGCTCTGATCTCATGTTGTGTGTGCATATCCTTCCAGCACTCCCTTATTTTAATAGCCTGAACAAAACACTTAATCATCTAGCCATACAGAAAATATTCCAGCCCACCGTCTGATTTATTCTAGACAGACGGACATTGAGGGATATAAATCTGAACAGGATTTATTGATATGGGGCAGTGAGTCCTGCTCCAGACGAAAGCTGCTTTCACCTTCAGGAGTTCCTGTTCCTGGAGTCTCTTTGCATCTTCAGTCAGGTCCTCAAACTCATCGTCCTCCATTGGTTTTCCCTGCTCGGCTGCTTTCTTTCTCCACTCAATCTCTGTGAGGAATTGACAGACGAAGTGAAAGAAGTGTATCCCCCTTGAGCGTGTACCAATGAAGTAGCTAGGAAAGACCATGGGAGTCCCCCGAGGACTAAATGTTCCCCCAAGACCATTTTCCTTGTTGCATTGGCACCGGCAGTTGGATCTTTTAAGTGACGTAAGCCTTCACTTGCGTGGTCAACAGTCCTTATTTGTTATTAGATAGAACCACATAGTACCACAGTATACGAAAAAGCATTCAAACGTTTGTCATGTGGGTGATGCCGAATGTCGCTAGCTGAGCAAAAAAAAAAAAAATGTAATCATGTTTTGCTTGGTCCCTTTAAAAGTCACGTTGGATTTCCTCCTCAACGTAAAGGCTGAGAAGTGCCTGGAGCTTTGACGTTGGTCCAATTCTCGCTGTTTTTCATGTTTTCGAAGAAAATATATATGCTATAAACTGAGTTTATATGGCTCTTTACAAATGACGGATGCCAGTGTTTCGCAAGCATTTAACCAATCAATGTACACTTACAACACCAAAGTTTACAGCACTAAGTAAGTTTACACTGTAAATACAGCTCTTTATGACAAAATTCTTTATGACCGGAGTTCTGCTGCTAACTGTCCAAAGCGACAGAAATATGAAAGCTGGTAAGCATTTACCCATAGTAGCTAGAGAGGGTGGACAGGGCCAGTACTCGGTCTCTATCTTTGAAGGCTGGTTGGGATCAGGTGGTTGGGCGGCTGGGAACTTTGAGGACTCAATGATGACATCATGTTTATTATGAGACATTCCAGTCTCTCTTTCTAAAGACAGGGAAGAAGATAAACATCGTTACCAGTGAGTCTGTCCTTACATCTTGGAAAACCTGTAAACATTATAAATGAACAAATACCGTGTTTGTAAATTGGTGGTTTCTTATAGATGTTGATGCCACTGTCTGAAACAGTTACAACAAGGTGGACAGTTACAACACATTTGAATGATTATGAACCATTGTGCTATAAGAACCCTGATGATGAACGAGGCACCTGGCCTGTGGAAGTGCTGCATGGGGCCTTTGGAGGCAGGGCTGATTTTGGAGGTGCACCGTGGAGCCCATGTTGGACCCTCCTGGAGAACCCTGCTCTGGCCACTCTTTTGAGGAAAATATCTAAAGAAACAGGGGAATTGCATTTACCTTCTATTCTTCTGGAATGCTAATAATGAAGCACTGGCGTATGGTAATATAAATTCATGTTTCAATCCCGATGTTAAGAGTGGACACAATTTAAGCACTCAGCTTGTTAATAGAAGCCAGACCATCGTATTTCACTGCCTGCATCAATAATATGACACTGCAAACTCATGCCTTACAGTAAAATATGCTAACGGAAGTCAGAAGCATAGAATGCTGTTTGATTCCACTGTTCAATGTTCTTAACTTCAAATTGAATTAAATAACAGTGGACAATATTACGATTCTGTCTGACACCAATATGCTAATTATTTTCAGTGAGTGACCGATATTAAATCAATATATCATTGTTATTATTTAATTGATTCATTTGATTATTTTATAAGATAATACACTAAAAACTAAAATTAAATATAAGGATAATGTGTGGATGATTCTTTTGATATCTGCTAAATAATTATTTTTTGAATGATGTTGACTGCACCACAATAATGTGCATTAAAGACATTAATAATAAGCAATTATTGTAATAGTTAATATTAATATTTAATATTACAAGAATATTACGATACTACAATATTTTATGAAAAGCAGTATTAATTATACTACAAATTACTCATATTAATCAGTGGAGAAAGATTCTACAGTATTTCAATAAAAACACACAAAAAACTCAAATGAAATATAATATGATAATACGTAAATTAACTAAATAATGATTAGATCATATGTCTGCACTGAAATATTTGTGAATTAAAGACATACAAATTAAGTTATAATAATATTATTAATTCATACTTGTATGAAATATTACAACAATATTATAATAATATAGTATTATATAGTAATTAATACAAATTAATAATGTTACAGTGATTAAAGACTTCATTCTAATTAATGTTAAATAATTCATTAAATTATGTTATGTAAATAATGTTAATAATTCATTATTAATTCAGTATTCAGTATTAATTACTATGCATCATTTTTAAAAATATTACAATATAATAATCTTATTCATATTATTATTTATAATGAACTAAATTTAAATCATTTAATTTACAATAACAGATATGACAATTATGTTTCATGTTCCAGCCAATAACTAATAAATGGATGATGCTAAAATTCAATACTATTTTTTTTATATATAATATGGATATAATTATGGATATAATGTATAAATAAAATATAATAATATAAAATTATTAATTAATATTAATTAAATTAAAGGACACTGTGCCATATTCCCACTAGCAAGCATAATTAAGACACAGAACTGAAATTGAATGTCATTTAAAATGGCGGCGTCATTCAGTTAATTAAGTGTCTCAGTAAAAACGTCACATGTGAAGTGTGCTTGGAGATAAACGTCAGTGATCAGTGACTAGCGACCGTTCCTGGTGTCTCACCTCAGGGGAAGGAGGCGGCGAGATAGAGTGAGGTGACATTGATCTCTAGAGAAGAACGAGGAGAGAAAAACAGAACACACACATACAGTTCATGCTCCGTCTTCAAGGCCTGACATTCAAAAGCCACTTTTACATAACAAAGCTTGACTAATAACATTACATCTCACCATTATATTCAGCTTCCTGTTTGCCAAAACACATATTGATTCCACTTTAAGTGGAAGCTGTAAAACGTACAATAACCCTTCTCAAACGGCACAATAAAACAAAGACTCGAATTGGTTGTTTCCTGACCTCTTCTGCTTCTGGAGAGACCCATGCGATCCAGGGCTGAGATATTAAAATGACGGCTCGTACACCATCAGATCTGGCCATTCCACCTCAAGTATGGCTTTGTCTTTGGGAATGGCTGCCAAGTCCTTATATCCAATGACCTGATTGTCCATCCGTGCCTTTGGGGAGTTAAACAGAAGAGAGGGTGAGTTCAGTTTGGCGTGAATGAAGCAGTTGTTCCTCTGAGATGTCTCAAGGGGTTCCCAGGAACTGGGTTATTGAGCATGTGCTTTATGAAAGATAACAGAATGGAATGTGTTACTGTGAAACTGAAAGCTATTGAGCGGCCACGCAGGCTAGTTTTACTTACCACAATAGAGGTGGCTGGGGATCCAGGAGCACTTGGACCCAGGGAAGACGGGGCCGTCCCTGCCTGCAGCGGCGGAGCAGATCAAAAAGGTCAGAGGTCATGATTTAACTGCTCCTATTCAATGACATTTAGTTAATGAGAAATAAGACCTATATCTAATATCATCAATCAAACTGATGATGTCTGTCACTCGGCCACGCCCCCTTTCCATTCTCACTAAGGGAAATCATCAACCTAGTGCAGATATCATCACGCTTTAATGGGTTTACATTGGACAGAATTAAATATAGATTAGTATACACATTTTCTATGAGAATTTTAAAAAAAGCTATCAGAAACCCTAGTGTTTGGAGATCAATGATTCATGGCAACAAGATGATATGAATTCAACATACAGTACTTTACCTTCTGCATGACTGAGGACAACTATAAAACTTCCTTCTTTTGTTCTTCCAGTTACACAAATCTGCAATAAACCATAACAAAACCAATCATAAATTCGGTTAGTTTACTGAAATATCTTGTAGAAGTAACTTATTTGTTACCTGGATATTTAGAATTGTATGTCAATTTCCAGTAATTATATATTTCTTGAATTATGTTTATTTTTCTTTATTAGAATTTAAATAATTATTATTATGTGCACTGCCATTCAGAAGTTTATTTTTTTTATTTTTTAATAAGCCTATTTTTACTAAGGCTGCCTTAATTTGTATATTTTTTACAAATTAAAATGTTTTCTATTGAAAATGTAATTTATTCCGACAATGAATTTGAACAACTGTTGAAAATCGATGCGCTGTGTAAAATATTTGTGAAAACTGCAATACACTGTAAAAATAAATATGCTTTATTTAATCAAAAAAAAATTGTGGCAACAGATTACAAGCAATATTATTAATTAAAAACAACAAATTAGAATTGAGTAATAATTAATCAAATTAATTCTTTAAAAGTGAACCATTTAAAATGAGTAAAACTTACAACAACAACCAAAAAAACATACATTTGAGTCACCATTATGGTTATACGGTGTTTGTTTTAAAATTACAGGTTTCTCCTTCAGTGATTCTGCTTGTTAACATCAGGTGCCATGTTGGCAAAATAAAATAAATTAATTCTTAATCAATCTTTGACATCTGTCTGTTCAGTGAGACATTTTTGTTACATTTTTTTGGTGTATACTTTACTCATTTTAAAAGGTTAACTTTTTAATGAAAATTTTGATTAATTATTGCTCAATTCTAATTTGTTAAATTTAATTAATAATATTGCTTGTAATCTGTTGCCACAATTCTATTGATTAGATAAAGCATATTCATTTTTACACATTCCAGGATTCTTTGATAAATAAAATGTTAAGAAGAGCATTTATTTAAAATAGAATCTTTTTGTTTTTACATTATAAATGTCACTTATGGTATAGTGTGTTATTTATGCTTAAATTAAAATATCATCTTAAATCAAATCTTACTATTGATTGCTTTTCAATTATATATTTTTTTTAAAACCTTCAAATCTTGTATATTTAGATTTTTTTTGTGGAAGACAATACAAGGCATTTCCCATACTTCCTAAACACACATTAAGTTGGAAATTGAAAGTTGGTCTTGATATTCTGCTGTGAATTTTGTGACTTGATATAAAATGAATCACAATTTTAAAAAGATGAATAGCCTACTGTCTGCTCCAAAACAACATTGTGAAATTCAGACGAGTTGATTTTAACCGTTTTACGTGAAACATCCCCTTAGCGGACTCTATCAGCGGAGCGCTCCTGAAAATCAGTCCCACTGAGGTGTTCAACACACCCACTCATATCACACATTTCATTTCATCCCACCTACAGGATATTTGGATAACAAGTTTATTCCACACAAAGCTTTTGCACTGTATTCAGAGATGAAACTGCAGTCTTACAAAAAGGTACAAATGTAAGTTTTTTTATATATATAATAACCTATTTCTATTTTTTTTTCAGTTAACAAAAACGATCTTTAATAGTTTAGTTAACAATGATAACGCTAATTTTGTGACACTTTTGACACTTGCCTTTATCCCAAACAGCCCGCCACAGCAACACTGGATCAACCAATAGTGGGGGTGGAGTACTATCTTGTGCCCAATTATTGGAAGAATTTTCTCTTAAAAGCTGCTGTCAGTTTGAATAAATATGAAGAAAGCAGTTACACCAACCGTCTGATCTCCACTAAGAGGATCAGTGGACTAATGTATGAAATGAGACATCTCGTTAGTGTGGGGGAGGGGAAGTGACATCAAGATTGCTCACCCAATTTCACCTTGAGAATTGTCCACAGAATTTATCACCGGATCATTTCAGCATTGGAAAACAACAGAGAATAATACCGAGTATGGTTTCGGGTTGGTTGTCGTTAATGTGCTAATTAGTTTTAAGAGTAATTTTAATTTCATATACGGATGAGCATTGAATATTTTATAACAAGAGCATAAGTAACACTCTAAGCAGGGTATAAGCCTCAAGGCATTTTGAATCCATTTCCTTGCATTAAAATTGCTGACAAAGATGCTCTATTTGCTAAAAAACAGCTTTCTGATTTGACGACGTTTCACTCGAGGTAATGCTTTTTCGTTCCGGATTGTTTTGACTGCTCATGTGTTGCTTTAGGGGAAAAGAGACAAAAATGTCAAAAAGGGATACGCATAGTGACATTGGTGTGCACACTTCTCAAAACTGTAATAGAATAATTTTAAATAATTTTAAAAAGTTTAATTAAATACTGAAATAACATTTCCAATTATAAAATAAAACGATTATAAAAAATGAAATTAAAAAAGTAAAATAAAATTATAATTAAAAATTAAATTGTATTTATATGCAATTTGTATATATATATATATATATATATATATATATATATATATATATATATATATATATATGTAGCCAATGTAGTCCAGAGATTAACATGGCTTCCAGTTCAGAACTCGTCCATGAGTGTTAACTCGAATGTAACAGCGAAAGGCGAAGCTTGAATTGGCGGATATGTCCCTCTTTGGCTAATGTACCTTCAAGATGGAGGGGCAACATGTGAACCGACATTAGAACCCCTTACCCGTATGTATTTTCAATGGCATATTATACACTCACAAGAATACTTTACTACTTGAACGAGGTAAATATACATTAATGAGCACATATATTTTTGAAAGAACTAAGTTTTTAGCTAAGAATAAACTAAAAGAGTTACACAGTGTAGCTTTAAGTAATGGTACCTTATTGTAAAGTGTTACCAATTTTCTTTTGATTTTGGGTAAGCCATACATGTGTTCTTGCCAGTTTTAAGAAACCCTAAACATCATTAAACCTTCCCCTTTCTTTTTACTCTAAAACCAAAATGAATGATTTCTTTTACACCTCCATGTTTAAGAGAGAAATCAGTGAGAAAATATATCGTAGCACCAAACATCACTGTCATTTCCTTTCCTCAGCCATAGACATCTGTCCCTGCTGGTTAGTAGGGTTATAGTGATCAGCTCGGGTCAGGTTTACTCTGGCGTGAAGGATGGATGGTGTGTGTGTGTGTGTGTGTGTGTGTGTGTGTGTGTGTGTGTGTGTGTGTGTGTGTGTGTGTGTGTGCGGAAGACGTGCATTGATCACCCTGAGCACAATGTAAATAGCCTGTCATGAGACAAAGGGACCCATGTGCATCAAGCTGCCTGTAATTCAAGTTCAATCTGGCTAAGAAGAGTCCCTGAGCACCAGGCTCAAATAAAGTTTGATTTAGTGCTGATTCACATGCCGAGAAGACAATTTAGCACTTACACAATTGCTTGACATACTAACCAGTTACCTGTGGAGATGCCATTGTGTTTTTTGTGCTGTGCACTACAGGATACTGCTGGTGCACATCAAAACTGAGACATTTGCTGTTCCAACAGGAATCTGATAGCACACATCACCTCAGAACGAGGCCGACTGTTTGGAGATGTTCTTGCAGTGAAGTTCTACAACTGCAAAACTATCTGCTTTTTGTTAAATAGTCATAATGGCCACTAGTAATCCAATATTGATCTTATTAGAGGAAGTCAAAGACAATGTCAAAAGCATTAACTAACTTTATCTTAATAAAGAGCACCCTTAAAATAAATTATACCAGTGCAAGGCTTTCCATTGGCTTTTGGATTAGAATGCAATGTAATGATTCTTGTGCATTTTGTTCATCTTGATAATCTTAGCGATTTTCAGATCTTTAAAGTTGAATACTTATAGCTTTCATTATTTTTAATTCATACCTAGCCGTCCAATTACCTTTGACCTCAGTCACAGCCATCAATATGTCATCATTTACTCACCCTCAAGTTGTTCCAAACCTGTTTCTTTCTTATAATGAACACAAAGACATTTTGAAGAATGTCAACAGTTATGGAAGTTAATGGGGTCCATCAACTTTTTGGTTGCTGAAATTATTCAAAATATTTTCTTTTGTGTTCAGCAGAAGAAAGAAACAGGTTTGAAACAACTTGAGAGTGTGTAAATGATCACAGCATTTTCATTTTTGGGTGAACTATCCCTTTAAATAAAAATAATGAGCAACAACTTCTGCTAACTTTTAACAAAACATCCTCTTAACCAAAAAAATAGAGATACTTTGAATACAATTAAATAAAAATAATTAGCAACAACAAAATATACTTTAAATGATGGCCCATAGATAATATGCTGCTAATTACAGTACTATACATACACTAATAAAACTCATCATTGCACTGAAAACATATGAACTGCATGGATGCTCATAGGATAAAATAGTATACTGCACTACTACGAAGTACACTGATCAACCAAGCCAAAATGATCTACCATTACTAATACTACACTGTTAGACAGCATAGTGTGTCACAAATGTATTAGTGTTGATAGGGAAGCCAGGCAGTGCACTTACAAGATCCAGAGAATGCCCTTAGCATGCAAGAGTAATATGATTCTTATTCACAGCAAAATCTTAATCAGCATTTGTGTCTGAAAACTAAACATCTGACATGGTTGTTAAAGGGATAGTTCACCCAAAAAAATTTAATTCTGTAATTTACTAATTGTTCCAAACCTGTATGAGTTCTTTCTTCTGTGGTACACAAAAGAAGATATTTTGAAGAATGTTGGTAACCAAACAGTTAATGGAGCACCATTGACTTCAATTGTCATTTTACTACTATGGAGGTTGATTACCAACATTCTTCAAAATATCTTGGTTTGTGAAAAAATGATTACAGGTTTGCATGCGGTTGAGTAAATTAAGACAAATGTTTATTAAATATCTTGTTTTAACTATGTTTAAATATTTTTACTGGAAGACAAGAAAAAAAAACTGTTTAAGTATCATAACTCTTCCAACACCCGTATAGAGACAAAAAGACCACCTTCTAGCATCATCACAACACACTTGTGTGCATCAGTGCTTGATAGCTAAAATACACACACTCACACACACACACACACACACACACACACACACACACACACACACACACACACACACACACACACACGTATATATATATATATATAAAAATCATATAGGCTATATATATATATATATATATATATATATATATATATATATACACACATACAATAGTTGAATTTAAAAAGGAAAAGATCCTTTTAATTGATCCTTTAAAAGATAATTTTAATCTGGACTTGAATATAAATAATAATTTGGTTTTGTTTTTACAAAAGTAAACAGAAGAAAATAGTGATAAGTTTATGGTATGAAACTACTTCAAAAGGAATTATATATATACACATATATTGCATATTTAGGTCAAACTGCACAGGACCAAGCACCAAAAACCCATAGCTTCATAAAAAATTCAAGAAAAAAATTAAGGAAATGGATCGCAGAACCAACTATAATTAAGTCTGAAAGCAAAGGGTAATTTTGGAGGCAAAACAAGCCACAATACACACCAGGATTTCACCTCAGCTCCAGCTCTGTGATGAAGAGGAAATCCTACGCTTAGAGATCCAGACTTCCTGTCATCCTTCACCCATTCTCCCCAGTCCTCATCGTCTCTCTCTCTCTCTCTGCACGCTGTCTAGAAGACCCCACCCACTTCTCTCTCCACCCAAACTGAAAAGCACTTATCTCAGCAGACCAACAGCAGCCAACGCCCAATCAGACGAGTCGGTTGCGTCACCAGGCAACGCTCTGCTCCGTCTGAAGAGAATTCTCAACAGTGCTGATGGATACAGGATCCATTACCTTGGCGAGGCCTTCCGGCTCTACTGGGAGTTTGCCGAGGATCTGGGGAGCTTGTGTTTCTGCTTGACATAAACAGCCTGAGGAAGCCCTCCTCTTGAAGATCTTTCTTGTTTGAACAATGGCCCTGCTGCACTTCACGTCCCAGAAAACAAGCCCTTCCTAACTCCTCCCCGTCACTTCTGATGTGCTGCACACTAGGCTTAATTTTTACTTCTGCATGTAGAGCTATCCAGGTCATAAGCCTGGGGGTTTAGTAGAGCTCTGGACTGTCTTGACTAGTTCTGTTGAAGATCAGACCAGCAGAGAGACTGACTGCTGGATTTGTTCAATCAGATTAGTGTCCCATTGATTAAACTGACTCAATGTCCACTCTTAGGGAATCACTTCACTCAACTGAATGACAGGAGGACACCGTCAGTGGCAGGAAAGTGTCCTATCACAACTCTATGCAACATACATTTTCACTCACAGTATTACCGCCTATTTTGCCATTTTAGGACAGTATAGAAGACCAGACATGGAAGAATAGAATAAAATATGACAGAAATGAATAGAATATCACAGAATAGAAAAGATTAAAAGGGAATAGATCTGGCCCATAATAAATAAGGAAATAGAATAGAATAAATAGAATATGACTAAAGAATAGAATATGCCATAATAGAATAGAATGAAATATATCTAGACTGGACAGACCATAGAATAGTCCTAAAAGAGAAAGAGAAGGAATATCTCAAGGACAGACATGAATATAACAGAATTGAACAGTCCTAAAACTAATAGAATAGAATTATCCATGAAAGAATAAAATATGACTGAAATTAATAGAATATTACAGAAGGAAATAGATCTAGACCATAAATGAATAAGGAAAGAAAAAAAATAGAATGACAAAAATAATTGAAAATGGCACAATAGAATTGAATGAAATGGATCAGACTGGACAGGAAAAAACTGAACGGAACTAGTCCTAAAACTGCTAAATAGAACTGAATATGACAGGAAAGAATAGAATATGACAGTAGAACAAAATAGAAGTTAATATATCTAGGCCAGACAGGAAGGAATAGAATCATCCCAAAACTAAAAGAATAGAATCCAGGAAAGAATAAAATATGAGAGAACAGAAGGGAACTGATCTATACCAGACACGAAAGAACAGAATATAATATGTACATAATTTAAAAGAATACAGGTTAGGAGGGAATAGTTCTAATAGAAGATAAAAATTAATAAGGAAAGAATAGAATAGAAAATAAAAAAGAACATGCCAGAATAGAATAGAATGAAATAGGTCTAGTCCAGACAGGAAATAATAGAATATAGAATAAACCTAAAAACTTCACAATGGAAAAGAAAAGGAAATGAATTAATAGAATATGGCAAAATATGACAAAATACCCTAAAAAAGTAGAACAGAGTATGGCACAGTAGACGAAAGGAGAAGGGACCAGACAGGACATGACAAAATAGAATATCAAAATTCATAATACAATATAGAATTTTAAAAAATAGTCATAAAATGAATAGAATATGATACGAATTAATACAATATGGCAGAATTTCGAGCAGAATACAATAGCCCTGTCCTGTCCTTAAAAAGTGCAAAAGGGAACAGAACAGACCAGAATTGAATATGGCAGGAAGGATACATCTATACCAGGCAGAATAGAAAAAAAATAGAGTCAGATGCAAATGTTATTTCTCTTCAGAATGGACTTTCCATGCAAAGTGGATCTAAATGAAACAGTGCAGGAAGGGGAGGTCATCTGCGGTCTAACTGGATTTCCAATATCCAACAGACGAGCAGCCTGCTTCAGTGTTTCATTATACAGCATCACTACACGTGTTCATTTGTTTAGTACAACAGTCTCTCGACCATCATGGGGAATAAGAAATGCTTTTTTAGCAACAAAAACAGTATCCATCAGGAACTGAAGAATCTCTTAACATGTGACTCTTTGCTCCTACATCTTACATCCTTTTCTGTGATAAGAAAACCTTTTCACTGCCACCATCAATGCTGTCAGTTCAGACTGTGTGATCATGATGAGATGTGACAGCAAATTGCTCCTTTGATTTGTTTGTTTGTGCAGGCAATCCTTCTATATTTCTACGAATCAGAACGTATTAGTAATTTCCTACTAGTCAAAACAGGACTATTTCCACTAATAATTATTATTAACATTATCATCACTGTATATTAAATTCATTTGGACAACCAATGAAAAATAAGAAGTGCTTTTCAAAGGAAAAAAACCTGCAGGACTGGGGTATCTTATGGGAAGCAGTAGTTTCCTGTTGCTTTAGACAGGGAAACGAGCGGGGACGCGCAGCTGTTAGGGGGCGCGACTTTAAGTGCCAGCAGTGAGACTGTTGCTGTTTTCCTTTTCTTTATTATTTTACTCTGCTGTTATTTCGTAACGCTTGTAAGGCACAAGTAAATGTAATTGACCAATAAATCAAACAAGCGTTTATATATCTCGGTCATTTAACTGAATCAATTTGTTTTATAATAAGCACAGGCCCACAGAACATTTAAGGTGTGAAGTCAAGATTCTGTTGAAGGTTACAGCTGTAGATGGCCTAACAAAACGACACATTTTATTTTCTAATACCAATCCGACCGTTTTTAAAATTGTCCTCTATACTAGAATCTGCGTGCAAGTGACCGATGATGCACAACCTCTACTGATGATCGTAATCGACTACGGCTAAATATGAATACATCCATCATACAACAACAAACCATGACTGCACATCAATATTTTGAACATGTATAGGCTAGTCTGCACATTTTACTCCACTGGATCCCATCGCAGATATATAATAAATAAAAACATGTCGCATGCTCGTACCTTAGATTATAAAGCAGCGGTTTATTTGGTCCTTTCCGTCCAGAGATGCAGAATTTTAAAGGTCTCTTGGACACTCACTCAAGATCATTGCGTGGATTACGCGTTCATATGCTCGTGCCACATTGGCCGTGTCTCAAACACTTGTGAGCTACCTACCTAGATCGCATATTGTGCGTCATAGTCTATTTAGGCGTCCGCTGACTCAGAACGCGCTATAGTTTACCCAAAACGCGGTCTGTAGTTTCTGAAACACAGCCGCTGTGGAGGAAATGTGCGTCTGAAGCATCTTTTACAGTAAATGGCCAGCCAATGAGAGTAAAACAACTGTACTCAAGATGGGACCGTCCTGTTCCTTTTAATAGTGCACTTATTTCTCCTTAGATGCGAACCTCTCTTTGAGCCTAGCCTAACCATAGCCTAAGAATTTATGCTACATTTTATCTGCAGGTCTTTATATATTTGTGATGATATAGTCTACGTTTTACGTTATTAAATGATTAATTTCAAGTCGCCTCTGATTTTTTTAAGTGATAGGCTTCCTAAATAACACAAGGTATTTGAAATATATAAATAAAATAAAATATCTAACACGAAGATAATAATCGAACTTTACACCACTAGAGGGCGCAGTAAAGCCTTTTATTATTACTTACAGCTACAATATATTTTAAATGAGTAGGCTACATTTTATTTTACACGAATTCTGTTACAACAATAGCTCACTTTTAAAAGAAAATCGATTATATTCCTTTCTGTCTGTTCTAGATATATTCCCTTTTCTTTTTCTTACATTGTGTCATATTCTAGTAGTCTATTCCTTTTTGCACTTTGGACTATTCTGTTTTTTCATGTCTGGCCTATATCTGTTCCCCTCTCGTTTCTTCTATTATGTAATATTCTTTCCTGTCATATTCTATTCTATTTTTCAGTTTTTAGGATAGGGCTAATGTTATATTCTGCCATATTCTGTTCATTCCTTTCAATTTCTATTTTATTCCATTGTGACGTTTTTAGATTCGATTATATGCTTTCCTGTCTGGTCTAAATATAATTAATTCTATTCTACTGCGGCATATTCTATTATTTTCTGTCATATTCCATTTCATTCTATTATGTTTTCTATTAAATTATTTCTAATTAATTTATTATGATCTATAGCCGATTAGAACTATTCCCTCTTATTCTGTCATATTCAAATATTTTATGTAATATTTTATTCTGTTCTTCCGTGTCTTAGTTCTATTCCCTCCCCTACTCTCCCATTTTATTCTGTTCTGTCATATTTAATTCTTTCCTGGATTATTCTATTCTATTAGTTTTAGGACTGTTCTATTCTATTCCATTCTGGCCTCAATATATATTCCCAATCTATTCACCTGTCATATTCTATTATATTAAGTTTTTAGGACTATTCTATTATTTCCTGTCCAGTCTAGATCCATTTCATTATGTTCTATTATATATAAAATAAATAAAAAATATCATTATAAATAGCTTTAAAATCATAATAAAAACAAACAGAGGTATAACCACTAGATACGTTTTTGTAGTATGCCGCTTCGTTTTTAAACACCTTAATATAAACGTTCTGAACGGCAAACTGAAAACAACAAAACGTATTTAAATCAGATGGCCTGTCGTCATGACGTGTTTGTTGTAGCTCATCCGGGTCAGAAAGTCGCCAGCATGGACACGGGGAATATTCTTGCATCTCTGGTAGGGAACGAATTATTTTGACGTATCAACAAACACAACGCACTGTACAAATAACTCGACAGGCAAGCCTAGCATTGTATCGATCCGATGCTCTCAGTTAACGGATTTTCACCATTGCTCTCAGCCTATATTGCTACATATCATAGTTAGCTTGCATGCTAACAAGCGTGTCAGAGAGCATGGGGCAACAAAAACAAAACAGATCAGTAATAAGAAATAATATCATTGATAATCACTGAGAGTCTATAATGATATGATAGTTCTCCTTTAGTAATCTAACATGGGTACTGACAGCGTTAATTATCACGATCTCTTGTGTGCCTAAAAAATGGACTGAGTTTTACGTGTTATTTATTAATGTTCTGTAATATTACATTCAATATTTCTGTTTTAATAAACAGGGGGTAGAAGGAGCAACCGCTGCTGCGCATGCGCTTTCTCTTCCAGCAGAAGCGTATGGAAATGATGTAAGATGGGATGTTTTGAAATTTGCACAAATATTTCAAACTTTTAATTTTCATAAAAGCATTATCACTTAAAAACACTAACCATAATTTGTTTCCCATCAGGCCCAGTTGGAAGTAATGTGGGCTATGAAAGCCTACAATCACGCAGAAGTTTACTTTAATGTAAGTGAGCAAATTAATGAATGGCCACAATCTATCCTGCGGCGATTTGAATGTCCACTTTAACTGACAGTTTCTTTCTCCACAGCTTATTTCCTCCGTTGAGCCTAAATTTCTAAAGCTAACTAAATCAGACGAGCAGATATATACTAAATTCCGGGAAAGCATTTCCTGACCTCAGTATTGGAGTCCTGGACCCGGACCAACTGAAGTCAGCAGACGCTAAAGAGGTTTGGGACGTTACTTTTGCGCGCGAGATGAGTTTACATTTATACATTACTCATAGAGAGTCTGACAAGCTCTGTTTCAAATTTGTTTTCAGAAATGGAGGCCCTTTTGCAACCAGTTTGAAGGTGTTGTAGATGACTTCAACTATGGCACATTATTACGTCTAGACTGTCAGAGGGACTACACCGAGGAGAACACGATATTTGGTATGCAATGCCACACATGCACTCATTTCAGAAATAGATCAGTATCTTTCCAATAGAAAACAAAATATTGCTAGGAAACACACTAATTTCCCTCCATATTTTCATTTCAGCTACCAGAATCCAGTTTTACGCCATTGAGATTGCCAGAAACAGAGAAGGATACAATGACATCGTCCACAATGCAAATTCAAAAGCCAAACAACATAAAAAAGATGAGTGTTAATCATGACAGTATGGTATTTAAAGTGGCCTTCTTGGCATAGTATTGATCTTACACATCAAGTTGAAAAGTGGAGAAATACATAATAAATGTCCTATGTAAAAGAGTTGGTTTTTCCATCTGTACTTAATTCGGAAGGTGGATAAAATTTAGTTTTGTTTTTCCTGTAATGTCTTGCTTTTTTTGTAATAAATAATAGAACATTTCCTCCTGAAAAGTACTGCTGTACTGTGACTGATTAATCATGGGTTGAAAGCCATCCGCATTTCACTGTAAAATGTAATTCCAAGTAAAATAGGATATTCAACAAAAAGCAGAACTCCACAGTAATAAATGAACATTAATAAAATTAGAGTTACACATCAAAAATCAAGATTAATGCAATTATGCTTTAAGAGTTCCAACTTGAACATCTTGATGTATCCGAAATGCCAACGTTCTTGCAAGTTCTTTGCCACACTGAGATTATAATAACTAATATATAGTAAATTCAGTCCAATAGTATAATACAGGGATGCAAACACATGTATGGTCAAAAAGAGAGAGGTAATCGAAGACCTCGCCCCGCGGAAAATATACAGAAAACTACATTGCCACCAACCCCTGCCATCCCCCACCCCTAAAGCACATATTGTAAATATGTTTCAGCCTTTAAATCATTTTTCACACCAAAAAAAAAGGTTTTATAAAAAGACAAACCTCACATATTTCAGCCTTTAAATCATTTTTTTTCACAAAAAAGGTGTTATAAAAAGAAAAACCTATATTTCAGCCTTTAAATCATTTTTAGTCAAAAAAAAAAAAATATTACTTGACATTTATATTAATGCACATTTGCTTATCTTTTATTATTAATAGTAATATTCGGTCCAATTTTCCCGTGGCATCTGTTCGTTGCTAAGCATCCATGCACTGCACTCTACATAACACAACGACAAAGAAAAACGCTTTCTGTAGCTCTGCAAGATTTATTTAGGCTATGGAGAAAAAACAAACAAAAAAAAAAACACTGGTAGTGTTTGGGCGCACCCACATCCTTATGTTTACTGAGCTTTCAATGTTGGTTGGTTCTTGTCACATGAAATGCGATGCGCCTGCAGCATTCTGAAAAGTTGGAAGTTTTCATCTCGCTGCGCCTGGAAAAAATCGCGTCAATGCATCTTGCCGCGCGCCTACATTGAAATAGAGAACTTGAGAGTGCAAAAGACATAATGCGAACGGCCCAACGGCGTTTATTTAGTCTCAAAACTCATGCACAGGATGCGAGGGCAAAAAAACAGTATACACGCGCAGATCGCCATCCACTCGCAGGCGCGTTTCTGCATAGTGAGCGCGCACAATGCCATCCTCTGCGCGCGGCCCTTGTCAGGCCAGGAGTTAGTGGAAAAAAAAACACTAGTGGTTTACGCTTGCGCGCATTCTACTGTTTTGGCTCACAGAGTTCTGATTTGATTATTTCTATTTACTTGTTTGGTGGCGGTAATCCAGAATTATTGTTGGTGAAATTATAATCAGACACCCCCACCCCACAAAAATCTCTTCGGATCTGCACGAATTCACACAAGTCACCCAAACTGACGTGAAAAAGCGGGATGCGCTGAAAAGCGCGCTGTTTGCATCCCTGAGCCAAGCATAAATAGAAAAATAATTAAAGCTACACTGTGATTTTTACCCCCATCTAGTGGTGAAAAGGTATATGACCATCCAGTGAATATTAGTTTCTGTTCCTCTCAATTCCAATTTTGTTTTAACTTCTACGGTGGCCAATGTAGTCCAAGATTAACATGGCTTCCAGTTCAACCTCGTCCATGAGTGTTAACTCAAACGTAAACGCGCAAGGCGAAGCTTGAATTAACGGGTATGTCCCTCTTTGGCTAATGTACTTTCAAGATGGAGGGGCAACATGGCGAGCCGACATTAGAACCCCTTACCCGTATGTATTTTCAATAGCATATTATACACTCACGAGAATACTTTATTACTTGAACTAAGTAAATATACATTAATGAGGACATATATTTTTGAAAGAACGCGTTTTTAGCTAAGAATAAACTAAAAGAGTACCATGCACTTGACTTACAGTTAATGTTAAGAGGGATAGTTCACCAAAAAATTTAAATTCTGTCATCACTCACCCTCAAGTTGTTCCAAACCTGTATGAATTTCTTGTCCATCAACACAAAGGGTTATATTTTTAAGAATGTAGGTAACCAAACAGATAATGGACCCATTGACTTCCAATTTGTGAACTATCCCTTTAATTTTCTTGACATTTCAAGTCGTCTACGACCATGGAAAGTCGTCATTTGACCATGCTGACTAAAAGCATGACAGTTTAGCCATGATGTGGCAGTCACAAAACGTGCACATACTAGTACAAACCAATGATGTTTATTTTGCAGTCACAATGCTTACACTATATGTAGCAGACATCCAAACAAACAATTCAACCTTATCACTCAATGGACCCAACACACAGTCGCCAAAAACACATTCACATCAGGGAACCAGGAAAGAAAGTTAACATCCATGAGTGTTGGACATGGTTAAGAGATGAGCTAGTTCTTCACAAACAGTTAGCAGCAACATCTGTCGAGTAGCACAAGTTGCTATTACACTCCATTCACCTCTGTTTAGATCTACCATATTCCGATGCGTTTCCGATTAAAAATAAATCTGGAATCCAGGGGGAGTTAAAAAAAAAAAGAAAAAAAAGGGGGTTAAAGCTAGAGAAACTGTTGAAGAGTAATCCTGTCGCAATGACTTGAGTACCAGGGTCTTTTTTTTTCTTTTTTAATGACACGGTTACATTCTATAGGCTTCACTACCGAAGAACGCCAGATCAACAATAAAGCCACGAGAGACGAAAGTCTGTGAGATTAAAAGCAAGGAAAACAGTTTGACGAAAAGCTCAGAGAGCAACTTCACCACAACCAAGTCACTTTATCTAATCAAATCCACAGACGACATGATCAAACCCTTCAGAGACAAAAGGGGAAAGGTTACACGTGCGTTCTCCTTTAATGGAGGTCTCAGAATTAATCATACACTAAAATGACTGATTTTGGGACTGTTTCCAGGTCAGAGGTGAGCAGAACTAGAACATCCTCAGCAATGGATGACCATAAGGGGGAAGGTTGATGCAAGACGGACGTCATCATGCCCAAGATTTTAGGGAAATTGCATCCCTCTTGAAAAAGCGAACATGAGGGGTTGTGTATTTACAAATCTCCTGTTTTTGTTCTGTAGAGTCAATTCGAGGGGGGAGGAGGAAATAAATGTACAACTTGTGACCCTATACACCTTTCCATCCCGCCCCCTCTGCGGACAGGTGTCAATCCCAGCACTCATGCCACAATCCCACATGGTCACCCGGATATAAACAACTCTCTCCATACAAACAAATCCGCACTAACTTACTAGACTGTAAAAAGGTTTCAATCACACTCATTATTTGTCTTAAATTGTAATAATTATAAACATTGTTGAAAATGTTATGAAAAAAAATGTACACTTTTTTTTCCTTATGCGTTTCTATACAAGGCAGGCAAAAGCAGAGCACGCTCATCCTAACCCTTCCTCCCACAGACATGCTCTCAAACACACACACGCACCACACACACACGCACACACACACCGCCCACTTCCCATCATCCCTTGGAGCGGTTTGGATGTGCCATCCACTCTAGAGTCCACACTGGTGCCATCCCACAACCCAAACCCATTCCCAACCATTCCCCAGCCCTCTTCACTCTCTTTGGACTTTGAGCCCCAAATGACAAAAGAATGGTCAAGGAGAAGGACCTCTTGAAACTGGCTTTAAAATATGTATATATTTATATGTGTATATATATATTTATATATATATATATAAAAAGGGTGGGGGAGGAGATGTGAGGGGAGAGAGGTAATGGTTTTTTAGGGACTGGGGAGCGGGAGGTGCAGGCTTGCGCAGTGGTGGTCCCCGGCAGCCGGGCCAGGGGTGGGTGGGAGTGCGGGACGGAGCCGGGGCCACGTGGCCTGGTGCTCTATGGAATGTCAGCTCATCATATCGTTGCTGTTTACCCCGTATGTGGAATTCTTCATGGAGTCATTGACTTCTCTTCTAAATACTGAAAGATTCTGTGTAAACCTGCAAAATAAAGAAAAATAGTCGATTATATACGCATGCATAACTTAAATTACATCTAGAAAAAAAGTGCAAGTGTCAGCTTCAGTCTTTTAGCAAGGCAAAAATCAATATAAATTACTATTACTTATTTAATACTTTCAAAACTTTAAGGATACAAGATATAGTTTAATAAAAAGATAGAGTCATAAACATTAAGCTTCTAGGGCTGTCACCTACTAGTTGAGGTTGTCTTAGACAACCAAATTTTAATTGGTTTGTTAAAAAAAAAAAATATATATATATATATTAGGGCTGTCAGTTTAACGCGTTATTATCGTCGTTAACGCAAACCCATTTTAACGGCGTTAATTTTTTTATCGCGCGATTAACGGTCTTTTTTAACGGTCTTGTCCTAGCATACTTTGTACTTTTTTCACATGCTTTTGCAACAGGACGGCATGCGTCCTGAATCCTGATCCATTTTCGGCATCTCGCGCTTCGTCATCCACTCAAAGCCAGCTCGCAAGCCCAAACGAGTGTGTGTGTCGTGCCTGTAGTTTTGTTATACAGTCTAGCTAGGTCCGCTTGCGCTTTGGTCGAAGAAGCAACAAAACGTCCTCAGTGCGGCGCAAGCAACTGAAATGAATGGGTTTCAGATCGCAGCGCGAGGACGTTTTGTGCGCACACACTCGTTTCTGCTTGCGAGCCGGCCAAATAGTAACGTTACGTTTTCGAGTGGATGACGAGCGTGAGACGCCGGATCTGTGTGTTTTGTCGTTGTGAACTGAGCTATCATCATCGCAGCACGTCCAGTCTGAAACACCACTTGATGATGGCCAAGCAAACACACACACACACAGATGATGCGAATTCTCCACCCCTCGCCAATATCAGGACCTCGTCAGTATTTATTTCACCCTTTTATTGATAGACAGTGTTACATTGTGTGAGAGATTATTGGTATGTTAGTGTGAAATTGAACACTATTCCAATGTTATTTTCAATAATAATAATAAAAAAAAACATTTGCACTAAACAAGCCAATCCACTTTCCCATGTTGATAACAGCATTAAAATGAGAAAAAATTATGTAACAAAAAGAAATCAAAAGACATTTAGAAAATGTGCAATTAATCAGCGAGTTAACTATGACATTAATGCGATTAATCACGATTAAATATTTTAATCGTTTGACAGCACTAATATATATATATATATATATATATATATATATATATATATATTTATATAGAGAGAGAGAGAGAGAGAGAGTTTTTTAAATAAAATAAATAAATATATATAAATAATATATATATATATATATATATATATATATAAATAAATTCCAATTTGTGAAGTCATGTGGAAATCCAAACTTTCGTCTATCATTTATCCACTTCAAACATCGCTTATCATTTGAAACTTGCAATTAGCAGCCTAACTTCAGCCATTTTAAATGGCCACTCTCTCAGCTAAATCAGTACAGTGCTTTCTGCGGATAACGAGTCAGGGTCATCAACCATCTTTGCAGATGACACTGACTCAGAAAGCACTAGTTTATTAAAATTACATTCATAATCATTACTTTTGCCATTGCTGCAAACTTTGTTTGTGCACATGAGTGCTTGATTTATGTTTTAAAGTAACTTTATTATGGTTTAGCATTTTTCTGTAAAATTAAATGCAAAGCCGGATGAAAATCATATGAAATCAAATTACCTGTCTCTGTTTTTGGTGAGCAAGTTTCGCTCTATGCCCTCCATGAGATTTTCGAAGCATAAGTGCATGGCTTGCTGCTTTTCTGGTGGTTGGCTGTTCACAATGCTGTTCCTCAGATCTGCAAAATACTACACACACCATGCTCTGATCACAAGTGGTGTTGGAGTGCTAATTAAAAGTTAAAGAATCATGGGCCTTTCATCAAAAAGAACCCAATGATTGTATAGTCACACTATATTCTTAGGTGTGTATAGCTGTGACTATTTACAGAACTAACATTGTTTTCACACACACGTTTAAAAATGTAGGGTCAGTAAGGAATGAACACTGTTAAACAAGGATGCATTAAATTGACCAAAGTTAAAGACATTTATAATGTAATCATGAAGTATCAGATAATTTGTTTCGCCCCCACCTCTAACACACACACACCACAAACCTTCTCATTGAGCAGAATCAAGCCAAGCAGTGGCCGTGACATTGACCACTGATTCCTACAATCTTCAAAAATGATGATATTCAACACTGTTGACAGCATCTGAATAAGAAGATTGTGAGAAATTTGTCAAATCTCCAATACACTCCAAAAAAGTAAACAGATACAAGAACAATATATATTTTTAAATAAACAAGCTATGAATATTTCATTGCAAATTGTTTAAATCAAGTCAAAAGACTAAATTCGTGAACATCAAATAATTGAATTAATAAAGCAAAAATGTGTGTGTGTGTGTGTGTACTGTAACTTCAGATGTCTTTCAAAGTCTCAGATGGCAACAGATGCAGCCTCACCTGCTGGATCATCTCAGGGTGCTGCTGCATTATGTGAAGGAAGCGGTCGCTCTCCTGGGCCATGGGTGCCGCTCTTTTCTTCGTGCTGCGTGACAGCTGCTTGAATAGATAAGTAACTATGTGATCCAGGCTTCGAGCAGCAACCAGTGCATACCATTGTGTCTGAAGGAACAAACAGAAACAAAGATCAGGCTCATAGTTTAACAAACACCTAAGTAGTCCATGATGGAACTGAAGGGGAGTCTGTTTGAAGAGAAGGTCCTTACCAAGTGCAGTAAGTCCTTCTGATATTGAGGACAGGATGTACATGACCACATGAGGCTCCAGGCTGGCGATGAAGTTCATATGGTCTTGGGTTAGCACCTCCAGAAGAGAGTAGTAAGACTGACTAAGCTTTGGATAGTCCTGCAGGAAGAACAACCAATCAAAAATCAACCGATCTGAATGCTGAAGGACACAATCCTAGTATTGATAGCTGACGGCTCATACCAGCAGGTCACTGTGAGGGATGGACAAGAGCAGCTTAATAAAGGTCTGCAGGGCATTGTCCAAGGCATCATCGCCGTACAGACGGAAGACGCCGAAGTTGACATAGTTGCCGCTTGAATACGGCTTTCAGCATGGAGAAACAAATGGAGATTCCCTTCAGTTTCAGTGCATAAACCTGATCTTTTGGCACCTCGCCCAATGTCAGGATCCGATTACCTTGGAGCAAAAAAAAAAAAGCAAATGATATTTAACTTAAGTCAAAGTGTTTACAATCTAATACTACTACAACCCCAAACCAGAGGAATAGCTGAAAACTGGGTCATTATTATACCATATGTTGTAATCATCTTGCTGGTTTCCCTGAACAGCAGGATTCCATTCGGTGACGACACGTCAAACTGTAATCTTTGCGACCTTTATATAAAAAACAGACTGTTAGTCAGAGAACATGCTTAACCTTTAAACACAGCTCTCAAGGACATGCGCAAAATGTAACATGCATACCCAGGGCCTGAAATTAACACCCGCCAAGCGCCAAATGCAAGTAGAAATCAGTGTTGGCGAGCATGCAAATCAATCGTCAGTTGACTGATAACTAGGGCTGTCAACTTTAGTCGTTTAGTCGACTAATCAGTCGAATGCCGTCTTGGTCGACTGACATTCTTATTGGTCGACCAGTCACATTTTTTTGCCAATAGAAATACATTTTCAATGATCTACTCCTTGATATGTATTCCTTTATAAAGCCGTTATGTATTACTATATTCTAAATATAATTAGCCTATGTTTTATCCCCAACTTTAAATGCTTTAATTTAGGCTATTTCTTGTAACTGCGCCACAGTTTAGCGCACACACATAACACACTCGGGAACCGCATGGCTGGCTGCGCTGCTGCTCGCGCTCAGTAAGGGATGTACCGGTTAGGTAGTTTTGCTGTATTCATTCAGTTCACGCTACTTTAGTCGACAGAATGTCCAAGAAATCTAAATCGTTTGTCTGGCTACATTTTTGTGGAGGTACTGAACTGTCTGTTTTTGCTCCATTATGAGCGCGCACATCACGTGCCTATTTGAAATCGAACTTGAGCGCGCAAAAGACGTGAGCAGCTCTTTTAACGGCTTTATCATACTGACTCAATAGATTGTTTTCTTAATATGTTTTTTTTGTATACTTGACTCATTTGAAAGTAGCCTAAATAATGTAACAAAACGAAAATAAACTTATATGCTATCTTACAACACATCCTAGATTTCAGATTGTTTTTAAGGCTATTTTGTCTGTTGTTTTAAAACGCCTAACAGATCGACTGGACAAAAGTTAACCCATAGCTTTGTAAGTAAAGAAGAATACAGCCTGTAACGAGAGCTTTTGTTAGGATTTTTCATTATGTGGCAGATAGCAGTTATTTTGTCAGCGTGTGGTGTGATCAGGTGCGCGATTGTGACTGTCACTATAGACCAAGGACAGAGCTCCTCACTTGCAGTTAAAAAAAATCAGTTAATTTTCAAAGAATTGTATTATTATTATAGTTTTATTTATTTTTTATGTTTTTTCGTTGTTGTTATAAATGCTTTATGACAATTGTTAAAAAAAGGTCAATCAAAACATTGTTTTTTTTTGTTTTGTTTTTTAAGTCGACTAATCGTTGCGCAGGACAAGACCTTGGTCGACTGTAAGGATTTCTTTGGTTGACTACAGCCCTACTGATAACATATGAATCCTAACAATGCAGTTTAAGTCTTGCCAATTTAAATATTCAAGTGCAAGATGATGCAAAATAAAGTTCAGTAAGTTACTCGCTGTGAGGGAAGTTTTCTGTGCGCAAACACACGGCTAGAAATCCATGTCTCAGACAGCCAGTGAATGCTGAATTGAACTCTTTGTGTCACCTTGCACTTGAAAATGCACTGGCCGGTGGCAAAAAGGTCATTTAGGCCCTGTGCTTACCTGTTGTGGACAAGCTCAGCCATAAGTTTGAGGACCGGTGTGGTGCAGGCAGGTACATGGTACCAGAGCTCTATTGCCCTCTGTAAGATGGGCATGTAAGTGGGGTAACTATGATCTGTTAAGGAACATATTAAAATTGACATTCAATCTGAAATGCACAGTTTTAATTAATTAAAATAGTTTTAAATAAAAGTGAATGAAAGATAAATAAAGAAACAAATAAAACCAAAAATAAAAACACACAAAATAAAGACATACACCAATAATTACACATAAAAAACAAAAAACATATTAAAAGGATACATCCAATCAAAGAGCATCATAAAGCTGGTCTTGGCATTGAAGGCAAAGGCAATTCCCCTTAGATCTCTCACCAGTCCTACTAAAGTTCTCTAAAAGAAAGAAAGAAAAGCAAAACATTTTTTTCATCTATTATACTTTAAAACACTGAGGCACATTATAAAGGTCAGCAAAAATAAAGAAAACAAAAAGGTATTTTGGAAATGCTGCACATTACCCAGAGGACGTGATATATGATAAAGAATATGACAGCTCACTTTTGCTTCTTGTTCATTGAAGGTGTTGGTGCTGAACATCTGAGCTACGGTTTCAAACGCAGCAGTGAGAGGAAGCATGAACTGTTCAAATTGGTCCTCATCCTCACCTGTCAAAGACAAATCATCGTAAAAGATGTTCTTTGACATGACACTTATGTTCTATTTCATACATTATCTCATGATTAAGGCCAGCCCATTGTAAATTTGAAATATGAACTATATTAAGTACACCCTTACCCAAATCTACCATGAGAAGTCTTCCCAGGGCTGTGTAGAAAGTGGTCCGACACCTCATATCACTAAGGTTGGCCTGATTGTTCACACCCAGGAAAGAAAAGTGCTCACTCTGTCACATGGAAGAAAAACAAGACATTATCAGCTTGTCACTGAAAAAAACTATTTTGAAGAATAATTAAGTAAAATAGAAATTAATAAAAAAAATATTTTAAAAGTGAAATTACAATTTTATTTCAAAATAAAGCTGAAGTTCAATTGAGAAAAAAGCTCAAGTTCACTTACTGTGTGGTTGTTTAGCATGAACTGGACAGCGCTGAGTTTCACTAGTTTTCTAACACTGCTGTATGTGACAAATAAGGTTAAGGAAACATAAGAAAATATTTACCTTCAAAAACAGACAGTTCTATACATTTACATTAAATAAAACAGTGTCAGCATTGTTACTGAGGTTGATGGACTTTTATTTAAAGCAACGAGTGTGTAAGGATATCCAATAGAGAGGTCATTGAGGAGCTGTAGTGTCTTAGATGTGATTGGTTCACACTGTCCCCAGTACTTCAAGTTGGTGATTCTGCATTACAACAAAACTCTTCGTTAAAAATGTTTTTCATTCATAATTATTGACAAAGTGAGGTTTCTTATTCATTTTATTTATGTTTAGTGGACATATACTCACATTTTCCCAATGAAAACACTGAGTACCATGGTCTCATCATTCAAGCCAAGAACCTCTGATAATCTCCAGATACAACTAGGGATAAAACAAAAGTAGTATCAATTCATGTCATCTTGAACTCATCTTGAACAGGTGTTTTGCATTGTAGCTCTTACTAATATATCCTGCATTTTAAATGGTATGATGTATTAATCCAGTGTTTCCCATACATTGATTTATCTGTTGTGGGCGCCACAAAGATTTAAGTGCTTTCCGTTTATTAACAAGACTGTGGCGGCCCAAAAATATATTTAAACCTCATAATAACATAAAAGGTCTTTGATGTGTTCTGTGCCATTGCAGTTAAACAAGATAAAACGAAAGCATTACCCCGAACCACCCTTGACAGACCACCCACCACAGTTTTACAAAATCCTGTGGGAGACACTGATTAACCAATCAGCCGTCAAGATTGGAAACATCCATTTTATAAAGTATTTAGTATGTTAAACTAACGAAAAATAAAACATTTGGGGAATCAAGCCACAAGAAGCAAGCTACTGTGACGATTCACAGGCATTTCTCACAAAACCATAACCTTATGTTTGGTGAGAATAGGGGGATAAAGCAGTTCAATTTGATTTACAAATTAAAAACTTAGGCTATGTTTACACGGAAACGATTCTGAAGAGAAAACGCGAAAGTGGCGCTGCGTTATCACTTTTTATTCTGCGTTTAGACAAGCGTTTTCGGTGTGAAATCCGCATGCAGATGGTGACGCAAAAGTCTGAAATTCAATGTAGTATGCACTCCAGGCGGCTAAGAGTGCATACTACAACAAAAGCAAGCCCGCGCACCTGCGTACAACCTTCAGTCAAGCAGACTTTTCCGTTTCTACCCTTTACATGGAGACGCGGCGGTGGAGCATTTTTTAGATTTTCACTCTGGAGAGTGGTTTCACTTTTATGCATTTTCAAGCCCCAAAACGCCGTCGCCGTGTAAACGAAAGGCACATCCGAAAAATATTTTTACGTTTTCACCTGGAATCGTTCTCGTGTAAACTGGGCCTAATACCGGTACATTGAATTTCAATGTAGTTTACAGTGCATACTACATTGAATTTCACAGACTTTTGCGTCATCTGCACACGCCAGCGCCACGCGGATTTCAAAACGCAGAATAAAAAGTGATAACGCAACGCCACTTTCGCGTTTTCTCTTCAGAATCGTTTCCGTGTAAACATAGCCTCAAAGGCAAGTTCAGTATACATATTTTTCTAAAACAAATAAAATTAAACTGCTAAAAATTAATTTTTGGAAGGAAAAAAATCTTTGTAGTTGAGTCCTGATTATGGCCCAGTCACAAATGGCACCCTTCCATGAGTCTAAAATAAGCTTTATGGGCTGTTGGGTAATTGTACACTGTAAAGTCTGCATCTCTACAATCCAAATTAAGTGTGCCATTTGGGACACTATACACAAATTAGCCATTAAAGTCAAAACATCAAAATCAAATAATACTGGTAACACTTTACAATAAGGTTCATTAGTTACTACATTAGTTAACATTAACAAAGAATGAACAATACTCCTTCAGCATTTGTTAATATTTGGTAATGTTAATTTCAACATTTACTAATACTTTATTAAAATCTTGTTAACATTAGTTAATGCACTGTGAACTAACATGAACAACAATGAACAGCTAGATTTGTATTAACTAACGTTAACAAAGAATAACAAATACAGTAACAAATGGTTAAAGTTAGTTAATGCAGTGAAGCTGTAAAGTGTTACCAATAATACTTCATAATGATTTTTGCACTGTTTTACAGTTATGAAGAGCATTTTTAGGTGTTTAAATCCAAGGTTAAGGACAACAGGCTAAAGCAGAACTAAACAGTTAAGGCCAATTCACACTGCACCGACACGCCCACCAATGCTTACAGTACGCCCCTTCTCAAACATTTCACAACCCAATAAACAATGACTATACGTTCACTCGGCAAAAAACAAGCTCCGAAAGATGCCAACAAACAGTCAGGATCCCACACTGATTCAACAAAACTCCACTAAGTGTCTGTTGCCGGTGGCGGTGCAATGTAACTTGGCCTTTAAAGGAACAGCTAGTCTCTCTATGTGCACTTATCTTCCAAACTGTGAGTGAACAGAGAATTGGAGCAACAAGAGAGAAAACTTAAGCTTTCTGGTTAGTTGAGACAGGACACTTTCATCTCCCAACAAAAAAAAACTAGGCCTATTTGTTTTCAAAACTACAGGTCAATTTAGAAAGCCAGACCAAAAGAGTGTTACCACAACTAAGCATACAAAAAAGCTGAATCGACGGTCTCTTTTCAAAGACCAGACACATCACCATTGCAAAATTCAACCATTCAGAGAGTTCAGAAGACAAAACCCTGTGAAAGTTACGAGAGATCAATAATCAAATCTATACTAGCTGAATGTTTTTATTTTATTTTTTACATTTGATGTCTAAACAAACCACAGCTTGAAGTTTGTGCTCATGCAAACAGAAACTAGAACTGTAAAATAACTGCCACAATTACCTTTGATGATTTTTGCACCTGGTCACCAATGTAGATTTTCCGAAACTGTTCGAAGAAACTTAGCATGGCTAACTCGAGCTTCTCATTTCCAGCTTGAGCCAGCCGCGAGTCTGTGAGGTTCATTAACTGCAAAACTCTGAAAATGACAAAAGATGAAGTTTATATTTAAGCAATAAACACAAGAGCTATTTTAAAATGATTAATTAATTTAATTCTTTAGCACTTTGTCACACAAATTTAAGCAAAAAAATCCATAAATTAACTTTTTAATAGAAGGAAAATTAGGAATCACATAATTGTAAAAAGACTTATTTTTTTCTTAGATTGGCTAAATATTACATTAAAATGTTATTGGGTATAGAGGCTTTTTTTAGTTCCTGCATGGTTTGTATAGGACTGGATAAGGAAGTAGTATTACAAATGTATTTAAATGTTTAATTTAGATTTCCAATACAATAGTATTTTATATTGAGAAAGTTCATAAATGAGATCAGAAAATCTCTGCAAATGTTAGGGGTTCCCAGAGGGATATTCCAAAACCTGTATCTAGGGCTGCACGATATTGGTAAAAAAATGGCATTGCGATATTTTATATTTCCGCGATATATATTGCGATATTAGAACAATTTCCCCAGATGATTTGAATAGCTCTATTTGGAGAATGAATCATTGAATGACTGGGGTGGTTTTGTTATAGAGTATATCCGCATAGAAACTAATATTAATTAATTGAATGTTGTTTACTAATGTAGTTAACAGGTTATGTTAACAGGATTCTGCACATTAGTGGTGGTTGAGGAGATTCCCCTTCCCCCTATATAAAGCACTTTGAGTGCAGAGAAAAGCACTATATAAATGTAATGAATTATTATTTATTATTAATGTAGTTAACTAGACTTTAATAAATGGAACCTTATTAAAAATTGTTTCCGATTTATGTCTCTTAAGTTCAGTGTTGAATAGATCAGTTGTTTTAACCATTCATTAAAGTGAATCGGTTCAAATGAGTCATTAGTTCGCGAATCGGACGTTTCATTAACGGACCACGCCATACCCGCTGTGTGATTATCCAGGCAGGTTCAGGACATCGCACAAGATTTGTGTCAACACAGAAAACATTTCATCACTGGATCGCATTTTATTTATTTATTTTTATTGAAAGTGTGGTTTATGTAATGTCATCTGAATGTGTGGAACAGCAATTCACAACCAGTGGTAGTTCAGAAAAAAAAGGTCTTCCGATCTTTTACCGTCATGTATTCTCAAAGATATTCAGTCAACTCAATTCATTGATATGCTTGCGAGCACGGGAGAGCAAGGGAGTTTGAAGACGGTGAGAGTGCACGCGCGACCGGGACTTTCTCTCTCAGTTAAACGAGCGCAGAAGTCACTCATCGTCATCTACATCATTCACCGGTCAAGTTTGGCGGGACAAAAATGCGCTTTAGTAAGGCTGACAGAAAACAGAGCGCAAGTTCCAGTCTTCTTGCGCTTGATGTTTAAACTGACAGGACTTGCAAATTGATAAACTCTCACTATGATGATGGTTAAACTTTGCATTTGATTTAATCCGCGAATCACAAGCGTTACGAGCCGGGGAGCTGCTGGCACGCAGCCTACTGATCACGAATCACGGATTTACTACGATCCCTAGTCACATCGCACATTCTTGCGATGTGACTATCGATGAATGCGCACATCGCGATATCGATGTTAAAGTGATACATCGTGCAGCCCTACTGTATACCTCATTTACATGCTTTGTTTCAGAGTTTCTCCCCCTCAATGTAAATCCCTCCCCCTTGTAAGGTATATGAACAGTCTTTATTTTAGTTTAGTCAGGGTAAAAAAGATACACCCATGTCCTCTGATCTTCACTACTGAGTTTCCTACACTTTAGAAGCAAAACGTTCAAGACAAGGAGAATAAATGTTGAAATTAACTGTTATTTTATTCGTTTTTGAAGTGCGTGTCTAAAGCGATTAAAATATTTAATCAGATTAATCGCATTAATGTCAGTAGTTAACTCAGCAATTAATCGCACAATTTTATCTATTATTAATGTCTTTTGATTTCTTTTTGTTACATTCTTATCAACATGGAAAAGTGGATTGGCTTGTTTAGTGCAAATGTTTTTTTTAATTATTATTATTGAAAATAACATTGGAATAGTGTTCAATTTCACTCTAACATAGCCTAAATAATCTCTCACACAATGCAACACTGTCCATCAATAAAAGGGTGAAAGAAATACTGACGAAGGTCCTGATATTGACGAGGGGTGGAGATTGCATCATCTGTGTTTGTGTGTGTGTGTTTGCTTGGCCATCATCAAGTGGTGTTTCAGGCTGGACGTGCTGCGATGATGATAGCTCAGTTCATAATGACAAAACAGATCGCTTTGGTCTTGTCAATGGGACAATTTGGCAACTTTTTAAAAGTAAACTTTACATTCAGAATCTCATTGGCATCCATTTCGGCGTCTCGCGCTCGTCATCCACTCAAAACATAACGGTACTATTTGGCCGGCTCGCAAGCTGAAACACTCACCTGCAGACTAGTTACTGTGAAATTAGCAATCAAGTCTTATGGCCTCAGGGTAGTCTCTCTTCTTTAACCAGCTCTCCCAGTTGATAGTTACTCTTGGTCAGCAGTCGTTGGCAGAACTCATGGTAGCTGTTTGGGTTCAAAACAAAACTCTGCGAAACAAACAAAAAACCCCCACAAAAATATTGCCACGTCACCCAATCAACAATATACCTATGTGTAGATTTCATAATTCACGCACAAACAATATCTCTTTCTCTTATTCATTTCAAATAAATGCAATCTTACCACAATGCTTCATTTCTGTCTAATTTGAAGAAAGCAGAAAACTAGATATATGCTGATTCCATAAACAAAATAACTAACAAAAATGAACTGTTATGACAGGAAAGCGGCTTTATGAAGACACATTCTACCAAGGTGGGCACCATCCAATTGACCCTACTGCCAACCACTGTTAGGCAGTGAATGTGAATTCAAATGTGAAATTGAAAGCAAGTGTGCATTCAAATACCATTTCGACCAAGACGCAAAAATCAGAGTCAGAAATAATCATGCCTAATTCCAATGCCGTTTGTTATACATTTCTAATAATACTACAATGTATTTATAAAGACTCTTGAACAAATATAAAGATGGACAACATACTCTGAGGGTTCTCCAATATTCTCTTCACACCATCTACTAAATGGGAAAGGAACTTTGCTCTCTCTGCGTTGTTGAAGAGAGACCTCACGGACAGATGCTATTTGGACTAAACAAGACAAAACCTAAAAGACAAACAAAATGTGACTTCACTAAAGGAAGAGTCTTAACAGTATCTATGAGGCAAAGGCTTGTTTATCTTTATTTGCATATCATGCTGTTTATCTGACACTCACCAAGGGAGACAGCGAGGGAGAGGATGGAATGATACAAATACAAAAAACAGCTGCAAGGTGAGAGGAATCCAAAAAGGCTGCAGATGACAGAAAATAACCAAAAGTATACAAGAATTAAACATGAATTTTATACTAAACATGTGCGCACTACTATTCAAAGGTTTTGGTACGGTCACATGTTTTTTTTTCATGTTTTTGAAAGAAGTCTATCATGCTCACCAAGGCTGCATTTATTGGATCAAACATGCCATACAAAAATCAATAGTGAAATTAAAATAGAATTTAAAATAACTCAATTCATTCCTGTGATGCAGAACTGAATTTTAAGCATCATTACTTCAGTTTTAAGTGTCACATGATCTTTCAGAAATCATTCTCATTGGCTGATTGGCTGCTCTAGAAACTTTTCTTATTATAATTAATGTTAAAAATAGGGCTGTCAAACGATTAATCGCGATTATAATAGCATCCAAAATAAAAGTTTGTGTTTACATAATATGTGTGGGTGCACTGTGTGTATTTATATATATATACATACATATATATATATATTATATTAGTGCTGTAACGATATAAAATATTTTAATCGCGATTAATCGACATTAATGTCATAGTTAACTCGCGATTAATCACACATTTTTATTCTATATATCTTTTGATTTCTTTTGATTACTTTTGTTACATTATTTTTTCTATTTTAATGCTCTTATCAACATGGAAAAGTGGATTGGCTTGTTTAGTGCAAATGTTTTTTTATTATTATTATTGAAAATAACATTTGAATAGTGTTAAATTTCACACTATATAAATAATCTCTCACACAATGTAACACTGTCTACCAATAAAAGGGTGAAAAAAATACTGACAGGTCCTAATATTTACGAAGGGTGGAGATCGCATCAGCGTGTGTGTGTGTTTGCTTGGCCATCATCAAGTGGTGTTTCAGACTGGACGTGCTGCGATGATGATAACTCAGTTCACAACGACAAAACACACAGATCACTTGGTCTTGTCAATGGGACAGTTTGGCAACTTTTTAAAAGTAAACTTTCCAATTCCAGAATCTTCAGGCATCCATTTCGGTGTCTCGCGCTCGTCATCCACTCAAAACGTAACGTTACTACCTGGCCGGCTGGCAAGCCCAGAACGAGTGTGTGCGGCCAGAATCATCCACGTTTTGTCTGCTCTTGCCGACCACAGGCACAGAGCGGATCTAGCTGAGTAGATTCACAAAACAACAGGCATGCCACAAACACACGTTTTCGGCTTTGAGTGGATGGCGAGGCGCGAGACGGCGAAATGGATCAGGGATCGCATGCTGCGTCCCGTTTGCAAAAGCATGTGACAAAAAGCGTTAATCGCGCGATAAAAAAAACTACCGCCGCTCAAAATGGGTTTAGCGTTAACGCCGAAGTAATAACGTGTTAATCTGACAGCCCTAAATATATATATATATATATATATATAAAAACACACACATGCATGTATATTTTAAGAAAAAAATAATATTTAAAATAAAATATTTATATTTATATATGAAACTATATATATATATATTTTGTATAAATCTATATACAGTATATACATGAAAATATTTCTTGAATATATACAAGCTTTATATATATATATGCATGTATATATATATATATATATATATATACACATATATATATATATACATATATATATATATATACATATATATATATATATATATACATATATATATACATATATATATATAAAATAATTATACATAGTGCACCCACATATATTATGTAAACACAAACTTTTATTTTGGATGAGTTAATCGTTTGACAGCCCTAGTTGAAAACTGTTCTCCTGCTTAATAT